>SNQJ01S0003424.1:104754-148903 GCA_010110895.2 Picea sitchensis | reverse complement strand
TAGGGTCCCTTATTCATCAACAATTGGCAGCTTGATGTATGCAATGGTTTGCACAAGACCAAATATTGCACATGCAGTGGGAGTTATGAGCAGGTATATGAAGAGGGTGACGTAGCACGTTAATGGAGGCCTCAATGATTAATTGCAAGAGGGTGATGTATCAAAGCGGTCATATTCGCCCCTTAGTTAACTATCGAGCTTGGCCATGGAATTCATCACTTCGCCTTAGTGCTCTGTCTCCTTGCTCTACTCGGGGAATTTGGTTTTGGTCTAGTTGATAGTCGATTCTCTCTAGCCTCATATGTAGTTTTCTTCAACCTCTAGGCTCCACCATGCTGAGAGAGAGAGGAAAGCTAAAGTGATGTCCTGCTTGGTACATTCATGCGGCAAGACAGAGACACCTGCATAATTTGGAGAGGGCTATATCCATTTCCCGGACTCAATGAACTGCACAGCCACATAAGCCTTCGATGGCCTTTGTGGAGGAGGAATTCCTAGAGGAACCAATTCAGGTTCCATCAGAGTCCCTCCTCTACACGGTCCTGGATGCCCATATTCACCCTAGCACCAGTGTTGTTGTTACATAAACAATGATGGCCATGGATGACGCCACTTGAATTGTTCAGGAGGAATTCCCCACCGCTGAACCCAGTTGAGGATTGCGAGAAAACTCCACCCAACGTCTTCATCCTAGAGTAATTGAAGGTTATTTTTTATATCATAGGTTATATTTCAGAGCAACTCCATCGACACACCCTCATCAACAGTCGCATCAACATGTTGTTTGATGCCTTTTCTAATGCACCAACCAAGCAAAGATGACCAACCTGCGTGCAACCCTACGTGCTCAAGCCCAACGATGGCATCCTTCACCATGGCTCTCCAGATGGCAGGTTCCATTGTTCTCACAACCCATCTAATGTTTAATTTTGCATAGTTCTCTGAGCATAAGTGACATGGTGATGGAGTTTTTTTCTTGTCAACCTGGTCTGGTAATCCGTTCAATTTTTTCCTAGTTTTAATTTTTAGAGTTTGTTATTATGTCTAGTGTACCCAGACATATTTGTCAATACTACTAGCTGCTACCTACTCTGGTTTCCAACAAATTGGCAGGGAAAGTGGCAACTGCCCCTTTTTGGCTGAAAGCATAATAGGCGGCCACCTGTTTTGGTTTCCAATAGTTTAGCGAAATAGGTGGCATGACAATGACATATATCAGTTTTGTAAAGTAACAACCTATTAATAAAGAATTACCCTTTTTATTTACAAAAAAATAATAATATAAAATAATTTAAAATAAAACTAAATAAAGATTAATTTAAACATTTTTTTTTTTATCTCTATTCTCAACTCTCTTTTGGAGTGAAATTATTTACATTAAGTTCAAGGATTATGCTATCAAAATAATGCATGTGATACCTTTTAGCATTGAATATGTTCAAGTTCCACCATAGTCCCTCCTCTACACGGTCCCGGATGCCCATATTTTCCCCAGCACCAATGTTGATGTTACAGGAACAACGACAACCATGGATGTTGCCACTTGCATTGTTCAAGAGGAATTCCCCACCATTGAGCCTCCACTGTTGAACCTAGTCAAGGATTGTGACTAGACTCCACCCAACCTCTTCAGCCTGGAGTAACTAGATCTTATTTTTTTATATTAGAGGTTATATGACAGAGAAACTCCATCAACACACCCTCATTAACAACCAGATCGACATGTTGTTCAATGAATTTTCGAATGCACTAGCCAAGCAGAGGTGACCAACCTACGGGAAACCCTACATGCTCAAGCCCAACGATGGCATCCTTCACAATGGATCTCCTGGATGGTAGGTTCCATTGTTCTCACAACCCATCTAATGTTTAATTCTGCACAGTTCTCTGAGCATAAGTGACATGGTGGTGGAGTCTTGTCAACCTGGTTTGGTAGTCCGTTCAATTTTTGCCTAGTTTTAATTTTTAGAGTTTGTTAGTATGTCTAGTTTACCCAGACAAATTTGTCAATACTACCAATTGCTACCTGCTCTGGTCTCCAACAAATTGGCAGGGCAAGTGGCGGCTGCCCCTTTTTTGGCCGAGAGCATAATAGGCGACCACCTTTTTCGGTTTCCACTAGTTTAGAGAAATAGGTGGCATGCCAATGGCATATATAAATTTTGTAAAGTAACAACCTATTAATACAAAATTACCATTTTTATTTACAAAAAAAAAATAATATAAAATAAAACTAAATAAAGATTAATTTAAACATATTTTTTTATCTCTATTTTCAACTCTCTTTTGGAGTGAAATTATTTACATTTAGTTCAAGGATTATGCTATCAAATTAATGCATGTGATACCTTTTAGCATTGAATATGTTCAGGTTCCATCAGAGTCCCTCCTCTACACGGTCCTGGATGCCCATATTCACCCCAGCACTAATGTTGTTGTTACAGGAACAATGATGACCATGGATGACGCCACTTGCATTGTTCAGAAAGAATTCCCAACCGCTGAGCCTCCACTGCTGAAATCAGTTGAGTATTGCGACCAGACTCCACCCAGCCTCTTCATCCCAGAGAAGTTGGAGCTTATTTTTGATATCATATATTATATGATGGAGCAACTCCATCGACACACCCTCATCAACAACCATATCAACATGTTGTTCGATGCCTTTTTGAATGCACCATCCAAGCAGAGGTGCTCGACCTGCGCACAACCCTACATGCTCAAGCCCAGTGATGGCATGCTTTAGAGTGGCTCTCTGGATGGAAGGTTCCATTGTTCTCACAATCCCTCTAATGTTTAATTCTGCACAATTCTCTGAGCATAAGTGACATGGTGGTGGAGTCTTGTTAACCTGGTCTTGTACTCCGTTCAATTTTTGCCTAGTTTTAATTTCCAGAGTTTGTTAGTATGTCTAGTTTACCTAGATATATTTTTCAATACTACTAGCCGCCACCTGCTCTTGCTTCCAACAAATTGGCAGGGAAAGTGGCGGCTGCCCCTTTTTGGCCGAAAGCATAATAGGTGGCCACTTGTTTCGGTTTCCACTAGTTTAGCAAAATAGGTGGCATGCCAATAACATATATCAATTTTGTAAAGTAACAACCTATTAATAAGGAATCACACTTTTTTATTTACAAAAAAAAAATAATATAAAATAAAACTAAATAAAGATTAATTTAAACATATTTTTTTTTATCTCTATTTTCAACTCTCTTTTGGAGTGAAATTATTTACATTAAGTTCAAGGATTATGCTATCAAAATAATGCATGTGATACCTTTTAGCATTGAATATGTTCAGGTTCCATCGGAGTCCCTCCTATACACGGTCCCAGATGCCCATGTTTTCCCCAACACCAGTGTTGTTGTTACAGGAACAACGATGACCATGGATGACATCACTTGCATTGTTTAGGAAGAATTCCCCACCGCTGAACCCAGTTGAGGATTGCGACCAGACTCCACCCAACCTCTTCATCCCAGAGTAGTTGGATATTATTTTTGATATCATATATTATATGACGGAGCATCTCCATTGACACACCCTCATCAACAGTCAGATCGACATGTTGTTCGATGCCTTTTCGAATGCACTAGCCAAGAAGAGGTGCCTGACCTACGCACAACCCTATGTTCTCAAGACCAGTGATGGCATCCTTCACAATGGATCTTCAGATGACAGGTTCCATTGTTCTCACAACCCCACTGATGTTTAATTCTGCATAGTTCTTTGAGCATCACTCACACGGTGATGGATTTTTTTCTTGTCAACCTCGTCTGGTACTCCATTCAATTTTTTCCTAGTTTTAATTTTCAGAGTTTGTTAGTATGTCTAGTTTACCAAGACAGATTTTTCAGCACTACCAACAACCACCTACTTTGGTTTCCAACAAATTGGCAGGGAAAGTGACAACTGCCCCTTTTTGGTCGAAAGCATAACAGGCGGCCACCTTTTTCGATTTCCACTAGTTTTGTGGAATAGGTGGCACACAAGTGCCATATATAAATTTTATACAGTGACAACGTATATATAAATTTTATACAGTGAAAACGTATTAATAAGGAATTAACCTTTTTTATTTACAAAATAAATTAATATAAAATATCTGGTTGCCACCCCAATGCCTATTCTTGTATGGAGGACGACCATAAAAGATTGCAGAGGAAGGGAGTTCAACTCCCCCGTGTCAGGTTAATGGAGGCCTCAATGATTAATTGCAAGAGGGTGACATTGGGTACAATTTGTACCAAAGCAGTCATATCCACCCCTCGGTTAACTATCGAGCTTGGCCATCACATTCATCACTTCACCTTAGTTCTTTGTCTCCTTGCTCTGCTTGGGAAATTTTGTTTTGGTTGAGTCGATTCTCTCTGGCCTCATATGTTGTTTTCTTCGACCTCTAGGATCCACCATGCTGAGAGAGAGAGAGGAAATCCAAGGCGAGGCCCTGCCTGGTACAGTCGTGCGATAAGCCAAAGATACCTACACAATTTGGAGAGGGCTCTGTCCATTGCCCAGACTCAACAAATTGCACGACCACATATGCCTCTAATGGCCTTAGTGAAGGAGGAATTCCCGAAGGAACCAATTCAGTTTCCACTAGAGTCCCTCCTCTACACAGTCTCGGATGCCCATATTCTCCCCAGGACCAATGTTGTTTTTACAGGAACAACGATGACCATGGATGCCACCACTTGCATTGTTCAAGAGAAATTCCCCACCTCTGAGCCTCCACCGCTGAACCCAATTGAGGATTGCGACCAAACTCCACCCAACGTATTCATACTAGAGCAGTTGCAACCTATTTTTGATATCATAGGTTATATAATGGAGCAAATCCATTGACACACCCTCATCAATAACCAGATCGACATGTTGTTCGATGCATTTTCAAACACACCAACCAAGTATAGGTGCCTGACCTACGCACAACCCTACGTGCTTAATCCCAGTGATGGAAGCCTTCACAATGGCTCTCTGGATGACAGATTCCATTGTTCTCACAACCCCTCTAATTTTTAATTCTGCATAGTTCTCTGAGCATCACTTGCATGACGATGGAGTTTTTTTCTTGTCAACCTCATCTAGTACTCCGTTCAATTTTTGCCTATTTTTAATTTTCAGAGTTTGTTAGTATGTCTAGTTTACCTAGACAGATTTGTCAGCACTACCATCCGTCACCTTCTTTGGTTTCCAACAAATTGGCAAGGCAAGTGGCGACTGCCCCTTTTTTCCCCAAAAACATAATAAGCAACCACCTATTTCAGTTTCAACTAATTTAGTGGAACAGGTGGAATGCCAGTGACATATATGATTTTTGTAGAGTGACACCGTATTAATATGAAATTACCCTTTTTTATTTACAAAAAAAAAAATAGTATAAAATAATTTAAAATAAAACTAAATAAAGATTAATTTAAACATATCTTTTTATCTATATTATCAACTCTATTTTGGAGTGCAATTATTTACATTAATTTCAAGGATTATGCTATCAAAATAATGCATGTGATACATTTTAACATTGAATATGTTCAGGGGTATCAAAGCGTAATGCATGTGATACATTTTAACATTGAATATGTTCATGGGTATGCCATTGCAAGAGGATACTTATCTGAAAACTAAGATGAAAGAGAAAAAATTGCATATTAGTAATGGATTTTGAAATAATTTTAATAATTGCAAATGGTTTGGATAAAAATCAGATGAAAAGTTAGTCTTGTCCAATGGACCATATTAAATAATTACATAATTTATAATCTATCCTCATACTTTCTAGGTGGAAAAATCAGATGAAATGGCTTACAGGGCCCATTTTAGTGGAAGGTTATAGTTTGGAGATTTGGTGTCTGGAACTATCCAGAGCCATTGTGGGGGGTCAAAGAGCATTTTTTGGATTCAAAATTTTTCTATTTGTTGAAGAAAACAGAATTCCCTTCAATGGGGTAGGGGTTTCATCAATACGAAATCCCAATTAGACTTTGCATCGTTTGGAATAAGAGACCCATACAAATTCTAGCCCAGCTACTATTACTTAGTTAGGGGGTGAATGAATGGTTTGATACAAGAGTCTGCATATGCAGACTAAAATAAATGTCGAAAGGAAACCTATTATGCACTATCCTAGATAGGAGCAACTAAATATAACCAAATGAACATATTAAGATGTTAATAATCCCTGCAACAAATTTTCACCTAGATAGTCATGAGAAAGAAACACACATTAAGAACACACATGTTTAAAAGAACATCTATATTAGTCTCATATATATATTAATACACATGAACCTTTTCATATTCTTATAATAATTAATAAAAGAGAAAGACACAATATGCACAAAATTTATGTTCACAAAAGAGAAGTCTATATGTGTAATGAAATCCTTACAATGCTTCGAGATAACCTAGCATTCACTAGAAGTAGTCCAAACCAAATAACTATATAAAAAAGATTATCTCTGAGATATCAATAAAATTGGCCCCAAGGGATTCTCAATATTATTCTAAAAAATGTGGTTATCCAAAATTACAAGGTTCAAGAGCCCTTCCAAAGTGGGTCTCTTCCTCCCTTTATAGTTCCTAAGTAACTACCTATTAAGGTTTCTTGATTTCTGCCAGAAAAAATTACATGTCATTTCATCTTCCTTTTGATATTTATTTGCATAAGCTACACTGTATACAAAATGTATACATTCAGACCTTCTCTGGTTGCAGGCATTCCGACCTTCTTTGGTTGAATTCAACTATGTGTTCTTGGTTTTGTCTCGATTGTGTTGTACCATAATAAGGGCGACTATCTACTAGAAAAAATGTAGATTTGTGTACATATTTGTTTCTAGCTTGTGGAATTCTATCCTAACTCTCTCAACACATATGTAGTATTCTTTAATGATTTCCCTATCACTTTTACTGTGTTGGACTTCCTCTTCTAGTGATTTTATTCTTTCATCTTTCTCCTTGTTTTTAGACACCAAATACCATAGATTTTTCTATGAAGCTAGCATGAAGGTGACACCAACTGAAGTGATAGAAAGATGATAATATTTGACATATTTTATTAAATTGCTCTGGGTTGTTGATGATAAGGGAGCATTTCCAAACACCGGTAGCTTGATGGTTTTCTCCAAATTTGTTTTACTACATTTATTGTCGAACATGAAGGTATTTAAGTTGGCTACCTTCCAATCCTTCGATTATGTAAACTCTCTTAATCCCAACTCACCTAATGGGAAATTCCCCCATTGGCAGCGAGATATCAGCCGATGATCCTTGCATATCTGTGTCCATGAGATCTATTTTTTTATTCCTTTCTTCTTACTCCTTTTTCCTTTGTTCCTTTGTTGTTACTGCTTCGACTATTATTGTTGTTGTTTTTTTTCTTCTTCAACTCGTGCTGCTTCTTTTTGCTTCTTTAATTTGGCCTCTTATTTTCTCTTTTTTCTATGTTTATCATTTTCCCTTTATTGTTTGGTGGGAACTTTGGCCACTGTTGATTCTTCTATTTCTTTCTGATGTTGTTTTTCAACTTCCTCTTCTTTTCTCTTCTTATTTTCTTCTGATTCAAGAGCTTCTATTTCTTTTCTTTTATTTTCTTCCTCAACTACTGTTGCCTCAAATGATTTTGTTGTTGTTGTTGCTTATTCTTCTTATTCTTCTTAGGTTTTATTTTGAGCCTTTATAACTCATTTCTCATCTTTTATTCTTCCCATTGGGTTGCCTCTCCTTTTGAAAATTACATCATGGTATTTTTTAGAGAGATAATCAATTTATTCCTCCTCCTAGATGGCAGTTGTGTAATCCCATTTGTACTTTCAGTTATTGCAGTGGGTGATGATGACATCCAAAGGATCGTCCCTCCATAATTTTTCTTCACTAGAGAGGAAAGATGATATTTTATTAACTTCTGCTTGCACTTCCTTGATTTCTTTAAATGAGTATGATGCAACCTAGAGCAATAAAGGAGGCCAAATGGATTTTTTGTCTCTATACAATGTTGTACATACCTTGTGAATGACCATCTGGTATGAAATATCATGTAGCACTAGTCTCTCTCTAAGATCGGGCTCGCTCTGGGTCTGCATGTAATAGCATATATCATATTGAGTCTTTATTATTCCTTGTCAAATCACCATGAATAGGACAAAGACAAAACCATGATCTTTCACCACAAGTACACACATGTGAGTGAATGTCAGCCTGATGCTAAATGACACGTGGAAATCACTTCAAGCACCTTGAGTCCATATTATTCCTTGTCATGATCAAGGAAGGACTATGTCTAGGCCTATTTACCATAAGTGCACCTTTCTGATAAATGTATCCTATCTCCCTTGGTCTCCATCCCAATCTAGGAGAAGTTTCTCCGATGCTGAAACATCAACACTCCCGCTTAGCTAGGGAGGTATATTTCCATAGTAGTACACAACTAATCTCCATAGACATGCAGTCTCCGCCAGTGGTACACAACCACCATAGTAGAAAAAGGTTTTTCACACATGGCATTCCCATGTGGACTTCTAGAGGCTACTCCCTCTAGGAACACTTAGGGTCAACTCCCCATAGTGTGTGACATCAAGGGTCAACTCCCTTGACATGTCCTCATGTGCTCTCTACATGGGACGTTGGGATATAAGCCCAAATGCACTTATCCCTTCTCGAATAAGTATCCCGCTTATCCCTTCTTGAATAAGTGTCCTCACAGATCAAATCAATTCAATTCATATAGGAGTACGATCTGGAGAATGTTTCTCACACATGGAACTCCCATGTGGACTTCTAGAGGCTACACCCTCTAGAAACACTAGCGTAAAATCCCAAAGTGTAAGACGTCAACAGTCAACTCCCTTGACATTTCCTCATGTGCTCTCCACAAGGGATGTTGGGCTATAATCCCAAACACATTTATCCCTTATCAAATAAGTTTCCCACTAATCCCTTCTTGGATAAGTGTCATCACAGATCAAATCAACTTAGTCACAAAGGAGTACGATATGGTGAGTGTCTCAAGAAGCTGCAAACATCAACACTCCCTCTCAGCGAGGGAGGCATTCTCTGCCATACCAAGTCTTTCACGGAATTACTTGAACTTCATCCTAGTTTGGTAAGAACATCAACAACCTGCTCATCTATAGGAAGGTACTGCACCAATACTTCCTTCCTTTGGACCATGTATCGAATGTAATGGTGCTTGATCTCAATGTGGTTTGATTTTTCATGAAACACTAGATTATATGAGATCTTCACACAAATTTGGTTACTATAATGAATAATGGTGGAAAGTTCATTTCCTGCTACACTAGGAAATCATGGAAGATCCCAAAGTGAAGCAACACCCGAAGGTGCTCTTTCTATCCACTGCGCTCCTTTCCCAAATGAAGTCAATATATTCCTACCATATAATATCAATACTGGAAGTATACATTAGACCATGTCCAACTATACCTCGCAAGTTTCTCAACACATGATTCACAACAATCCAATGTGTCTATCTCGTTTGACTTATAAATTGGATAAGTTCACTCATTGCATAGAAAATATTTGTTCTGGTGTTAACTAGATACAACAATTACCCAACTAGATTGCTATACAGAGTCAGATCAATTTCACCAGAATTGGAAGAAGACACACTTAGTTTATTCAGATTCGTCACCATTGGTGTATCCACGGGCTTCAAGTTCACTATCCCAAACTTCTTCAATATATCAACTGTGTACTTTGCCTAACTCAGGAATATCTCATCAGTTCTATGCCACACCTCTAGTCCCAAGAAGAAGTGCATCATACCAAGTTCCTTCATCTCAAACTTAGAGGCCAATGCATAATTTCATTCAACAATAAGGCTCTCTGTATTAGTGAGGAATAAATCATCAACGTAAAGGACCAAAATCAGGGACTCACCATTAACAAGATTTTAGTATAGGATGGGATCGACAACACTTTTGTTGAATCGAAAAAAAAATCAGGGGTCCATCAATCTTCACATACCAAGCTCGAGTTGGTTTTTTGAGTCCATACAAGGCCTTCTTCAACCTGCACACATTAGACTCCTTCTCATGTATCACGAAACCATCTTACTACTCGATGTATACTTCTTCCTTAATATCTCCATTGAGAAAGTTTTTCTTTACATCCATCTGATGGACTCTTCAACCCATGGATGATGCAGGGGAAATAATCATCCAGATAGAAGTGTATCGAGTAACAAGAGAAAATGTCTCCTCATAATATATTCCTTCCATATGAGAGAATTCTCTAGCAACAAATATCATTTTGTGCCTCTCAATGCTCCCATCAACTATGTGTTTGATCTTGTATACCCATTTGGAAGTCACTACAAACTTCCCCTCAGGTCTTGGTATCCCACACATCATTCTTCATGATGGATTCATACTCCTCCATCATGACATCTCTCCATATTGAATAACTAGTTTCCTCCTCATAATAGGAAGGCTCAAAATGAATGATGTGGCTCATAACTGTGGAATAGCATGAATATATCTAAGGTCTCTTTCTCACTCAGAAGGTACCACGAGGAGCTACACTTGATTTTTCCTCTTGTAGAGTTTGACGAGACCATGTAGGTCTCTTCTGACCTACTACAATATCTCTGGGAACATCAACTGGAGCTACAAGATCAACGCGATCAATTGGATCAATTTTATCAAACTCCATGTGAGACCCTCTAGATCTCTTTAAAGGATACCTCCTCCTCAAAGGTAACATCTCTCCTCTCCTCAATATGTATCTGACCAGGGATGTAGATCTGGTATTCCTTCGAAGACTCATTGTACCCCACAAATGCACCCTTTCTTCTTGAAGGGTCTATCTTTATACTTTTCTCCTTGTGTACATGAATGTATATCAGACACCCCAAATATCCTGAAGTGTCCAACCTCAGGATTCACTTTAGTGAAGACCTCCTTGGGTGTCATGTTCATCAAAGTCTTATGAGGATGTATGTTATGAACATACATTGTAGTCATGGATGTCTCTGCCCACAAAAACATAGGTAAATGTTGATCATGAATCATCGCCTTGACTGTCTCAACAATAGATCTGCTCTTCCTCTCTACAACCGCATTCTATTGAGGGTTTTGAGGAATGATGTACTCCCTCTTGATCCCTTCCTAAAACATCTCTAGGACACATCAAGGTTCCCTCATGGAACTAATTTCTCCCCAAAAATATCGATGTTTCCTTGTGAAACCAATGTATTGATTCCTTCATCTAGTAATCCACTAATTACTCTGCAATAAACTAGTAGCATACTGCTACTACCATGCCATCAGTAGCTAAAATGATCTGCCACATTCTTTATGACTCTGCTGCAATCAACCGATAGTACATAGCTACTTCAATGCCGTCCAATAGTACACTACCACTTCCATAGTCTGCATGACCATGTTGTGATGTTTCTCCTCTCCCAAGAGTCTTATTCCAACTAGCCACCTCACATGGAGTAGGAAAGACTACGACCATAACATCATTCACACTTAGACACCTCACATGGAAAAGGAAAGGATAAGATTGAAGTCTTATTCACACCTAGCCACCTCACATGTATTAGGAAATACTTGTACCCAAATGAGAATTACTCCCTTAGTCACCTCACATGACTAATTAGGGAAACCCTTGTCTAGAGGGGTTAGTTGGCTAGAGGAGAGAAAACACCACACCTCCCTCTTAACATTGATAAGCAAATTCAGATAACATGATCATTTGATTTGGAGCTCAATCAATACTTCAAGCTCTTCACTTTACTCTTTTTGTAGAAACAGGAAGCAACAAGCCTTTCTATCCCCTTGACTTTAGAAGCGTTGTGTCTTTGTAGAAAAGGACAAAAAATATAGTAATTACAATAGTTTTCCCTCCGTATCTAATTGGAATAATATTGCTACGTCATTACAATGGGGACAATGATGAAAAAAAATGATCTACCACTATTTGTTTAAACACTGGCCTGTGGCCCTGATTTGGTCGATTTCCAGTACATTTATTTTATTTTATTTTGTCACATGTATCATACCTACATGTGACTTCTCATATTGGTCCTAGTGTAAAATAAAACCTATGTTAAAAAAAAACATCGTCGGAAATAACACAATGTTGACCTAAATCATCCAACATTGTCGTCATTTGCACGTCGTCCACGTGACAAACAATACAAATTGCTTAATATTATCCCGATGTCTGTCCAATCAGCATGCTTAAAAGCTTGAGTCTTTTAATGACATACTTTATGCTCAGCCATTTTCACTTGTTCTTTATTTTTCACTGGAAATTTGAAATTGTGATTCTAGTACGAAGAACATGCAATTTTATCAATCAATAAATGAAATTGACTAGTTTATGAGGTTTCTAAATCCATCTAGATTTATGGTTTCTGAGTTCTTCGAATCCATCCATATTATTGGTTTCTGAATCCATCTATGTGGAAAATTAATAAATCTAACTCTCATAGGCTCCCATTTCCTTTCCATTTCGTTGGGCCCTCCCATGAGGGAGTCAATCCGAGTCCCTCTATAATACCATGTTTTTTTTCTTCATATGAGATAAGATCGATCTTTTATTACAATGATGAGTGTTCCATATATAGGGAACACATGGTGACCATCAATAAAAGGATGCATCCCTTGAATAATCAATTACTATTTATTATTATCATTTACTTATTATATGTGATATTTAATAATCAATAATTATATTATTAAGTATTATTCTAAGAGAATGTCTTCCCGATGTTGTCCAAAAATCAACACTCCCTCTCAACGACAGAGCTCTAGCACGTGGCCACATGGCCCTCCATATGACCAAAGGCCGAGAGAAAAGGGGCGCACGCATATTTTTAGGTAAAAGTGGGTTTTGAACATTATGTTAAGATTTTTTAATGTATTTTTGGCTTATTGTTATGTATTTTAGCCCTTGTTAATGGGATTTTCCCCATTATTGGAGGATATGGAGCCCGATTTGAGGCCATATTTTGGGAGGAAGTTGGGATGTGAAACCCAAACCCAACAATATATAAACAAAGAATTATGTATTTTTGAAACAAGCCACAAGTGACTCTTGAAGCAAGAGTTAGGTAGCGAATCCACAAGAGTAGCTGGATTTGTGAAGATTATTTCGGGAGTTCTACTCTGCGTTTTTTAGTGTCGTTTGTTGCATCAAGTTCTAGAGATAGAAAATAATACAACTAAGTCCTGCTCAGAACCTTGATGATAATATCCTCCTCTGCTATGAGGACATTTTTGATGGCATCATGAAAGTTTTGAGGCATCAAAATCCTAACCTTTACAGGAATGATAACATTAAGGCCAAGCATGAACCTGTTGACCTTAAGTTTCTCAGTATTTAGGTGTGGAGCATACTAAAGAAACTCCCTAAAATGAACCTCGTACTCAAGAATTGTATCACTGCCCCGTCGTAAGGCGTTGAACTCGTTGAGCTAACACCCAATGAATTCCTCTGATAGATACCTCTCTTGGAACCGTTCCTCGAATAGTTCCCATGACACGTCTTCGATGACCATGTTCAATTGTGGCAAGAGCATCTTCCAACATAGAAGGGCACTCCCCTTCATTTGAAATAAATCCATGTAGAACTTCATGTTGGAGGTATATTCGCAAAGTGTAAAGCACATCGCCATATTCGCCAACCATGCCTCGAAGGCTGCATCGTCTGGGGCACCAAATAACTCGAGAAATTTGACCTTCTCGAGTTCATGGTGAATACTACCAGTACCAACCAGAGCGCATGGTGTACCCTCAGGGGGTGTCAGTGCCCTATTCTCATCTCTATCCAAATGACTGATTAGTGCCTCAGAGATCCACTGAAAAGACCTCATCAACACAACCAAATCACCCACCGCTATCTGTTCCTGCCCAACAGCCTATTCGTCTCCCTAGGGGTTAGACCCCTCAGGCATGGATTCTACTGAGGGGTCATTCCTCCTCCCCCAACACCCCATCGTCTTCCTCTGCGACGTCCTCTAACCATGATTAACTGCATGAATACAAATAAATTTAATTAACAACCTTATAATAAAAAATCAAATCAATGAAATTCGTAGTGATCTCAACTCATGGGTCGAACCGACTTTGATACCATATGAGACGACCCCATCATTACGAATACATGCGACGCAACACAAAAGGATTTTTTTTTTCTTTTATTTTCGGAACGAAATTAACGACAATAGTTAATCAACATGGATTGACGACGAACACAACTTATGCATTCAGGAAACATATAACAACAAACCAACACACTAGCACATCATGCAACTGGATGAAACATGTGATAATCAATAGATAGAATAAAATGGCTACCCTCCTGACACAAGCAAGACAATGCTTAGAAGATAAAGGAAAACATCAACAAACCGACGCATAGTCTTTGACGACTAGTAACTAGAAACCTCTACGACGCGCAAAACCCAACACATTGAGGCATTACAGAACCAAGTCCCAACATCAAATACAGTGAACAAAATGCCCACATCGAGAAGCACAAGACTCTGACTAGGTTATCCTTCACATCTATCCATCATGGCACGTAATGATCCCCTCATCAGGAATCATGCCGTCACAAGGTGATAGTCATGACAGTAACCATGGTGCAACATAACCTATATAGACCTTTAACCTAAGCTAAATCCCTTGCGCTAGGAGACCAAATTAATTGTCAAAAACACGATGAGCAAGTCCATCGAAACACCCTCATCAGTAGTCACATCGACATGTTGTTTGATGCCTTTTCAAACGTACCAGCCAAGCAAAGGTGCCCAAATTGCGTGCAACCCTACATGCTGAAGCCCAACGATGGCATCCTTCATAGTGGATTTCCGGATGGCAGGTTCCATTTTTCTCACAACCCATCTAATTTTTAATTCTGCATAGTTCTCTAAGCATCACTTGGACGGTGATGGAGATTTTTTCTTATCAACCTCGTCTGGTACTCCATTTAATTTTTGCCTAGTTTTAATTTTCAGAGTTTGTTAGATTTGTCAGCACTACCAGGAGGGTGACATTGGGTACAGGTGGTAGCAAAGTGGTCATATCTGCCCCTCGGTTAACTATCCATCTTGGTGATGGCGTTCATCACTTCACCTTAGTGCTCTATCTCCTTGCTCTGCTCGAGGAATTTGGTTTTGGTCTAGTCGATTATCTCTGGCCTCATACGTAGTTTTCTTTTACCTCCAGGCTCTAGCATTCTGAGAGAGAGAGGAAATCCAAGGAGAGGTCATTCCTGGTACAATCGTGAGGCAAGGTAGAGATGCCTGCACAATTTGGAGAGGGTTCTTTACATTTCTTTGACTCAATGAATTGTACGACCACATACGCCTCTAATGGCCTTTGTGGAGGAGGAATTCCTGGAGGAACCAATTCAGGTTCCACTAGAGTCCCTCCTCTACATGGTCTTGGATGCCCATATTCGACCCAACACTAGTGTTGTTGTTATAGGAACAACAACAACCATTGATGGCACCACTTGCATGGTTTAGGAGGAATTCCCCACTGCTGAGCCTCCACCACTAAACCTAGTTGAGGATTGCAACCAAAATCCACCCAACGTGTTCAACCCAGAGCAGTTAGATCTTTTTTTTATATCATAGTTTATATTTCAGAGAAACTCCATTGACACACCCTCATCAGCAACCACATCGACATGTTGTTCAATGACTTTTCGAAAGCACCAGCCAAGCAGAGATGCCCAACCTGCACGCAACCCTACGTGCTCAAGCCCAGTGATGTCATCCTTCACAGTGGCTCTCCGGATGGCAGGTTTCATTGTTCTCATAACCCCTCTAATGTTTAATTCTGCATAGTTCCCTGAGCATCACTTTCATGACGATGGAGTTTTTTTCTTGTCAACCTCTTTTGGTAGTCCATTCAATTTTTTCTTAGTTTTAATTTTCAGAGTTTGTTAGTATGTCTAGTTTACCTAGATAGATTCATCAACACTACCAGATGCCACCTTCTTTAGTTTCCAACAAATTGGCAAGGCAAGTGGCTACTGGCCCTTTTTGGTCGAAAGCATAATAGGCTGCCACCTGTTTCAGTTTCAACTAGTTTAGCGAAATAGGTGGCACACCAATGACATATCAGTTTTGTAGAGTGACACCGTATTAATAAGGAATTACCCTTTTTTATTTACAAAAAAACAATATAATTTGGAGATTTGGTGTCTGGAACCATCTAGACCCATTTTGGGGCGTCAAAGAGCATTTTTTGAATTCAAAATTTTTCTATTTGTTGATGTAGACATAATTCCTTTCAATTGGGAGGGGGTTTCAACGATACAAGATCACAATTAGAATTTGCATAGTTTAGAATATGAGGCCCACACAAATTCTATGCTATCTACCATTACTAAGGCGTGAATGAATTGTTTGATAGAAGAGGATGCATATGAAGACTAAAATAATTGTAGAAAGTAAACCTATTATGCACTATCCTAGGTAGGAGAAACTAAATATAACCGAATGAACATATCAAGATGTTAATAATCCGTGCAACAATTTTTCACCCATATGGTCATGAGAAAGAATCAAATATTAAGAACATACATGTATAAAAGAACATCCATATTAGTCTTAGGTATACATTAATACACATGAACCCATTCATATTCTTAGAACAATTAATAAAATAGAAAGACAGAATATGCACAAAATTTATGTTCACAAAAGAGAAGTCTATATGTGCAATGAAATCCTTACAATGCTTCGAGATAGCCTAGCATTCACTAGAAGAAGTCCAAACCAAATAAGTATATAATTGTTTTTATATCCCCGCCAATCAAATTGGCCCCAAGGGCTTCTCAATATTATTCTCAGAAAAGTGGTTTTCCAAAATTACAAGGTTCAAGAGCACTTCCAAAGTGGGTCTCCTCCTCCCTTTATAGTTCCTAAGTAACTACCTATTAAGGTATCTTGATTTATGCAAGAAACAATTACATGTCATTTCATATTCCTTTTGATTTTTCTTTGCATAAGTTACAATGTATACAAAATGTATACATTCAGACCTTCTCTGGTTGTAGTCATTTAGACCTTCTTTGGTTGCATTCAACTATGTGTTCTTGGTTTTGTCTTTATTGTGTTGTATCATAATTAGGGCGAATATCTACTAGCAAAATTGTAGATTTGTGTACATATTTATTTGTACCTTGTGGAATTATATCCTAACTCTCTTGACACATACCCTATATTCTTTGATTATTTCCATGACACTTTTACTGCGTTGGACTTCCTCTTCTAGTGCTTTTATTATTTCATCTTTCTCCTCGTTTTTAGACACCAAATACTTTAGATTTTTCTATGAAGCTAGTGTGAAGGTGACACCAGTCGAAGTGATAGAAAGAGGATAATATTTGACATCTTTTATTAAATTTCTTTGGCTTGTTGCTGATAAGGGAGAATTTCCAAACACTGGTAGGTTTATGGTTTTCTCCAAATTTGTTTTACTACATTCATTTTCGAACATGAAGGTATTTAACTTGGCTACCTTCCAATCCTTCTATTGTGTAAACTCTCTTAATCCCAACTCACCTAATGGGAAATTCCCCCATTGTCAGAGAGATATCAGCTGATGATACTCAGATATCTTTTTCCATGAGATCTATGTTGTTATTCCTTTCTTCTTACTCCTTTTCCCTTTGTTCCTCTCTTGTTACTGCTTTGATTATTATTGTTTTTTTTTTCTGCTTCAACTCGTGCCGCTTCTTCTTGCTTCTTTAATTTGGCCTATATATGTTCGTAATCAATCAATGGGATATTTATTTTATTGGCTGACATAAACATATTGTGATTATATAGCCCTCACATTTTGTTTACATGTTATTTGATTTTTGTTTTTAATTAATTATTAACTATTTACATATAAATAATTAATTAATAATTATTTAAATGCAAAATAGGTTTAATTAATAATAATTTAAATGTAAAATAGGTATAGGTGTTAAATTCATTATCAATATTTTATATTTTATATTAAAATAAAATACTTAAATAAATATATTTTAAATAAAAAATTATTTAAATTAATAATATAAAATAATTACCTTAAATGGGGTGACACATAGTCCAAGGGAGGCCACTCAGTCCCCCATGAAACTTGCCATAAATATGGCCAACCACCACCCAAATTCTTATTCCTAGATGGAGGATGGCCATAAAAGAGTGCAGAGGAAGGGAGGGCAGTTCCCCCGTGCCAGGTTAATGGAGGCCTCGATGATTAATTGCAAGAGGGTGATGTTGGGTACAGGTGGTAGAAAAGCGG
The DNA here is from genome assembly GCA_010110895.2 of Picea sitchensis. NCBI lineage: Eukaryota > Viridiplantae > Streptophyta > Pinopsida > Pinales > Pinaceae > Picea > Picea sitchensis. The sequence goes on along the minus strand of SNQJ01S0003424.1, from coordinate 130,619 downwards.
TCATATCTTCCCCTCCATTAACTATCCAGCTTGGCCATGGCATTCATCACTTCGCCTTAGTGCTCTGTCTCCTTTCTCTTCTCAGGGAATTTGGTTTTGGTTCAGTTGATTATCTCTGGCCTCATACATACTTTTCTTCGACCTCCATGATCCACCATGCTGAGAGAAAGAAGAAAGCCAAGGTGAGGTCCTACTTGGTACAATTGTGTGGAGAGGTAGAGACAACTGCACAATTTAGAGAGGGCTTTGTCCATTTCTTGGACTCAATGAATTGCGCGACCACATACACCTCCAATGGCCTTCATGGAGGAGGAATTCCTGGAGGAACCAATTAAGGTTCCATCGGAGTCCCTCCTCTACATAGTCCTGGATGCCCATATTTTCCCCAATACCAGTGTTGTTGTTACAGGAATAGTGGCGGCCATGGATGGATGACACCACTTGCATTTTTCAAGAGGAATTCCCCACTGCTAAGCCTCCACTATTGAACCCAATTGAGGATTGCAACCAGAGTCCACCCAACCTCTTCATCCCAGAGAAATTGGAGCTTATTTTTTATATCAAATGTTTTATGACAGAGAAAATCCATCGACACACCCTCATCAACAGCTGCATCGACATGTTGTTCAATGCCTTTTTGAATGCACAAACCAAGCCAAGGTGCCCGACCTATGCACAACCCTACGTTGTCAAGCCCAACAATGGAATCCTTCACAATGGATCTTCGGATGGTAGGTTCCATTGTTCTCAGAGCCCCTCTAATGTTTAATTCTGCACAGTTCTCTGATCATCAATGGCATGGTGATGGAGTTCTTTTCTTGTCAACTTGGTCTGGTACTCCATTCATTTTTTTCCTAGTTTTAATTTTCAGAGTTTGTTAGTATGTCTATTTTTCCCAAACAAATTTGTCAGCACTACCAGCCACCATCTTCTTTGGTTTCCAACAAACTGGAAGGGAAAGTGGCAGCTTCCCCTTTTTGGCCGAAATCATAATAGGAAGCCACGTGTTTTGGTTTCCACTATTTAAGATGTTTTGGTTTTTCCTTAGTGCTCTATCTCCTTCCTCTACTCAGGGAATTTGGTTTTGGTCTAGTCGATTCTATTTAGCCTCATACGTAGTTTTCTCTGACCTTCAGGATCCACCATGCAGAGAGAGAGAGAGGAAAGCCAAGGCGATGTCCTACCTGGTATAATAATGCGACAATTCAGAGATGCCTGCACAATTTGGAGAGGGATTTATCCATTTCTTGGATTCAACGAATTGCGCGGCCACATACGCCTCCAATGGCATTTATGGAGGAGGAATTCCGAGAGGAACCAATTCAGGTTCCATCATATTTCCTGCTCTACACGGTCCTGGATGCCCATATTCACCCCAACACCAATGTTTTTGTTACAGGAACAACGATGACCATGGATGGCACCACTTGCATTGTTCAAGAGGAATTCCCCATCGCTGAGCCTCCATCGTTGAACCCAGTTGAGGATTGGGACCAGAGTCCACCCAACCTCTTCAGTGCAAAGCAGTTGGAGCTTATTTTTGATATCATAGGTTATATGACAAAGAAACACCATTGACACACCCTCATCAACAACCACATTGACATGTTGCTCGATTACTTTTCAAACGCACCAGCTAAGAAGAGGTGCCCGACCTACACGCAACCCTATGTGCTCAAGCCCAAGGATGGCATCCTTCACAATGGCTCTCCAGATGGTAGGTTCCATTGTTATCTCAACCCCTCTAATGCTTAATTATGCATAATTCTCTAAACATCACTTGCACGATGATGGAGTTTTTTTCTTGTCAACCTAGTTTGGTACTCCGTTCAATTTTTTCCTAGTTTTAATTTTTAGAGTTTGTTAGTATATCCAATTTACCCAGAGATATTTGTCATCATGACAATCTTCTCTATGCGACAATATTCTAAGTGTGACAATATTTTGGAGTGGAATATATGTTGCCACCTGTCCCCTTGAATCTACAGCCAAGATCTCCTCTGTGAGTCCATCCTTCGGGAATCTCAAATCTCAAATCCTTTTTCTTCTCCTCAAATACGCGAAATGCCACGTGTCCTCTTAAATCCAATGGCTATGAATCGCTCTGGAACTTTACTCGGAGTTCAAAAATGTTCGCCACATATCCTCTCTTTTTCCAATGACTCAGATTCACTTCGGGTGATCTGACAGAACAAAATCTCTCTGGCCTTTGGTGCTTCGGCTCCCCTTCTCTTCGATGCTTCGGACTTCGACTATTTCAGTTCTCAAAACTGAAACTCCAACATAAATTTCCTCGGAGCTTGCGATCTAGCGACAAGTGTCTCCTCACAGATCAACGACTCTCGACTCTTCGTCTCTTCGGGCTTCAGTTGTTTCAGCTCTTCAACCTCTACCTCCTTCTGGATATCTCGACGGATTGACACATATCCCTTTTATATCCAATGGTCCAGATTCTCCTTTCGCGAATTGGGATTTCGTGACTTGCGACTTCTAAGTCACAACTTCCTTCACATCCCCGACTTTCGAAATTCTGATATTTTGGGGCGTTCAAATCTGACAGTTCACGCTCCTTGGATCTAATGGTCCAGATCTCCCCTTCGTGTATCTGAGATTCATGTTTTGCGAAGTTGGAGGATTGTTTACCTTCCTTCTCCTGATCCCCAATATCCTGAAATTCTCCCTGGACAATCGAGGGTCCATATCTCTCCTCAATCAGTGACTGTGATCTTTTCACGAGTTCTCACTTCGCGAATTATCACAAGTTTATCCTTTGACTTCAATGATGTGTGAGTCAACGAAACGTCGATCGCTCTCCACATGTCCCTTCTGATGGATGGTTTTGATGATGTTGGGATTTCACGACTTTGCAAAATCCTCTCTCCCATGCAACTCCAGAGGCTTAACACTCATGCACATTCCCCTGGACCCAACGACTACCGGTCCATGCGCTCAGATCTGACGGCTGAGATATGGTTCACCTGTGCTCGTTCCTCCTCTACCTGGACATAGATCTAACGGTCTAGGTTCTTCTCCACAATCGATCATACGGTTTTTGTCGCTCCTCATCCTGAGCTTCCACCTTCTCCTAACTTAGAATATTTTGTCAATGTTCGAAAGGTCTCAACCTTTGAACTTCTTCCCGTAGACCCAACTCTTTGTCTCACTTCGCTCTTGTATAATTATCCCTCCTTTCAGATTTTGGACTTAGAATAAGTCCAAATCTTTCGCAACCTCTGCATTATCCCTTCTGAGCTTGAACTCCTTGAATGTTTTGATCCCCCCCACACACCTTGTGTTCTCGATATTTCATCAAAATCAGATCCGAAGGATTTATTGAACAATAAATACTTCTCGCCCTCCTCGCGTCTTTCTGCTCAATGCACTCTTTGCAGAGATTCTCCTCACAGAGTATTCAGTAACTCTGTTTCTCCCAAACTCGACACAGAGTTCTTTTGTGCACACTTGCACCAGCTCAATGCCCACCTGGCAGAGCTTTGACATAGTTCTCAGTAACTCTGTTTCTCTGTGCTTCTTTCTCACAGTACCCCCGCTAATATATTAGTAACCTTGAGGTTTATTTTGAGCTTGTGATCACTCTGGTGCACCCTCCTAGCATGTTCTTTTCTGACTCAGCAAAGTTCATATGCGCACTCCTTGCGCTGGCTACAAAACCTTCGATGTTCTATTGTGCACTCCTTGCACTGCTTAAAGAATCTAGAACGATATTACGAGACTCAATGAAGATAAATGAAATCTATCTTCCTACTGTAAATAAATCTTATCATATATCTACAACATTCATTCATGAAACACATAAACACACGATATGAAGGAAAAATTGTTTTTCTATTATCTCTGTGTGTCTATATAGATGTTTACAAAACTGGATTGTAAAAAAGTCCCAGTTCTCTCAAGCTCTCTCTCTTAGAACTTATAAGACTTCCTAAGGCCTCTCTACCCAGACCTCTTTATCCAAGATATGTCTTGAGTCTCCTAATTACAAAAGAGGGCTCTACAAGCTTATCCTCTCCACCACCTTAGTGCCATCTCTATCTCAGTTATGGAACCATACCTCTACGGCTCGTTACATAAATGAATGTCCAGACCTGACTATTATCTGGACCTGCTACAGGCGACCATTTAAGTCAACCCCAACCACTACCTGTACAAAGGCATGGCCTAGCTCTTACGGCCTTACAACGTAAAAATATGTATAGGATTATTTCAAATTTTAAAAATGGGAGGGTTAGTGCCTCTCCCTCTCTCCATTGTGTGCTTATGCGTGTTGGCATGTTGGCGTATTTTCCGAGGTGGAGCGATGCTCTTGGATCAATAATAGGTGGCCACTTGTTTCAGTTTATTTTACTTTAACAGAACATGTGGCACATTAGTGACATATATCAGTTTTGTACAGTGACTCTGTATTAATAAGGAATTACCCTTTTTTATTTACAAAAAAAAATATATAAAATAATATAAAATAAAACTAAATAAAGATTAATTTAAACATATATTTTTATCTATATTCTCAACTCTGTTTTGGAGTGCAATTATTTACATTAAATTCAAGGATTATGCTATCAAAACAAGGGCAGTTGCGAAGCAACAAGTCCCTGCCAAAAGAAGAAGCTAAGGTAGATTATAAAATTGTAGCTCGCTTATTGTTCATTGTTCTCGGGAATTAGAAAAATCAGATCTCTCTTTGAGGAGAATCTGGAAGTCATCTATGCATGCTATGATCTATGTCATATGTAAGATCTTGAAAAAGTAGACTATGATGCACATATTTTTTGCATTATATATGAAATTCCTGATGAATACTATGAAGACTATTCTATTTCAATGCCCAACATAGAGGAAGAATATTATCTGAAAAATGCCTTCCATCAAATAGGAATTTCCTGGATCACAACCAAAGATTAAAGAGTATCGTATTGAAATCAATGTCCTGGGTCACAACCAAAGTTCAAAGAGTATCATATAGACATATTAGAACAAGGGATTTCTAATAGTATGGAATCCATAGTATTAACAATGATAGTAATTTCAATGTTTATCAAGGGGAGAGGAAAACACAGTTAATAATGTAAACCTAGAACTCCGTGTACAAACCCTCGTTCCATATTTTGCAAAGAAAATAATCATCCTATGTGTGTATCGAGGAAACCATAAATTTACGAGGAAAATCCTCTTCGACAGCCCCAATCGATACGTGACAATTGCATGCATGTTTCCCTGAGCTCTGTAGACTTTTCACAATTAACCTTCACATGTAATGATAATTGCTTGCCTGCTTCCCTTTCATGATGGAATGTATCATATGCGTTCCCGAGAACAATAAACAATATCTCGAAGCGAGATTTGGTTCCATGTATCAACATAGAGCTCTTCAGGAGGAGTATGGAGCCTATGGAGAAATGCATTCTATGGAGCAACTGTGCAGGCTGTCATTCTTATCGACGAAGGCAACGAGAAGGTGCAATACCTATTGTTACTAGACACCACACTTTTGAGTATTGGGCTCGAAACCCTCGGAGGCATAATGACAGTACTAATTTTGTGGAATACCACCATTCCCACCAAGGAGAAGATTTTATGGGGTCTTAATTTAATTATACGAAGGTGAAAGGGTGTGAAAGAAGGAAAATAACCTATTGAGAAAATATACATGCATACCATAATTTTTGAACAATTCCAATTCGTAGATTACACCAATTTTGGATGTAGATATGAACACATCATTTTTGAGTAAACCATCGGGCCTTTGTTTAAGCCATCATCAATCATATAGGAAACCTTCATGCCAACCATATAGGCATACCGCTCATCCCCGTCCTTGTCAATATTTCATCATTATTCTGAACTATTTGCAGTTTTCCTATATTCACCGCGAGAATTTCCCTAAGATCACCATAACTCGTCCTAGGATTTTCTTTGATCCACATTTTTCCATACAATGCACAATTCTTGGCCCAAAATTAGGATTATTTTTCCAACGAAAGCATTATAGTTTGGGGTCCCTGTTCTATTATTTTAACACCAAATTGAATTTTATATTTTCAGGGTTCTTTGATTTTCTAGAGGTTTTATGAAAAAATGGTTGCTTCTGAAAGCTTGGATTTTGTGGGTTAAGTTATGTTGTGGTTGGAGGTAGCATAATGTAACCAGATTAATGGCACCAATGAAACCAATGGAATTATTGACATTTCTGCAGAAGACAAAACAACGAGAGTTGAGAATAAGATTTTGGTCCTTGCAGTCCACTTTAGGGAGCTCCTGAAGCCTTCTAGAAATGAATATGCTTAGGTTGATTTGGAATTTTGATGATGTCTGCTTGGAGGAAGAGAAAAGGTGAAAGTGAGGTAAGTAAGGTGTAATTTTTTCACAGTAAGGTGTAATTTGATTCTTCTGTACTAGATAGAGTCCGTGGTTCGATTCGTCTCAAACCCTCGAATGGGAAATCGTGGCAGATTCCATGCACTAGAATGGAGAACAAGCATGAATGAGGTGATCGACGAGGAGGTCATTGTTGTAGGAAAATCTCCCCGCGGACAGGTAGATTGCCTCAAAGAGCTTGACCCTAACTCTAAGACAGAAAATGCTTAATGTGGACACTGACTTCCTTTCAAATCTATCTAAACTAACACATGAGAAGGAAGGATAACATAAGTACCTTTTTATCATCGTTTGTCCCTGCACGCTCCGAGTTGCACTCCAATCCTTTGCTCCTCGCTGAGTCCTGTGGACAAACAAGATACGACCACTTCCTACTCTATTGATGTTAGCTTGAAAACAGATCCATCTATCAAGGATAGGTTCATGTAGCATTAGACACGAACTAGAAAGAAATAGGCCAAGCGTGTCATATTGATGAGAATAACGACAACAGTACTTACAATCGTAGATGCGAATGCGACAGCTTCGTCAAGTCCCCTTTGTCTAACCCTTACTCGAAAGATCCACAACCTAGATGACAACAGCTTCACTGATCACTCTCCTTTGGCTGACTGTGTGTTTCCTATAAGATCATAGGTTTCATGCTAGCAATTCTTCCCCAATCAGCTCTGTTCCAACACCACTTATGAGATCATAAGTTTGGTGTGATTCTTCTTTTTCCAGTCCCCTTTCACCATTAGAAAGATTGCTTATATATCCTTGGAGAGGCTTTAACCACTTGAGATATCCTTGGGGAAGTTGAGGATTTTCCCCCTTCAGTTGAGGATCTGCCCTAAGATCATGGCTGGACTAGGGATTCGAATCCAACTGCCTTCCAAGAATGAAAAGATGTTTCCCCCATTCATCTCAATAGATTAACAACTGCCCAGAATAGGTAGAGCTCCCTCAAAAGGACCATCAGAGCGTTGTAGCGCTCCCTAGTAGGCTTTAGGGGGGCGCCAACGCTTTCAAAATCTATAGCGCTCCCTCAAAAGGGCCAGGGGAGCATTATAACACTCCCTGATAGTGTAAGGGGGAGCATCGATGCTCCGAGATAGTGTAAGGGGGAGCGCTCCCCTCCAAAAACTTAGTTTTTGAGGTGCTTTCAGATGGAAAAAGGTTTGCAAGCCTGCTGACTCATTTCTCCTCTTCCAAATCAAATGTTTGAGGTGTTTCAAGTGTCCTTCTCATGTCATTATAGGCACAACATAGGCATCATGGCAGTATGCTTCCCTGACACTTGCGACACTTGTGAGCAACATGCGACACTTGCGACCTTGTGAGAAAAATGCGACACTTGCGACCTTTGTAATGACGACACTTGCGACACTATAAAAGTGAGTAATTTTGATGTGTAACAGTCATGTAGGCAATGGACGGGCATGAGTGGTCATGGCAGTGACACTGGTAGTGGTAGTGGCACTTCTATTGCAGAAGCTAAGCCAGAGGCCGGTGGACTGACGCCAACAATGGGTGTGGTGGTGTTACCTGCAGAGGCTCCCACTGAGTCAGCGGGGGCTAGCGATAAAAGGTGCATGACCAGAAAATCTCTGACAACAAAGGTGATTCTAGGTTTTAGTGGGTGGTCTGGTGTTACTTGCAGCAATCACAGGGACGAGTTGTATTAGCTCAAACTGTTGAAAGGGATTATGTTTAGGTTGGTGGCCCGTGTTATTTATTGTAATTACTCCATCACTATTGTAGGTGGACAACTCACATTTTAGATTTGTGGCAAGTGTCTTTAGTCTGTGACAAGTGTAGGACATTTGGAAGCTCACCAGAGAGCCATGGAAATGGGTTATGTACTATGCATAATGCATTTTCGAAAGTTAAACATTTAATTTTTGGAATTAATGCTAACCTGAAAGGTTAGCATTAATTGATTTTGCTTCTTTCTTATCATGTTTACCAAATTGCAACCTTTTAGTTTCCTACATTTAAACTGAGTTTGAATCATTTTGCTTCGATATGAGGCCAAATAAGACCTCAAAACAAAAAACTTAGAACAAAATATAAAATACAATTGAACAATAATATGAAAATCTTAAAATTTTGATTAAAATTCTTAATTTGCGTGCAATAATAATTAAAGGATGGAAAATTGATTACTATTAGTCCCTACCACCCGAAGGGCAGGGACTAATAATGCATGTGATACCTTTTAACATTGAAAATGTTTAGGGGTATCAAAGCGTAATGCATGTGATACATTTTAACATTGAATATGTTCAGGGGTATGTGATTGCAAGAGGATACTCATATCAAAACTAAGATGAAATAGCAAAAATGCATATTAGTAATGGCTTTTGAAATAATTTTAATAATTGAAAACGTTTTGAAATAATTTTAATAATTGAAAACGGTTTGGATAAAAAATAGAATCTTATGGGTGATGTTGATCAAATTATTTATAGTCGTTACTTTGTTAATAGATAACTTCATTATTATACTTAAATAACAAATTTTTAAAACAATGAAAAATCTCCAATATTATACTTCAATAACATTTTTTTAAAACAATAAAAAATATAGAGGGATATTATTATTTATTTATTTTTAATTCAAATTTGTAAAGTAACCAATCAAAATCCAAATTAGAAAATTTAAAGTGATTTTTTGTTATTTTATTTTGGTAAAATTTATGGGTCTAAATGTTAGTCTTGTCTAGTGGATCATATTGAATAATTATATAATTTTTCATCTATCCTCATACTTTATAGGTGGAAAGATCACAGAAAATGGTTTGTAGGGTCCATTTTAGTGGCAGGTTATAGTTTGGAGATTTGGTGTCTCGAACCATCCAGAGTTATTTTGGGGCGTCAAATAACATTTTTTGGATTCAAAATTTTTCTATTTGTTGATGTAGACCGAATTCCCTTCAATAGGTAGGGGGTTTCATCGATACAAGATCCCAATTAGAATTTGCATCGTTTGGAATAGGAGACCCATATGGATTCTATCCTAGCTACCATTACTTAGTTGGGGGTTGAATGAATGGTTTGATAGAAGGGTATGCATATGAAGACTAAAATGAATGTAGAAAGGAATCCTATTATGCACTATCCTAGGTAGGAGAAACTAAATATAACGGAATGAACATAACAAGATGTTAATAATCCCCGCAACAAATTTTTGCCTAGATGGTCATGAGAAAGAATCAAAGATTAAGAACATACATGTATAAAAGAACATCCAAATTAATCTCAGGTATACATTAATACACATGAACCCATTCATATTCTTAAAACAATTAATAAAAGAGAAAGACAAAATATTCACAAAATTTATGTTCACAAAAGAGAAGTCTATATGTGCAATGAAATCCTTACAATGATTTGAGATATCCTAGCATTCACTAGAAGTAGTCCAAACCAAATAACTATATAAATGTTTTTATCTCCCTGTCAATCAAATTGGCCCCAAGGGCTTGGTTTTCCAAAATTACAAGGTTCAAGAGCCCTTCCAAAGTGGGTCTCTTCCTCCCTTTATAGTTCCTAAGTAACTACATATTAAGGTTTCTTGATTTCTAAAAGAAACAATTACATGGCATTTCATCTTCCTTTTGATATTTCTTTGCATAAGTTACAATGTATACAAAATGTATCCATTCAAACCTTCTCTGGTTGCATTCATTCAGACCTTCTTTGGTTGCAGTCAACTCTATGTTCTTGGTTTTGTCTCTATTGTGTTGTACTGTAATTAGGGATACTATCTACTAGAAAAACTATAGATTTGTCTACATATTTGTTTCTATCTTGTGGAATTCTATCCTAACTCTCTCGGCACATACCCTATATTCTTTGATTATTTCCCTGACACTTTTACTGCGTTGGATTTCCTCTTCTAGTGCTTTTATTCTTTCATCTTTCTCCTTGCTTTTAGACACCAAATACATTAGACACTAAATACCCAAGTATTATCCACTCACCAATGATCACCAATTAATCATATGACGAATCCTGATATTTGATGTTGCCTCACAATTTTGTTAATGAGTTGGTCCATTTCATCTGGCTTTGCTAGTCTCTGTGAATGAGATAGAATGTCAGTATTTCACCAAGCCTGTAGATATTCGATATTCGTTAATCATGATAAATGATTCTCTCGCTAGGTCCCTTGTACAAATCCGACCCATGGAAAGATCCATTTACCTTAGTTTAGTGTTATAAATGAAATATCAGAGTTCTTGCTACAAGATACGTTGTTGTCGTTCAAAAAACTAGATATGTTTCTATATGTTTGGTTTTGGTTTAACACATATTATATATGTTCATAATCAATCAACAAGATATTGATTTTATTGTCCGACATAAAATAATGTGATTATATAGCCCTCACATTTTGTTTACATGTTGTTTGATTTTTGTTTTTAATTAATTAATAATTATTTTTGTGTAAAATAGGTATAGGTGTTAAATTCATTATCAATATTTTATATTTTATATTAAAATAAAAAAAATGAACTAAATTTCTTTTAAATAAAAAAATTTCTTTAAATTAATAATATAAAATAATTACCTTGAATGGGGTGACACTTAGCCCAAGGGAGGCCACACAACCCCCACATGAAACTTGGCATAAATATGGTCGGTCTCCACCCCAATGCCTATTCTTGGATGGAGGACGACTGTAAAAGAGTGCAGAGGAAGGGAGGACAACTCCCCCACGCTAGGTTAATGGAGGCCTCAATAATTAATAGAAGGAGGGTGATGTTGGGTACAGGTGGTAGAAAAGTGGCCATATCTGCCCCTCGGTTAACTACCGAGTTTGTCCATAACATTCATCACTTCGCCTCAGTTCTCTGTCTCCTTTCTCTACTCAAGGAAATTGGTTTTGGTCCTGTCGATAGTTGATTCTCTCTGGACTCATACGTAGTTTTCTTTGACCTCCAGGCTCCACCATGCCGAGAGAGAGAGAGAGAGAGAGAGGAAAGCCAAGGCGATTTCCTGCCTAGTACAATCATGCGGCAAGGCAGAGACACCTGCACAATTTGGAGAGGGCTCTGCCCATTGCCCGGACTCAGCAAATTATGCGGCCACATACACCTCCAATGGCCTTTGTGGAGGAGGAATTCCCGAAGGATCCAATTCATGTTCCACCAGAGTCCCTCCTCTACACAGTCCTAGATGCCCATATTCACCCCAAAACCAATTTTGTTGTTACAGGAACAACGACGACCATGGATGGTGCCACTTGCATTGTTCAAGATAAATTCCCCACTGCTGAACCCAGTTGAGGATTGCCACCAGACTCCACCCAACCTCTTTAGCGCAAAGCAGTTGGAGCTTATTTTTGATACCATAGGTTATATGACGGAGCAACTCCATTGACACACCCTCATCAACAGTCGCATTGACATGTTGTTCGATGACTTTTCGAATGCACCAACCAAGCAGAGGTGACTGACCTGCGCACAATCCTACGTGCTCAAGCCCAGTGATGGCATCCTTCATAGTGGCTCTCCGGATGATAGGTTCCATTGTTATCACAACCCCTCTAATGTTTAATTCTGCATAGTTCTCTGAGCATCACTGCACGACGATGGAGTTTTTTTCTTGTCAACCTCGTCTGGTACTCCGTTCAATTTTTGCCTCGTTTTATTTTTCAGAGTTTGTTAGTATGTCTAGTTTACCCAAACAAATTTGTGAAAACTACTAGAGGCCACCTACTTTGGTTTCCAACAAATTGGCAAGGCAAGTGTCGACTGCCCCTTTTTGGCCGAAAACATAATAGGCAGCCACCTGTTTCGGTTTCAACTAGTTTAGTGAAACAAGTGACACACCAATGACATATATCAGTTTTGTAAAGTGACATTGTATTAATAAGAAATACCATTTTTATTTAAAAAAAAATAATATAAAATAATTTAAAATAAAACTAAATAAAGATTAATTTTAACATATCTTTTTATCTATATTCTCAACTCTGTTTCGGATTGAAATTATTTACATTAAGTTCAGGGATTATGCTATCAAAATAGTGCATGTGATACATTTTAACATTGAATATGTTCAGGGGTATCAAAGCGTAATGCATGTGATACATTTTAACATTGAATATGTTCAGGGGTATTTCATTACAAGAGGATACTTATCTTAAAACTAAGATGAAAGAGAAAAAATGCATATTAGTAATGGCTTTTGAAATAATTTTAATAATGGAAAACGGTTTGGATAAAAAAGAAGAATATTATGGGTGGTGTTGATAAAATTAATCGTTACTTTGTTAATAGATAACTTCATTATTATACTTAAATAACAATTTTTTAAAACAATAAAAACTCTCCAATATTATACTTGATAATTTATTTTTTTTAAATAAAAAATATAGAGGGATATTATTATTTATTTATTTTTAATTTAAATTTGTAAAGTAACAAATCAAAATCCAAATTAAAAAATTTAAAGTGATTTTTGTTATTTTATTTTGGTAAAATTTATGGGTCTAAAAGTTAGTATTGTCCAATGGACCATATTGAATAATTATATAATTTATCATTTATTCTCATATTTTCTAGGTGGAAAAGAGTAAATGGCTTGCAATGCCCATTTTAATGGTAGGTTATAGTTTGGAGATTTGGTGTCTCAAACAATCCAGGCCCATTTTGGGGCGCCAAAGCGCATTTTTTGGATTTAATTTTTTTTTATTTGTTGACACAAACAAAATTCCCTTCAATAGGTAGGGGGTTTCATCGATACAAGATCCCAATTAGAATTTGCATCGTTTGGAATAGGAGACCCATACGAATTCTATCCTAGCTACCATTACTTAGTTGGGGGTGAATGAATGGTTTGATACAAGAGTATGCATATGCAAACTAAAATAAATGTTGAAAGGAAACCTATTATGCACTATCCTAGGTAGGAGAAACTAAATATAACCAAATGAACATATCAAGATGTTAATAATGCCTGCAACAAATTTTCACCCAGATGGTCATGAGAAATAAACAAAGATTAAGAACATACATGTTTAAAAGAACATCCTTATTATTCTCCTAGGAAACCTGTTATGCACTGTCCTAGGTAGAAGAAACTATATATAACCAAATGAACATATCAAGATGTTAATAATCCCTGCAACAATTTTTCACCCAGATGGTCGTGAGAAAGAAACAAAGATTAAGAACATACATGTTTAAAAGAACATCTAGATTAGTCTCATCTATACATTAATACACATGAACCTTTTCATATTCTTAGAATAATTAATAAAAGAAAAAGACACAATATGCACAAAATTTATGTTCACAAAAGAGAAGTCTATATGTGTAATGAAATCCTTACAATGCTTCGAGATAACCTAGCATTCACTAGAAGTAGTCCAAACCAAATAACTATATAAAAAAGATTATCTCTTAGATATAAATCAAATTGGCCCTAAGGGATTCTCAATATTATTCTCAGAAAAGTGGTTCTCCACAATTATAAGGTTCAAGAGCCCTTCCAAAGTGGATCTCTTCCTCCCTTTATAGTTCCTAAGTAACTACCTATTAAGGTTTCTTGATTTCTCCCAGAAACAATTACATGTCATTCCATCTTCCTTTTGATATTTCTTTGCATAAGTTACAATGTATACAAAATGTATACATTCAAACCTTCTCTGGTTGCATTCATTCAGACCTTCTCTGGTTGAAGTCAACTATGTGTTCTTGGTTTTGTCTCTATTTTGTTGTGCCATATTTAGGGCGACTGTCTACTAGAAAAATTGTAGATTTGTGTACATATTTGTTTCTATCTTGTGGAATTCTATCCTAACTCTCTCGAAACATACCTTGTATTGTTTAATGATTTCCATGTCACTTTTACTGTGTTGGACTTCCTCTTCTAGTGCTTTTATTCTTTCATGTTTCTAATCATTTTTAGACACCAAATACCTTAGATTTTTCTATGAAGCTAGTGTGAAGGTGACACCAGCTAAAGTGATAGAAAGAGGATCATGTTTGACATATTTTATTAAATTTCTCTAGGTTGTTACTGATAAGGGAGCATTTCCAAACATTAGTAGCTTTATGGTTTTCTCCAAATTTGTTTTACTACATTCATTGTTGAACATGAAGGTATTTAAGTTGGCTACCTTCCAATCCTTCGATTATGTAAACTCTCTTAATCCCAACTCACCTAATGGGAAATTCCCACATTGTCATCAAGATATTAGTTGATGATCCTCGGATATCTGATTCCATGAGATCTATGTTGTTATTCCATTCTTCTTACTCCTTTTTCCTTTGTTCCTCTGTTGTTACTGCTTCGACTATTATTGTTTTTTTTTTTCTTCAACTCGTGCTGCTTCTTCTTGCTTCTTTAATTTGGCCTCTTCTTCTCTCTTTTTTCTATGTTTATCATTTTCTCTTTATTGATTGGTGGGAACTTTGGCCACTGTTGCTTCTTCTATTGTTCTCTGTTGTTGTTTCTCAACTTCCTCTTCTTTTCTCTTCTTATTTTCTTATGATTCAAGAGATTCTATTGCTTTTCTTGTATTTTCTTCCTCAACTACTATTGCCTCAAATGCTTTTGTTGTTGTTGTTTCTTCTTCTTCTTCTTCTTATTAGATTTTCTTTTGAGCCTTTCTAACTCGTTTCTCATCATTTATTCTCCCCAGTGGGTTGCCTCTCCTTTTGAACATTACATCGTGGTATTTTTTAGAGCAATAGTCAATTTATTCCTCCTCCTAGATGGCAGTTGTGTAATCCCGTTTGTATTTTCAATTACTGCAGTGAGTGATGATGACATCCAAATGATATAATGTTTCTTCACCAAAGAGGAAAGATGATATTGTATTAACTTCTTATTTCACTTCCTTAATGTCTTTAAATGAGTATGATGCAACCTAGAGAAGTAAAGGAGGCCAGATGGATTTTTTGTCTCTATACAATGTTGTACATACCAGGGTAAGACCATCTAGTATGAAATATCATGTAGCACTAGTATGTCTAGGAAAATTTTTGGAAGAAAGTTTGGATGTTTGGTATCTCCATATATTGTGATGTAGGTGCCATGTTCTAGGAGATACCAATCCCCTATACTTTTAACTATGGCATGTGCCTTATCTATCATGCAAGGTGCTAGTGAGCCAAATATGAGATGAGATAGTGGGATTAGGAAGTTGTATCGTATCTTCTGGTACTTGAAACAATATCTATTCTCCCATAATACTTTTTAGTAGATGTGGATTGGAGGATCACTAGGTTTCCAAGCGCATCCCATCTGTGGATAAGCATATCATACACATATCACATCAAGGAGGTAGGATGACATATCGAAGATCCAAAACTGGCCTAGAGAAGTATGGTTTTTTAATTTGAGTTCATCCTCCAAGGTAGAATATAATATGTTTTCTCAGTTGAATGTTGAACTAGTGTCCACGACATAGTACAAGAGAGGTACCCATGTTATTTTGAATTTATAGGCATCAGGTTCCCTGTAGAGCCTTCATATCATTTCCAATACGCATTAGTGTGGAATTTTGAGAATATTTGTGGGATATTCATTAGACGACCTAGATTTGAAACAATTCCCAAGATTGTACCAACTATTTAGGATCTCTCTTGGGCTGTGGAGGAAATTCTTCATCTTCCTCTTATCCAATGCATTTTCTTCATCCTCCATATTATAGCAAGAGGTAATTACTAAATCCTTGAAGGAGGTGATTTTGAATCCTTGAGCATTCATTATGTACCTTGTATCTAAATCAATATTCTTCATAATCCATGAAATGGATTCCATGCAGGGAAACATGGTTACATGCACTGCGACTTTATATAATTTAGACTTCTCTATGTTTACCTATGTGTTGAGGTCAAGATCTTCTTTAGAAACATGAGGGAATGTCTAATTATTGAACATTTGGTAGAATTATCCCCATTTGAGTGAGTTATTGTTATCAATGACACCTTTGGTACAGATCCCAGGGTGTCGATGTATTCTTCTTCTACAATCCTTATAGATGCCTCTTCAACAAGATCCTGGTATGCACTTTGTGATCCTTTTTGAGGTAGAGGCATGGCTGAATCTCCAAAAATAAATCATACTAGCATAGAAAACAAACATTTAACATTATTATTAAAGAGAGAGTGTTAAACAATATATCTAGCATTTATTGACTCTACACAAGTAAGAATTGAGAAGAGAGAGAGAGATTGGGTTTAATTCTAGGAACTTGTTTTTGACCTTTTGGGATATCAGTGAGGAGGGGATTTCTTTGTCGATCTAGGCCTGTATCGGTGAGAATATTCTCTCCTCCCTGACGCAAGACTGTATCGGTGAGGATATTATGATTTCTACCACCAAAAAAATTAACAACAACATAAACCACATACAAATGCTTACCCCTTCTATTCACTTCAAAACTAAAAACCAATCGAACATTTATGTCGACGAGGATGAAAAAAAAAATTGTATGGGGAGATGGAGGGGAAATTAGCATGAAACGAAAGGAATAAGCCTCAGGGATCTCACATTTTGAGGGAAAGATGGAAAATTTTGAGCTAGAAGTCTACCCCCAAGAATCGATGAAAAATGGAAAAGAAACCTTCAAGCAGGGACATGAGTTAAGGCAAGGTCAAGGGGAAGCTAAAATGAGGCGTCTTGGTGGAGCCAAAAATAGGAGGGAACTCTATCATGGAAAATAAAAAAAGAGAGGGGTCTAATCAAGAAATTAAATCCTATTCATTCAAGTGTGTAGGTTTTGATGGTTTTGGACATGGGGGGAAGGAGAAGCAATGGGTGCAAGGATCATAAAATTGGGTTTTAGTTAACCCTTTGTGTGCGTGTGTATATCTGTGTTTCTCTCTCTCTCTCTCTCTCTCTCTCTCTCTCTCTATATATATATATATATATAACCCTAAGGAAACAAAATAGGAAGCACATGAAAAAGGAGGAGTTAGGTACACTTACCATCAATTGAGCATTGACACGTTTGGAACAAAGGGTCGATGGTCATGAAGGAAGCTCGATTATTGAGGTTTCTCCTTTTCTTTACTCTCCTATGACATGGTGTGGAAAAAATGAAACAAAAAAGGGTGAAATGGGGTTTATATAGCCATGTTGGGCCCTTTTTGGTGCGAGGATCAAGAGAAATGGACACAAACATATGTTCAGAAACAAACGTATTCCAATAGAGGATGAATATGTTCTATAACCAGTCACACAACTAGATCAAAGATCTACACATCGATGTTTTTATGTGGTAAAACCAGTATGGGGAAACATCCATGAACCCAACGAATGTGGCCACTTGGAGAAATTTATTAATGAAAAATAAAATATTACAGATGGATTTACAAGAGAGTTTCTTACAATCATCATTGGAAAATAACCGTCCATCATTTTTAAATATAGATAATGGACCAATTGGGTTTTAAGCCACGAATCAATGTAGTCATTATGATCGAGGATAACATGATCCATTCAATCACTATGTATCATAAACATATCGTGACCATTGGATTACCTAACTACAAATGCATACTAATGCATACTAAAGAAACACACTAAGAAACACACTTTTACCTAACAACACATTACACCAATTTGATCTTAAGTAACTCTTGAGTGTCTAAATATCCTAACACCCCCCTTTCATAACAACTTAGGATAGGATTGAAGTATTTAAAAAGGTGACACATTAGGAGAGGAAGGAGGCAATAGAGCCTATCCCACCTTCATGATAACTTCCATAACTCATGAAAACTTTGCTTCTGTAAGAGACTTTGTGAAAATGTATGCAACTTGATATTTTTTAGGGAAAAAGAGCACTTCAATAACTTGATCGTGAATGAGTTTTCTGATGAAGTGCATGTCAATACCAATGTGTTTGTATGTTAATGTTGATTTGTATATTTGGTGAGTGTCATAGAAATTTGATTATTGCACCAAAGGGTGGCTAGATGTTGTTACTGGAATCCAAACTCTGAAAGGATCTGTCGAAGCCACAAGGATTCTTGACTTGCATTAACCGCTACTTGGTACTCTGCTTCTCCTAAAGAAATATCAATAGGATATTGTTTCTTATAGGTCCAAGTGACAAGTATTGAACCAAGGCTGAAAACATAACATACAATAGACTTTTTATCATCATGTTTCTAGCCCAATCTAAATCAGTGAAACCAACCAATAAAGGAGTCCCCCTGAATGGGAATGTATCACGAACTTAATTGTACCCCAAACTTACCGAATTATTCTTTTAGTTTCTTTCCAATGGATTTCATGAGGTGTTCGCATATATCAAATAACAAGAATAATAAAAAAGTAAATATCAGGACAAGTATCAGTCAAGTATAAGAGGCTACCACTAACTAATGGTAGAAAGTGGGATCAACTTCAAGAGAAGTACATGTGGAATCAAGTGTGACTCCATATTGGAAGGGATAAGGGGTTTGTTTTGAATCTTCCATGTGAAAGAGACAAAGAATGTCACAAGCATACTTAGGCTAGGAATAAAAATTTCCTTCCTTGGTTTGAATAACTTGGAGCCGAATGAAATAGTGCAAATAACCTAAGTTGGTCATTTCAATTTTTTTCTTAAGGATGGATTTCACATGGTTTAAAATTTTAGGGTCACTACTAATGAGAATAATATCATCAACATAATGNATAATTAGGCTAGGAATTAAAATTTCCTTCCTTGGTTTGAAAAACTTGGAGCCGAATGAAATAGTGCAAATAACCTAAGCTGGTCATTTCAATTTTTTTCTTAAGGATGGATTTCACATGGTTTAAAATTTTAGGGTCACTACTAATGAGAATAATATCATCAACATAATGAACAAGTATTATGATATAGATTCCTACTTTCTTGGTATAAACATTGGGGTCAGAATGTGTTGGAACCCAATGATTTGGGTTAATCTCATGAGTGCACACAAACAAAGTTGTGCGCATCCATTTTAGTGTTGCACCCGCCTAAGATAAAACATGAAGAATGACAAGAAGTGTGTTTCATACCGAGTTTTGATATTGGACGCCAATCCTAAAGTCTACCAAGTGCGCATCGGTTCGAGTTTTTTTAGTTTTGCTAGAAATCAAGAAGACGCATGCCAAAATCAAGAAAGGAATCATCGAGAAATATCCCCTAATGATTACTTCCAGCAACACAACGAAATGTGGAATGACCATAGGATGAGATTTCTAGGAAGTTAGGATTTCCCTTATACCATAAGGCTACGTGGACTACAGGAAGGTGTAAGAAGTGTGTGATGTAGTTTGTTGGTAGAGAAAGTGGAGCAGAGCTAAAAGAGACAGAGTTGTCGAGAAAAGAAAAATATAAAAGGAAGCAACAACATCTTAAATAGAGTTATAGAGTTCAAAACTTTATAGAGAATTCATTAATTTGTTTTTTGTTGTTTGTTGAGATTTCTATGAGCCTTTGTAGTAGTGTAATTTTGTAATTATTCTTAATAGATGTTTAAGTATGCCATACGTCTAATGTCTGAAAGGATGTGCAAAGAGAAATGTATTGTATCCATGGGGAATTATCTAAAGAGAATATGAGACTCGATTGTTGTTGAATATAGTTTTCTTAATGTATGTGTGTGTTCAATGGAATGGAAAGGGTAATAAAGCTACAACAATTCCGATCTATTGTTTGTCACTCAAGTGTTATCTAGATATGTGTGTGTATTGTTTTACTTATTAATAACAATAAGTTATCAAATGTTAAATGCATGAACTTTAGACTAGATTGATCTCTATATGTTTATCCCTTCATCCCCGTCACAAGACCATATGTTCTCTGTGATCCTCATTGCATCTTGAGTGAGACCTTCATCGAGCTTGGTTGAAGATTGATACGTCGATGCTTTGGCATATTTTTTGGTCAACTCTAGATGGACTGGATGCTTTGGAGTATTTGTTGGTCAACTTTGGATGGATTGGATTCTTTTGTGTATTTGTTGGTCAACTCTAGATGGACTAGATGGACAAATCTTCTTGTCATGGAGACTGCCACCCATGGAAAGATCCATTTACCTCAGTTTAGTATTATAAATGAAATATCAGAGTTCTTGCTACAATATACGTTGTTGTCGTTCAAAAAACTAGTTATGTTTCTATATGTTTGGTTTTGGTTTGACACATATTATATGTGATCATAATCAATCAATGGGATATTGATTTTATTGGTTGACATAAAAATAATGTGATTATATAGACCTCACATTTTGTTTACATGTTATTTGATTTTCATTTTTAATTAATTATTCACTATTTACATGTAAATAATTAATTAATAATTATTTAAATGTAAAATAGGTTTAATTAATAATTATTTAAATGAAAAATAGGTATAGGTGTTAAATTCATTATCAATATTTTGTATTTTATATTAAAATAAAATAATTAAAAAAATATATTTTAAATTAAAAAAATTCTTTAAATTAATAAAATAAAATAATTACCTTGAATGGGGTGACACTTAGTCCAAGGGAGGCCACTCAGTCCCCCATAAAACTTACCATAAATATGGTTGGTCACCACCCCATGCTTATTTTTGGATGGAGGATGGCCATAAAAGAATGCAGAGGAAGGGAGGACAACTCCCTCACGCCAGGTTAATGGAGGCCTCGATGATTAATTGTAGGAGGGTGATGTTGGGTATAGGTGGTAGAAAAGCGGTGATATCCACCCCTCGGTTAACTATCCATCTTGGCCATGAAATTTATCACTTCACCTCAGTGCTCTGTTTCCTTGCTCTGCTCAGGGAATTTCATTTTGGTCCAGTCGATTCTCTCTAGCCTCATACATAGTTTTCTTCGACCTCCAGGATCCACCATTTCGAGAGAGAGAAGAAAGCCAATGTGAGGTCCTTCTCGGTATAGTCGTGCGGAAATCTAGAGGCACCTGCATAATTTGGAGAGGGCTATGTCCATTTATCGAAATCAACAAATTGCACGGCCACATACGCCTCCAATAACATTCGTGGAGGAGGAATTCCAGGAGGAACCAATTCAAGTTCCACCAAAGTCCCTCCTCTACACAGTCCTGGATGCCCATATTCACCCCAACACCAGTATTGTTATTACAGGAACAGTGGAAGCCATGGATGGTGCCACTTGCATTGTTCAGGAGGAATTCCCCACTGCTGAGCCTCCACTGCTGAACCCAGTTTAGGATTGCGACTAGACTCCACCCAACCTCTTTATCCCAGAGAAGCTGGAGCTTATTTTTGATATTAGATTTTATATGACAAAGAAACTCCATAGACACACCCTCATCAACAGTTGCATCAACATGTTTTTCGATGCCTTTTCAAATGCACCAACCAAGACAAGGTGCCCGACCTACGCGCAACCCTACGTTCTCAAGCCCAACGATGGAATCCTTCACAGTGCCTCTCCGGATGGAAGGTTCTATTTTTCTCACAGCCACTCTAATGTTTAATTCATCACATTTCTCTGAGCATCACTGGCATGATGATGGAGTTTTTTTCTTGTCAACCTAGTCTGGTACTCCGTTCAATTTTTTCCTATTTTTAATTTTTAGAATTTCTTAGTATGTATAGTTTACCTAGATAGATTTGTCAGCACTACCAACTTCCACCTGGTTTGGTTTCCAACAAATTTGCAGGGCAAGTGGCGAATGCCCCTTTTTGGCCAAAAGCATAATAGGAATCCATGTGTTTCAGTTCCACTAGCTAAGATGTTTTGGTTTCTCCTCAGTGCTCTGTCTCCTTTCTCTACTCAGGGAATTTGGTTTTGGTATAGTCGATTCTCTCTGGCATCATACATAGTTTTCTTTGACCTCTAGGATCCACCATGCCGAGAGAGAGAGAGAGGAAAGCCAAGGCAATGTCCTACCTATTACAGTCGTTCGGTAAGGTAGAGATGCCTGCAGAATTTGGAGAGGGCTCTGTCCATTTCTCGAACTCAACGAATTTCAGGACCACATATGCCTCCAATGGCCTTTGTGGAGGAGGAATTCCCAGAGGAACCAATTCAGGGTCCATCAGAGTCCCTCCTCTACACGGTCCTGTATGCCCATGTTCTCCCCAACACCAGTGTCGTTGTTACAGGAACAATGACGACCATGTATGGTGGCACTTGCATTGTTCAGGAGGAATTCCCCACTGCTGAACCCAGTTTAGAATTGTGACAAGAGTCCACCCAGCCTCTTCAGTGCAGAGAAAATTGAGCTTATTTTTGATATCATAGGATATATGATAGATAAAATCCATCGACACACCCTCATCAGCAACCACATTGACATGTTGATCAATGCCTTTTAGAACACACCAACCAAGCAGAGGTGCCCGACCTGCACACAACCCTACTTGCTCAAGCCCAACGATGGCATCCTTCACAGTGGCTCTCCAGATGGCAGGTTCCATTTTTCTCACAACCCCTCTATTGTTTAATTCTGCGTAGTTCTCTGGGCATCACTCACATGGTGATGAAGTTTTTTTCTTCTCAACCTCATCTGGTACTTCGTTCAATTTTTGCCTCGTTTTAATTTTTAGAGTTTGTTAGTATGTCTAGTTTACCTAGACAAATTTGTCAGCAGTACCAACCACCACCTGCTTTGGTTTCAAACAAATTGGCAGGGAAAGTGGAGACTGCCCCTTTTTGGTCGAAAGCATAATAGGCGACCACCTGTTTCGATTTCCACTAGTTTAGCAGAACAGGTGGCATGCCAGTGACATATATCAGTTTTGTACAGTGACAACGTATTAATAAGGAATTGCCCTTTTTTATTTACAAAAAACAATAATATAAAATAATATAAAATAAAACTAAATAGAGATTAATTTAAACCTATTTTTTTTATCTATATTCTCAACTTTGTTTTGGAGTGCAATTTTTTACATTAAATTCAAGGATTATGCTATCAAAATAATGCATATGATACCTTTTAACATTGAATATGTTCAGGGTATCAAAGCATAATGCATGTGATACATTTTAACATTGAATATGTTCAGGGGTATGTCATTGCAAGAGGATACTTATATGAAAACTAAGATGAAAGAGCAAAAATGTATATTAGTAATGGATTTTGAAATAATTTTAATAATGACAAACATTTTGGATAAAAAAGAGAATCTTATGGGTGGTGCTGATCAAATTCTTTATAATCGTTACTTTGTTAATAGATAACTTCATTAAATAACATTTTTTTAAGACAATAAAAAATCTCCAATATTATACTTGAATAACAATTTTTTAAAACAATAAAAAATATAGAGGGATATTATTTTTTATTTATTTTTAATTCAAATTTGTAAAGTAACATCAAAATCCAAATTAGAAAATTTAAAGTGATTTTTGCTATTTTATTTTGGTAAAATTTATCGGTCTAAAAGTTAGTCTTGTCCAATGAACCATATTGAATAATTATATAATTTTTCATCTATCCTCATACTTTTTAGGTGGAAAGATCATAGGAAATGGCTTGCAGGGTCCATTTTAGTCGTAGGTTATAGTTTAGAGATTTGGTGTCTGGAACCATCCAGAGCAATTTTGGGGCGTCAATGTTAAGCCCTAATATTGGCTCATTACCCCTTAATTAGGTCATATTACATTAGTAATGTTAGTGTATTTATGTCGGCTTTATTCCATTAGTTGTAATTATACCTCCTAGTCTCCTATATATACCAAGGAGACATTTTCATTTGGAATCATCTTGTACTTGAACATTTAGGTGGGGTAAAAGGAGGTTGCCCCCTCGAAGAGGCTCATTATCTGAAATTATCTCTTTTTCAAGGCGTTAAGTACTTTTTCTGAGGTTTTTCTATGCTATATTGATATTTGGTTCCTAACATATGGTATTAGAGCTCAAGGTCTTGGGGTTTCGCTGCTACATTTGAGACACCTTGAGATTTTTGCTATAAATGGTTTTATACAACGTTTTAGAAGGGGTTAACCGCTTGGAGGATATTTATTAGACAGATCAAGGTATGTTGGGTTAAAATTTCAGCTCCCGAGGCCTTATACTTTCAGAGATACAACTTGTACAAGATAGAGTTCTGGAATCATCCTTAAATGAGTCATTGAGGAATTTTCACTATAAAACATTTTTTGTAACATTTCAGACACTGAACTACGGAGGATATTCACAGAAATTAGTAAGGTATCTATGGTAATACTTTCAGCTACTGGGTCATATTAAATTTGTAGATACACCCTGTGTAAGATAGGGTATCTCATTGGTCCTATTGACAAGTCTCAAGAAGGTGTTCCAAGTAAAACAATCATAACTTCTTCCTAGAGTATCCAAATTGAGTGGGACTAGTTTCCTTCGATCGTGGAAATTATGTAGCATTTCGGGTACGATTTTCATAATTTTATATAAATTATTTTGTGCGGGGAACACTATACAAGTGAGATCTCCTGGAAAGGACAAAAATCGACAAGTTGTGGGGAAGTTACTGTAAATTCCACTTGGCACATCCAATTTTGATCAGACCTATGGCATTGCAGAGAATAAATATCATAGAACTACATAAAATAAAGTTTCATACCTAGAAGGGCCAAAACTTGGGAGATACAACAGAAGAAATATTGTCTAGCAGAACCACCTCAAAATCAAGGTTCAAAAATGATACTTGGCCAAAATGCCACCCAAAAAGGGAACTTCTACACCAAATAATCCTCTAGACAATCCTACTTGGACTCTTGATGAAGGTGAAGAAATGTGTAGGGACATAAATGATTTACAAAAGAAGATCGTAACAAAAGAAGATCGTAACAAAAGGTGAACTACAAGAGATGGAAGCTAAGTTGGAGGCAAATATGGATGGTTTAAAAGAGGATATCATGAAAGTATTGAAAAATTTCATAACAGAGAAGACACCTGAAAGTGAAAATGCATCCCATGAAATTCATGATGAGTATGCAAGGAAGGAGAATCCAGAATGGAGAAACTCCAACCTTGGGTTGAATACCAACCACGTTCCTAAGATCGGTATGAGGAAGTTTGATGGCAAGGACCCAATCACATGGATACTTCAGATAAAGCAATTCTTTGATCTACATAATGTAACACATACACAAAAGGTATGAATTGATTCTTTATATTTAGAACCTAATAAGTTTGTATGGTATCGATGGCTTTGTTGTCGCAAATCACTTGTCACTTGGAAAATTTTCATGGAAGAAATGATAGCACACTATGAGGATACAATGAACAATACCTTCTTTAGCCAATTGATAAATCTCAAGCAAAAGGGTTTAGTTACCGAGCACATTGAGAACTTCCAAAGACTGAATATAAAGGTAACCGATATTACAGATGAGCACTTGATTGATGTATTCATAGGAACTCTAAAGGACACCATTCAATATGAGTTTCGCCTTTGGGAACCCAAATCATTGGAGAATGCATTTAAGGTGGAAAGAAAGGTTGAAAGTAAAAATATGGCTATGGCTACTAGATGGACTAATCCTAACATCTATAGAGAGAACAATGCTCCTTCTTCTAAAACACCTCAACAATTGG
>SNQJ01S0003424.1:63410-104744 GCA_010110895.2 Picea sitchensis | reverse complement strand
CTTTAAGACTACAACCATACAAATAGATGTCCCTCAAGCAAGCCAAGAAGGATAATAAATTATCACCAAATTACTATGGCCCTTATAAGGTATTGCAAAAGATTGGTACTATGGCATACAAATTGGAGTTGCCTTCATCTTCATGAGTACACCCAATTTTCCATGTTTCATGCTTAAATAAGGTTATAGGCGACAAGATCCCAGTTCAAACTATATTTCCAAAACTTGACGAGGAAGGAAAAATCATATTGGAGCCTGAAGCCATCACTGACACAAGAATTCTCCAGCTGAGGAATAGATCCATTTCAGAGTATCTCATTAAATTGAGGAAACTACCGGCTGAAGATTCCACTTGGGAAGATGAGTATTTTATACAAAATCTTCCAGAGTTACTCAAGCATTGTGGACAACAATTTCTCAAGGGGAGGGGCATGTTCAACCCTAATATTGGCTCATTACCCCTTAATTGGGGCATATTACATTAGTAATGTTATTTTATTTATGTCGGCTTTATTCCATTAGTTGTAATTATACCTCCTAGTCTCCTATATATATACACCAAGGAGACATTTTAATTTGGAATCATCTTACACTTGAACATTTAAGTGGGGTAAAAGGAGGTTTCCCCCTCGAAGAGGCTTATTATCTGAAATTATCTCTTTTTCAAGGCGTTGAGTACTTTTTCTGAGGTTTTTCTATGCTATATAGATATTTGGTTCCTAACATTCAAAGAGCATTTTTTGGATTCAAAATATTTCTATTTGTTGATGTAGATGGAATTCCCTTCAATAGGTAGTGGGTTTCGTCGATATGAGATCCCAATTAGAATTTTCATTGTTTGGAATAGGAGACCCATACGAATTCTATCCTAGATACCATTACTTAGTTGGGGGGTGAATGAATGGTTTGATAGAAGAGTATGAATATGAAGACTAAAATAAATATAGAAAGGAAACCTATTATGCACTATCCTAGGTAGGAGAAACTAAATATAATCGAATGAACATATCAAGATGTTAATAATCCATGCAAAAAATGTTCACCCAGATGGTCGTGAGCAAGAATCAAAGATTACGAACATACATGTATAAAATAACATCCAGATTAGTCTCAGCGATACATTAATACACATGAACCCATTCATATTCTTAGAACAATTAATAAAAGAGAGAGACACAATATGAAAAAAAATTATGTTCACAAAAGAGAAGTCTATATTTGCAATGAAATCCTTACAATGCTTCAAGATAGCCTAACATTCACTAGAAGTAGTGCAAACCAAATAACTATATAAAAAAAATTATCTCCTTGTTAATTAAATTGGCCTCAAGCGCTTCTCAATATTATTCTCAGAAAAGTGGTTTTCCAAAATTACAAGGTTCAAGAGCCCTTCCAAAGTGGGTCTCTTCCTCCCTTTATAGTTCCTAAGTAACTATATATTAAGGCTTCTTGATTTCTGCAAGAAACAATTACATGTCATTTCATCTTCCTTTTGATATTTCTTTGCATAAGTTACAATGTATACAAAATGTATTCATTCAGACCTTCTTTGGTTGCAGTCATTCAGACCTTCTTTGGTTGCAGTCAACTCTGTGTTCTTGGTTTTGTCTCTATTGTGTTGTACCATAATTAGGGCGACTATCTACTAGAAAAATGTAGATTTGTGTACATATTTGTTTCTAGCTTGTGGAATTCTATCCTATCTCTCTCGGCACATACCCTATATTATTTGAATATTTCCTTGACACTTTTACTGCATTGAACTTCCTCTTCTAGTAATTTTATTCTTTCATCTTTCTCCTCCTTTTTAGACACCAAATACCATAGATTTTTCTATGAAGCTAGTGTGAAGGTGACACTAGTTGAAGTGATAGAAAGAGGATAATCTTTGACATCTTCTATTAAATTGTTTGGGTTGTTGCTGATAAGGAATCCTTTCCAAACACTGGTAGCTTTATGGTTTTCTCCAAATTTATTTTACTACATTCATTTTCGAACTTGAATTTTTTTAAGTTGGCCACCTTCCAATCCTTTGATAATGTAAATTCTCTTAATCCCAACTCATCTAATGGGAAATTCCCCCTTATCAACGAGATATCATTTGATGATCCTTGCATATCTCTGTCCGTGAGATCTATGTTGTTATTCCTTTCTTCTTACTTCGTTTCCCTTTGTTCCTCTGTTGTTACTGCTTCGACTATTGTTGTTGTTGTTGTTTTTTCCACTTCAACTTGTGTTGCTTCTTCTTGCTTCTTTCATTCGACCTCTTCTACTCTCTTTTTTATATGTTTATCATTTTCCATTTATTTTTTGGTGGGAACTTTGGCCATTGTTTCTTATTCTATTGCTTTATGTTGTTGTTTCTCAACTTCCTCTTCTTTTCTCTTCTGATTCAAGAGCTTATGTTGATTTTCTTTTATGTTCTTCCTCAGCTACTACTTCCTCAAATGATTTTGTTGTTGTTTTTTGTTCTTCTTCTTAGATTTTCTTTTGAGCATTTCTAACTCGTTCCTCATATTTTATTCTTCCCAGTGGGTTGACTCTCCTTTTGAAAATTACATTGTGGTATTTTTTAGAATGATAGTTAATTTATTCCTCCTCCTAGATGGCGGTTGTGTAATCCCATTTGTACTTGTAGTTACTGCAGTGGGTGATGATGACATCCAAAGGATTGTGCCTCCATAATGTTTCTTCACTAGAGAGGAAAGATGCTATTGTATTAAATTCTTCTTTCCCTTCCTTGGTGTCTTTAAATGAGTATGATGCAACCCAGAGAAGTAGAGGAGGCCAGATGGATTTTTTGTCTCTATACAATGTTGCACATACCATGTATATGACCATCTGTTATGAAATATCAAGTAGCACTACTCTGTCTAGGAAAAATTTTGGAAGCAAGTGTCCATGTTTGGTAGCTGCATATATCGTGATATAGGTTCCATGTTCTAGGAGATACCAATCCCCTATACGTTTAACTATGGCATGTGACTTATCTATCATGCAAGGTGCTAGTGTGCCAAATATGAGATGAGATAGTGGGATTAGGAAGTTGTCTCCTTTCTTCTGGTACTGGAAACAATATCTATGCTCCCATAATACTTTGTAGTAGATGTGGATTCGAGGATCACTAGTTTTCCAAGCCCATCCCATCTCAGGATAAGCATAACATACACATATCACATCGAGGAGGTGTAGCATCCCACTATTTTGTGCACTAAGAAGACTTATGCTTTCAGGACACTTGCGCGCAAGTGATCTGGTCCTTTATATGATTGGTTGTTGTGATTATGATTACGAGATATTGTGGATTTGATGATATGTTATTTTTTTGCATTTACATTGACAAGTGTTGTTGAATGAGTTCTCCTGAGTGTGCAAGACTCTTGAAATTGATGATGTCGAGGCATCAATGAAACCCTTGGACTTCGAATAGAGTGAGGGAGTGCTACACTGTTAGGGTTTAAATGTTGTTGATGTGACATATGAACATATGATTATATATTATGATGTTGATTGTTATTGTTGACATGATTCATTGATGGATGTAGGTTGACGATAGCTTTCCGACCAGACACACATTTGGAGTAAAGGGGTCATGCAAGACAACCATAGAAATTGAGGGAGAGGTGTGGCAACATCCCTGCCACAACCTACTAGCACTCTCTCCATGGCTTGAACTGTAGGTTAACGATTACCTAGTTTGAGAAGACCCATGATGCTGTGAGGGAAGACTGTGACAGTCGCTCATGATGATTCTAAGGGGTGTGCAATAAGGAAGGGTCCTTATTCCTTAGAGCCCCTTAGTCTCCCACAAGATCACCTGATGGAGTATTGAATCCAAGGGTTTGACGTCTACCAAATTTATTCAAGAGGCGAGTGGCACCCTTGGAGCACGTAGTGTGTCTTGAAAAGAATGTCGTGCAAATAAAACAAAAAGAGGCGAGTGGCACCCTTGGATCATGTAGTGCGTCCTGAAGGGCACGTTTGGGCAAAGAAAATGGAAAGAGGCAAGTGGCACCCTTGGAGCATGTAGTGCATCCTGAAGGGCACATCGCAAGTTTAACTGGTAAGTTAATAAACCTAGTGCCTAGAAAACTATGCCTCTTTAGGACCTATTTGGCCTTAAAATGAATGACGGATAAGTAAAGTTTAATAACAAATTTTTCCTTAAAAATTGTCGCCAAGCCTAGTGAATTTAAAACATAGATGTAAGTAGAACACGTGGTTAAAGAAAAAATAAATAAACATGTAACAAGAAGGGGGGTAAGAAATTCAAACTTTATTATTAAAGTAAAAATTATAATGGAGGATTAAATTTATTAAAATGGTAAATGGTTTTTTTTATCTACACTTGCTAAATTGATTTTTAGTTAAAAAGGAAAAAGGGGAAACTTAAAAGAAAAAGATGAATGTCTAACTTAGTAAGGAATCTAGCCTTTGGAACTTTCTATTTATGAACTCGACTAGGAATTAAGTAAGGCATAATTCATTTAAGAATTGTAAGGGAATTTTGGGACACCAAGGAACGTGTTATAAAAAAAGATCGCGGAGCAATAAAATAAAATAAAATGCTTAAATAAAACACAAAAGATACACAATACAATAGAGACATAGATATACGTGGTTCACCCATTGTGGGCTACATCCACAAGAGAAATTTTCAGGTCATTCCTTTATTATTATCCAACAAATGAAGGGATACAAACTACAACAAACCCACTGTAACTTCCTCTTCTTTCTCTCACAATATCCTCTTTGGGAGTACAATATTCGCTATGATACCCAACTGCAATGCATTTCCCTCATAAGAGAGGGTTTCCTTCTAGGGAAAAAAACCCTAACATAAATTCTACCATTAGATCTATGACCTTATAATGAACGATCCAAATTTACAATGAAATTACAATATACTTTTACAAGACAATTTTTCCCCTGGACCCCGCAGAGGGGGTACCCCCCTTTGCATTCCCCCATGTGGAAGAGTGTACATTCTTCTGGGGTGTAAAGACTTCATCGGGTACAAACACGGATGAAAACAAAAGACCTTTGAATCAAGAAGATAATCAGCCTGCACAACCAACAAATTTTTTTTAGGAATGCTTTTAGGTGGGTGAGGGAAATAGGAATATTTAATTAATTAATAAAATTGATTTTCTGGTGCAACTAAGGGATCAAATGACATGTGTACAGGGGAGGTTTTTCGAAAATAATTAAATGAAAAATGAATCTAATGAGGGTTTTGGGAAACTAATGACTAATAAAACTCTATAAAAATGATGGAGGAGGATTGTGGATCACATCTGGCTTGCGTAACGTTACACTGCTGAAATTTCATATTGGCTAAAGTTTCTCGTGTGGGATTTGGGATACCCAGCTCGGGTGATGAGTGGTAGCTCAACATTGCAAGGCGAGATGGGTAATAGCATTCTCTGGTATTGTGTGCATGTCCCTTTACGACCTGGGGGGCTTAGGGGGAAGAAGATTACCCCTAGCATTGGCTAGAAGGTAGCAGTGAGGTCACATCGGTTGGAAAGAATTCATATTTTGCTAAGGTACGCTTGTGAAAGTTGTTACTTGCAATGAAATTTAGTTTACACTTGTTTATTTTACTGTACTCGGATGAAGATTTCATTGCCATGATATTTCCTCGCACATGTATTTATATGGTAATTATAATCCCCTTGTAACTTGATTCATTCAGTAAGAACCCTTGCTACCCACAAGATCCTTTATTTCCGAGTTACTGTCTTTTTGTGCGTGGACAGAATGAGCCCCAGGCTTAAAACCTTTCCTTCTCTCTTGTATCTCCTGTGTGCGATATCTTTATTCTTTGATTGCAATTTTATTTCATTATTTGCTTCTCCATGGAGAAGATATGGATGCAGATTTGTGTTTTTATTCTCTTTTCCTTGATCCTTTAAGTTATTAGTCTATTCCTGAGCAGTCATCCAGGAGCAGAATCGACTATCTCTCACTCTGGTGTTAAAGATTTAGATTCAAATTCCTTGCTTTCCTGTGCATGGATAATAAGTGTAGCATCATTCCTCTACCCAATGTTTATTTGAAGCGATTTCCTCTATGTTTTCCCTTGAGTTGTAATCTCAACACCCTCTCTTTTTACTTGAGTTTTCATTGTGCGTTTACACCTTGTTTCAATGTTTCCACTTCATTTCTCTGCATTTCTAGATCTCTGATGACTGCATGATGACTGTGTGGGTAGTTCTTGGAGTGTACAATGCACATGCGCTATCATTTTTAGGCATGATCTTTGTTGTTATTTACACAACATTCTAGTTATGGATTTCTATTGTTCTTTAGTTATGGATTTTTATTGTTCTTTAGTTATGTATTTTTATTTTTATTTACACAATGATATTATTATGGTGATTTTATTACAGCAATATCATTATGGTGATTTTATTACAGCGATAATGTTATTACAAAGATATCATTATAGTGATATCATTACAATGATTTTATTACAACGATAATTTTATTTACCTGTAGACCGAGATATGATTTAAATGTTGAATTAGAGCGATATTGATATTAGAAAATTTAGTAACTAGAAACATTTAACAATTAGAATCAATTAATGATTAATAATACCTAAGGATATCGGTATTGATTATTGGTTCTTCTTTCATGATTGCTGCAAATTATGCTTAGATGTGCCACCTTGAAGGTTTAAAGTTGTGAGAGGGTTTCAGATCTCGTTTTTATAAATCTGAAGTTTCATTCTTGACTGAAAAATTATCCCTGAAATAAATCAATGTCTGGAATTTAATCACTGATATAATACAGATACATGATTTTGGATTCTTAATCACCCTTTAATATTGGCGAACCTACTTGTCATTGTGAAGTTGAGAGTCTTATTGTCCATTTCTTTCCTTAGAAAAATTGTGTATCAAACAACAATTTACACTATGTTTACACAACAATTTTACACCGTATTTACCTCAGCGATTTTCGTTTCCACCAACGGATCCATTACTTCCATCGTTTTGTACATTAAAATATTGATCTTTTGGAACCTTACCAAGACAAACTTGGAATTTGTATTGTGGAGCATTTACCCAGGGGACTGAGTATTTTTCCCCGATCTAATTGCTGAGTGGGATGAGAGAAACCGAAAGAGAGGTACCAATTTGCAGATTCTAAACTCAGGCAATGGATGATTGAACAGGGTAATAGTAAACCTCCTCTAAATCCTCGTCCACCTCGTCCTTGAATTGCGCCATATCTCTTTTGTCCCCATTAAATCTCATCATTTTGGAATGAAATCCCTCAGCCAGTGCATTTCTCCTTACTAGAGAGCGCCATTGATGGGCGCGGGTTTCCTGTGATTCGCTTTAGACTTAGGTCAGCATAAAATGTGGGCCTGTGTTCTTTTAATTGCCTAAGTAATGATTTCAGTTCAATGGCCTTTTTTATTCACTCACCCTTATGTTGAAGTTTTATTCCAGTAAATTTTATCCTGATGGCATGCCTTTCCAGCTATATGTTTGGTTATTAAGTTGTTTTATTTAAAACTATAATGAAAAGGGATTAATTGAATTTTCAATGAATTTCTGAATTCATGTTTTTACATGGTAATGGATTGAGAATGATAGTAGAAGAGCAGTTAATAATTAGTGATATATTACAATGAGAGACGTAAAAGAATGATAATAAATATTGTAATGAAGTTCTGAAATTTTGTTTTTACTTGGTAATGAATTGAAAATGGTTAGTAGAAGAGTAGCACTAATAATTTAATGAATTATTACAATGAAGGGCATAAAGAATGCTAGTAGATATTCTAACCTTAATGTTTATATGTTAATGGGTTCTTGAAGAGGTATACATTTTTCTTCCTTTTTATTTAGTAAATTGGTATACATTTTTCTTCCTTTTTATTTAGTAAATTACATTGGTTGTTTCTTATCCAGTTGAGGATGCGAGTAGTGATTGGATAATGAGCTTGGATAAATTCTCTAGTCAGTGGAACAACCAACACTTTATTTTTGGAGAGTTATAATGTGACTTGTGCACAATATTAAATAAGGATTGGGTACATTATGCCACCCAATAAGGGTTTTAGATGTTTCTCCTGAAGAATATTATTTTACCTCACTCGAGTTCCTTCCATTTCTTCAATTTAGGGTGAGGCGTTTATTAATTAGTTGACCTTGCGCCCTAGAAATAATGTGGAATTATGATTGATTAAACATTTCTAACCTATTTCACATTATAAAAAGTTGTTTACTCTTGTGCCTTTAGAAGAAGGTCGTCATGTGAATGATTCAACTAATAAAATTGATTGCGTGCACTGACCTTTAAAGCAATGTGCGATGTTAGATAGTGGGATTCTCACGTGCATGGGAATTTAAGTCGTGATGATGGTCTTCGATGATAACCATCTTGCGCATTGGAATTTCATTTTACTGCGTGATGGTTCTAGTTAGCTACATTATGTGGATTGAAACTTTTGTAACAATTGATTGTTGATATTTAATTATCGTTCACCATGGAAGTTGTGTTACTTGGGTCATCCTCGATTTGTTGTTGTTGAGTTGCATTGATTGATTGTTGTTGTTATTACCTTCCTGCTTAAAAAAAAAAAATAACACTTGTTACGCATCGCATCTTGTCTTAACAATGAGGGTTGCTACATATGGTATCAGAGTGGGTTCAACCCTACCACTGTGGATTGCCATTCTTTCCACTGCAATAAACCCTTGAGTTTTAACTTAGTGTTAATTAAAACTTTAACATGTCCATGCGGTGATATCGATTAGAGGATGCCACATAGGTTCACAACGTGGTGTCATGGAAGGAGGTGCGATGACTCCAGAAGTTCCTGTGCCCTTAGAGTCTAACCCCCAAGGGGAAGAGCAAGTCCTTGGGTTGTATTCAATTGTTGTGAGGGATGATGATGGTATGACAAGGGTCTTCCAAGGAATGTCAGAGGCCTTGGTTCACCATTTGTACTGAGATGAGGCCAGGGTGCCTTTATCCCTAAGGGTCCATAGCACACCCCATCCCGTACCATTAGCATTCACCGAGAGCTCGAGAGGGATAAACTCTCAAGTCCACTAGTGGCACAAATGATGCAACCGTCGAGGCATGGTTGGAGAATATGGTGATGTTCTTTGTACTTCAGGAATATACCTCCAACATGAAGGTCTGGATGGTGGTGTTTCAACTGAAGGGGAGCACTCTTATATTGTGGAAGACACTTCTGCCACAATTGAACATGGTCATCAAAGATGTGTCATGGGAATTGTTCGAGGAACTGTTCCAGGAGAGGTATCTATCTGAGGAATTCATTGAGCGTCAGCTCAACGAGTTCAATGCCTTGTGACAAGGTGGTTGTACGGTGCCCGAGTATGAGTCATGTTTCATGGAGCTACTTTGGTATGCTCCACACTTGAATACCAAGAAACTTAAGGTCAACAAGTTTGTGTTTGGCCTTAATGTCAGCATTCATGAAAAGGTTAGGATTCATATTCCTCAAACCTTGCATGATGTTGTCTAGAAGGCCCTCATAGCAGAGGATCTTATCAGTGGGGGTCAGAACAGGACTCCAGCGAGACCAGCGGGACATGTGTCATCTGGTGCGTTGTAGCTTCAGACACCAGCTAGACATTCACCAGTATTTTGAGGCACTTAGAGAGGATCCACATACACTACACCATGGCGACTAGTGCCTCAGTAATGGACTCCTTACAGAGGACTACAACAACGTTGACCACAACAACAACAGTTTAGGGCTGTTCAGTAGAATACACCAGGGTTCCAGGCTGGTGGGCCGTCAACTTATACGTCAGGTATCTTCATTGACCAGACCCTTAATATTTTGATAGATCTAGGTGCTATAAAGAGTTTTATTTCTGGTACAATGCTAAAAAGAATTAAGGTGAATCCATTCAAACATGACAAGTTAAGCTTTGTAGAAATGGCTTTGGTATCCAAACATAAGGTTGGTGGGAAGGTTATGGGTTGTAGCCTTAACCTGGGAGATTTTTTCACTAGGGCCAACCTATACGTCACAACCTTAGGGTCATATGACATCATGATCAGTATGGACAGGTTGGAATTGCATGAGGTGATACTCGACTATAAGATGAAACAATTGAGCTTGGACGATCACAAGGGAAAAATACACGTAATTTTAGGTTGGAACCAGGGAGTCTCCCTGAGGTTCATCTCTTCCTTGCAGCTTCAAAAGATCATGTGCAATGGATGTAATATTTATGTGATCCTTGCGTTAAATGAGAAGGGAGTAGTGGAAGGTATAAAACACCTTCTAGTGATGAGAGAGTTTGCGGACGTCTTCCCTGAGGAGTTACGTGGGATGCCGCCAGAGAGGGATTTGGAATTTACCATCAACCTAAAACCGGGAACTAAAATGATAGAAAGAATGTCGTATCAAATGTCGACCCCGGAGTTACAGGAGTTGAGAGTGCAACTGAAGGAGTTGCTGGACCTAGGACTTATACGTCTGAGTGTGTCACCGTGGGGGGCACCTGTTATTTTCGTATGGAAGAAGGATGGGTCATGGAGACTGTGCATTGACTACCATCAATTGAACAAGGAAACGATCAAGAATCAATATCTGTTGCTAAGGATTGATGATTTGTTTGATCAGATGAAATGTGCGACGATGTTTTCAAAAATCGACTTGAGATCAGGGTATCACCAGTTATAGATCAAGGAGGATGACATCCCTAATACCGCCTTTAAGATGAGGTTTTGACATTATGAGTTTACTATTTTACCATTTGGACTGATGAACGCCCCAAGGGTATTTATGAGTTTGATGAATGTGGTGTTTTGTGAATACTTGGACAAGTTCATCCAAGTTCATTGATGATATTTTGATTTACTCTCGAATGATGGAGAATCATGATGAGCACTTGGTATTGGTACTACAGTGTCTACGTGAGAACAAATTGTACAGGTAACTCTCTAAATGATCGTTTTATCAATCAAAGATTCACTACTTAGGGAATGTCATCTCCGATGAAGGTATTGTTGTGGATCCATCAAAGGTCAAGGCTATTATGGATTGTCATGTGCCGATGAATTTCCTAGAAGTGCATAGCTTCATGGGTTTAGAAGGATACTATCAACGATTCATTGAGGGTTTTTCGAAGATAGCAAATCCAATCATGGAATTGCAAAAGAAGAACAAGAAGTTTGTTTGGACCGAGAAATATGCGGAGGCATTTTGGAGGCTCAAGGAGTTGTTGACGAAAACACCGATAGGTTCTTGACATGGATGTGGACTTCTTGGTATGCATTGATGCATCCAATGAAGGCTTAGGTAGAGTCTTGATGAAATATTGTCAAGTTATCACTTACATATCGAGAAAGTTGAGAAGGCATGAGGATAAGTATGCAACGCATGATTTGGAGTTGTTAGCCATTGTATATGCCTTGAGAGTTTGGAGACACTATGTGATTGTATGAAATTTTAAACTAAAAACGAACCACTGTGGTCTACAACACATCTTTACGTAAAGCAACTTGAACATTTGACAACGATGTTGGTTAGAATTGCTTAGCGAGTACAATTTCTAGATTACTTACATAAAAGGAACAATGAATAGAGTGGCAGATGTGTTGAGTCGGAGACCACGCATATTTTCGGTGATGCCTCTTCAGACGAATCTACATGAAAATATTCTAACTTTACCATGTGATGATGACTGGTACAAAGAGGTCAAGGATTTTATCAGACAAAACACAATGATGGTACCAAAATTTGAAGGATTTACTATGGACAATGACGGTTTATTGAGATTTAAAAGTCAAATTTACGTACCACCCAACGATGAGTTGAGGAGTTTGATCTTAAAAGATGCTCATAGAGCAGTGTACATGGCTCATCCTGGAGTCACGAAGATGATGACAGACCTTAAACCCTTATTCTTCTGGAAAGGAATGAAGGTAGAAATAGTCAACTACGTGGCCAGATGTCTAGAATATCAGCAGGTGAAGGCTGAACATAGATATCTGGCAGGAATACTACAACCACATGCTATTATGGAATTGAAATGGGAGGTATTTCTATGGATTACATTGTTGGATTACCGCTGACGGCAAGGATACACCACTCGATTTTTGTTGTAGTCGACACTCTGATGAAGAGTGCTCATTTTATTCATGTGGGTATGACGTATCAGGGACCTGGCTTAGCTAGAGTTTTCATCAGTGATATTGTGAGGTTTCATGGTGTTCCTAATAGGATTATATCCGATAGAGAATCGATGTTTACATGATGATTTTGGATTAGTTTCCAAGAGGCCTTGGGAGCCCAACTTAATTTTAGTACTGTGTATCACCCAGAATCAGATGGGTAGACCAAACGAACAAACCAAATCTTGGAGGATATGTTTCATATGTACATGATGGACCAACAAAAGCGTTGTGAA
The DNA here is from genome assembly GCA_010110895.2 of Picea sitchensis. Classification (NCBI taxonomy): domain Eukaryota; kingdom Viridiplantae; phylum Streptophyta; class Pinopsida; order Pinales; family Pinaceae; genus Picea; species Picea sitchensis. The sequence goes on along the minus strand of SNQJ01S0003424.1, from coordinate 92,322 downwards.
TAATTATTTCCACTGGTTTAATTTGCATATAACAACAATTATCAAAGCACAATTAAGATGGTGCCTTTCGAGTTTCTTTACATTCAAACGTGATAGATGCCTTTGAGTTGGGATCGCCTTGAGGATAGGGTCCTGGTGGGACCTGAAGTGATACAAGAAATGGAATACCAAATGAAAAAAATAATACAAAGGATAAAGGAAGCATAGGATAGGCTGAAGAGTTATGTCGATGCACATTGTGTCGATCGCAGTTATGAAGTTGGAGATCGAGTCTTCTTGCAGGTGAAACCACATAAGATTTTGATCAAGTTTGGAAAGGGTGCTAAAATCTCTCCTAGGTTCATGGGACCTTTCGAGAATGTGGAAAGGAAGGGGCCCTTGGCCTATCGACTAGCCTTTCCTGATTCTTTGAGGCGTATGCACAAGTTTTTTCACATTTCTGTTTGAGACATTATGTTAGTGATCCTACACATGTTATTGACATGAGTTCCTTGTAGGTATCGGATGATGGTGTGCTCATGAAGGAGCCATTCTAAATCCTATACCATCGCATTCAACAACTACTGCATCAAACTATAGATCAGGTCAAGGTCTAGTGGGACAACTATAGTCCGCACTCGACGACCTGGGAGGACGCATATGATATGCATCAGTAGTTCCCATTTTTGTTGTAGGTATCGGATGATGGTGTGCTCATGAAGGAGACATTCTAAATCCTATACCATCGCATTCGACAACTACTGCATCAAACTATAGATCAGGTCAAGGTCTAGTGGGACAACTATAGTCCGCACTCGACGACCTGGGAGGACGCATATGATATGCATCAGTAGTTCCCATTTTTGTTGATAGATAGACTTATGATATCGTGATACACTTTATTTCGGCACTTATTTACTGTGAAAATTTGGGACGAAGTTTAAAACAAGAGGGTGTGTATGTAACATCCCACTCATGCGCACACTGAGCAGACTTATTCGTTGAGGAAACTTGTGTGCAAGTGATCTGATCCTTTATATGATTGTTTTTTTTTATTATTATTATGAGATATTGTGTATTTGATGATATGTTATTTTGTTGCATTTACATCGACATGTGGTATTGATTGATTTCTCCTGAGTGTGCAGGACTCTGGACATTGAGGATTCTGAGGCATCAATGAAACCCATGGACTCCGGATCGAGTTAAGGAGTGGACTGTTAGGGTTTAAATGTCGTTGATGTGACATATGTACATATGATTAGATATTATGATGTTGATTGTTATTGCTGACATGATTCGTTGATGGATGTAGGATAATGATAGCTTGCTGACCAGACTCACATTTGGAGTAAAGAGGTCATGCATGACAACCAGAGACATTGAGGGAGAGGTTTTGCAACAACCCTACCACAACCTACTAGCACTCTCATTGTGGCTCAAACTGTAGGTTAACGATTACCTAATTCGAGTAGTGCCATGATGTCGTGAGGGTAGACTATGACAGTCACTCACGATGATTCTAAGGGGCACGGAATAAGGAAGGGTCCTTAATCCTTAGAGGCCCTTAGTCTACCACAAGATCACCTAATAGAGTATTGACTCTATGGGTTTGACGTCTACCAAATTCAGTCAAAAGGCGAGTGGCACCCTTGGAGAACGTAGTGCGTCTTGAAGGGCACGTCACACAAATAAAACAGAAAGAGGCGAGTGGCACCCTTGGAGCACATAGTCCGTCCTGAAGGGCACGTTGCGCAAAGAAAACAGAAAGAGACGAGTGGCACCCTTGGAGCACATAGTGCATCCTGAAGGTCACATCACAAGTTTAACTGGTAAGTTAATAAACCTAGTGCCTAGAAAACTATGCCTTCTTAGGACCTGGTTGGCCTTAAAATGAATGACACATAAGAAAGTTTAATAACAATTTTCCCCTTAAAACGTAGTGAATTTAAAACCTAGGTCTAAGTAGAACATCTGGTTAAAGAAAAAAATAAATAAACATGTAACAAGAAGGGGGGTAAGAAATTCAAACTTAATTATTAAAGTAAAAATTATGATGCAAGATTAAATTTATTAAAAGGGTAAATGGTTGTTTTGATCTACACTTGCTAAATTGAATTTTAGTTAAAAAGGAAAAAGGGGGAAACTTAAAAGAAAAAAGAAACTTAAAGAAAAAGCTAAATGTATAACTTAGTAAGGAATCGAGTGATCTGGATTTTATGAGCAGAACGAAATGAATACAGATTATTAACAAGTTCTTAACAAAAAATAATAGAGATACAGTAAAACTGGTTTTCTATTCAATAATGAAATAAGCTGAAACTGTAAAATGCAGCGGAAACCAGCTTGCTGGAATGGTGGCGGCTTATCTCTGAGAAGAGATGTGACGACAATGCACATTTGCAAGAAGAAAGTTACAATGAGTCTCTGAAGGCCTTTTTACAATAATAAAGAATGCCAAAAACCCTAGACATCCAAAAGCCTAACCCTAGGAGATGAAGTTCCAAAAGTCATGTGGGCCCCATTTGGGTAAGTTAGTACATCAACTTCCTGGGGTCGTAATGTTTGCATACGATCTCCGTTTTAGGCGTGTGATAGCCCGTTGGAAAGGTATCGTTGAGGAGATTCATTTTGGGGGCTCAATAATTCCTTTGGCTACCATTGAGGAGCTTGATCAAAAAAAAAAACCTTCATTTAGGCCCTCAAAATGGCCCTGGAAGTTAAAACTACTAAAAATAGTAAATTGCCAAAATTGTTAGAAAACAGTTTTGAGCCAGTTGGAAAAGGTGGGTGGCCACCGATATCCATCTGGATCATATAGCCTTTGGAACTTTCTATTTATGAACTCGAATAGGAATTAAGTAAGGTGTAAGTCATTTAAGAATTGTAAGGGAATTTTGGGACACCGAGGAGCATTTTTAGGAATGCTTTTAGGTGGGTCAGGGAAATAGGAATATTTAATTAATTAATAAATTTGATTTTATGGTGAAACTAGGGGATCGGGCGACATGTGTACAAAGAAGGTTTTTTGAAATTAATTAAATGAAAATGGAATCTAATGAGGGTTTTGGGAAACTAATGACTAAGAAAACTCTATAAAAATGACGGCGGAGGAGGAGTGTGGATCACATCTGGCTTGTGTAATGTTGTGCTATTGAAATTTAATATTGACTGAACTTTGTCTTGTGGGAGTTGGGATACCCAGCTCGAGTGACGAGTGGTAGCTTGACCTTGCGAGGTGAACTGGGTGCTAGCATTCTCTGGTATTGTATGTGTGTCCCTTTACGACTCGAGGGGCTCAGGGGGAGGAAGAGTACTCCTAGCATTGGTTGGGAGGTGCCAGTGAGGTCACATCGATTGGAAAGCGAGAGTTGGACGAAGTGTGCATGAGATACTGACTTCAAAGCATTCGCATTTGGCTAAGGTGGGCCTGCTAAATTTGTTACTTGCAATGAAATTTAGTCTACACTTGTTTATTTTACTGTACTCGGATGAAGATTTCATTGCCATGAGCTTTCCTTGCACATGTATTTCTATGGTAATTGTAAGATCCTTGTCGCTTAATGAATTTAGTAAGAACCCTTGCTACCCATAATATCCTTTATTTACGAGTTACTTTCTTTTTGCGCGTGGCTAGAATGAGCCCCAGACTCAAAACCTTGCATGCACTCTTGTATCTCCTGCCTGTGATTTGTTTATTCCTTGATTGCTTTTTTATTTCATTATTTTCTTCTGCATGGAGAAGATCTGGATGCAAATTTGTGTTTTTATCCTCTGTCCTTGATCCTTTAAGTTATTAGTTAGTGCCTGAGCAGTCGACCAGGAGATGAAACAACTTTCTTTCACTTCGGTGTTAAAGATTTAGATTCAAATGCCATGCTTTCTTATGCATGGATAATAAGTGTAGAATCATTCCTCTGCCCAACATTTATTTGTAGTGAGTTCCTCTGCATTTTTCATTGAGTTGTAATCTCTACACCCTCTCTTTTTACTTGAGTTTTCACCATGAGTTTACACCTTGTTTTAACCCTCACTTTGCCCTGCGTTTCTACTCCATTTCTCTGCATTTCTAGATCTCTGAAGACTGCGTGAGTAGTACTTGGAGTGTGCAATGTGCATGCGCTATCATTGTTAGACATGATATTTATTATTATTTACACAACATTCTAGTTATGGATTTTTATTGTTATTTACACAATGATCTACTTATGGATTTTTATTGTTATTTACACAGCGATATTATTATGGCAATTTTATTACAACGATAATTTTATTACAGTGGTATTATTATGGCGATTTTATTCCAATGATATTATTATGGTGATTTTATTACAGTGATATCATTATAGCCATATCATTACAATGATTTTATTACAGTGATAATGTTATTTACCTGCAGACCGATATATGATTTACATGTTGAATTAGAGTGATATTGATATTAGAACATTTAATAACGAGAAAAAATTAATAATTAGAATCAATTAATAATTAATAATACCTAACGATATCAGTATTGATTGATGGTTCTTCTTTCACGATTGTTGAAAATTATGCTTAGATGTGCCACCTTGAAGGTTTAACGTTGTGAGAGGGTTTCAGAGCTCGTTTTTATAAATCTAAAGTTGTATTCTTAACTAGAAACTTATCCCTAAAATAAATCAATGTCTGGAATTTAATCACTGATATAATATAGATACAGGATTTCCGATTCTTAATCACCCTTTAAGATTGGCGAACCTACTTGTCATTGTCAAGTTGAGAGCCTTCTTGGCCATTTCTTTCCTCAGAAAAATCGTTTATCAAACAACAATTTACACTGTGTTTACACAGTAATTTTACATCATATTTACCTCAACAATTTTCATTTATGCCAACTGATCCATTGCTTCCATCATTTTATCCATTAAAAGCTTGATGTTTTGGAACCTTACCAATACAAGCTTGGTGTTTGTATTGTGGAGAATTTACCCACAAGACTGAGTATTTTTCCTTGATCTAATTGTTGAGTGGGATGAGCGAAATCGACAGAGAGGTACCAATTTGAAGATTCTAAACTCAAACAATGGATGATTGAACAGGGTAACAATACACCTCCTCTAAATCCTCGTCCACCTCATCCTCGAATTGCACCATATCTTTGTTGTCCCCATTAAATCTCCACGTTTTTGAACACAATCCTGCAACCAATGCGTTTCTCCTTACCAGAGAGTGCCATGATGGGTGCGGGTTTCCTTGGATTCCCTTCAGACTTAGGTTAGCAGAAAATGTGGACCTGTGTTCTTTTAATTTCCTAAGTAATGATTTTAGTTCAATCACCTTTTGTATTCAATCACCCTTATGTTGAAGTTTTATTCCAGTAAATTTTATCCTGATGGCGTGCCTTTCCAGCTGTACGTTTGGTTATTAAGTTGCTTTATTTAAAACTATAATGAAAAGGGATTAATTGAATTTTCAATGAATTTCTGAATTCGTGTTTTTACATGGTAATGGATTGAGAATGATATTAGAAGAGTAGGTAATAATTAGTGACATATTACAATGAGAGACATAAAATAATGATAGTAAATATTGTAACGAAGTTATGAAATTTTGTTTTTACTTGGTAATGGACTGAAAATCGTTGGTATAAGAGTAGCACTAATAATTTAATGAATTATTACAATGAAGGGCATAAAGAATGCTAGTAGATATTCTAACCTTGATGTTTATATGTTAATGGGTTCTTGAAGAGGTATAATTTTTACTTCCTTTTTATTTAGTAAATTATATTGGTTATTTCTTATCCAGTTGAGCATGAGAGTCATGATGGGATAACGAGCTTGGAGAAATTATCTAGTTAGTGGAACAACCAACACTTTATTTTTGGAGAGTTAATGTGACTTGCGCATAATATTAAATAAGGATTGGGTACGTTACGCCACCCAAGAAGGGTTTTAGATGTTGCTCCTGAAGAATCTTATTTTAACTCACCTGAGTTCCTTCCATTTCTTCATGTTAGGGTGAGGAATTTATTAATTAGTTGAGCTTGTTCCCTAGAAACAATGTGGAATTATGATTGATTAAGGATTTCTAACCTATTTCTCTTTATAACAAGTTGTTTACTCTCGTGCCTTTAGAAGAAGGTCGTCATGTGAATGATTCAACTAATAAAATCGATTGCGTGCACTAACCTTTAAAGTAATGTGTGATGTTAGATAGTGGGATTCTCACACGCATGGGAATTTAAGTCGTGATGATGGTCTTAGATGATAACCATCTTGTGCATTGGAATTTCATTTTATTGCATGATGGTTCTAGTTAGTTACTTTTTGTGCATTGAAACTTTTGTAATGATTGATTGTTGATATTTAATTCTCGTTCTCCATGGAATCTGTGTTACTTTGGTCATCCTCCATTTGTTGTTTTTGAGTTGCATTGATTGACTATTGTTGTTGTTACCTTCCTTCTTAAAATAAAATAAAATTAGCACTTGTTACACGTCACATGTTTTCGTAACGACAAAGGTCGTTACAGGAGGTAGGATGACATATCAAAGCTCAAAAAATCGGCTAGAGAAGTATGATTTATTACTCTAAGTTCATACTCCAAGGTATAATATAATATGTCTGCTCAGTTGAATGTTGAACCAGTTTCTGCGACATAGTACAAGAGAGGTACCCATGTTATTTTGAATTTATAGGCACCAGGTTCCTCGTAAAGCCTTCATATCATTTCCACTATGTATTAGTGTGGAAGTTTAAGAATATTTGTCATATATCTGTTATAAAACTGATCCAGGTGGATATCGCTGGCCACTCACCTCTTCCAACTGGCTCAAAATAATTTTCTGACAATTTACTATTTTTAGTAGTTTTTAACTTATGGGGCCATTTTGAGGGCCTAAATGAAGGTTTTTCACGATTGAGATTATTAATGATAGATGAAGGCTCTTATTGAGCCCCCAAAATTAGCCTCCTCGAATATACCTTTCCAATGAGCTATTGTGCACCCCAAACGAAGATCGTATGTCAAAGTTACACCCATGGGAAGTTGACACACCAAACTACCCAAAACAGGATCCACAAAACTATTGGATTTTCATCTTTTGGGGTTAGGGTTTTAGATTTGATTTATGATAAAAAGGAATTTGGACCCTAATTGTAAAATCATCTTCTTGTGAATGCGAATAGCGGACACATGTCTTCTTAGAGATAAGTTGCCACCATTCTAGCGAGTCTTTCACTCTGTATTTTTACAATCTTTGTACATTTTTGCTCATTAATAGAAAATTGTGTATTACTGGATCTTTGTGTTTATAGTTTCATATATGATACATTTATGTTATATTATTGGATATCTGAGATATCTCTGTACATTTCTTTATTATATCTCCACTCTCATTTCCACTATGTATCTTTGTGAATTTATAGGCGTCAGGTTCACCGTAGAGCCTTCATATGATTTCCACTACGTATTAGTGTGTAAGTTTGAGAAGATTTGTGGGATATTCGTTAGACTACCTAGATTTGAAAACCATTCCAAGCTTGTACCAATTATTTAGGAGCTCTCTTGGGCTATGCAGAAATTTCTTCATCATCCTCTTATCTAATGCATTTTCTCCATTGCCCATATTATAGCAAGAGGTAAATACTAAATCCTGGAAGGAGGTGATTTTGAATCCCTGAGAATTCATTATGTACCTCATATCTAAATCAGTATGCTTTACAATCCATGAAAAGTATTTTGTGTAGGGAAACATTGTTACATGCACTGCGACTTTATATAATTTAGACTTCTCAATGTTTATATATGTTTTTAGGTCAGGATCTTCCTTAGAAAGTTGGGGGAATGTCTAATTATTGAAACTTTGGTAGACTTATCCCCATTTGAGTGATTTCTCATTATCAATGACACCTTTGGTATAGATCCCAAGGTGTCAATGTCTTCTTCTTCTACAGTCCTTCCTGCAGAGGCCTCTTCAACAAGAGCCTGGTCTGCACTTTGTGATCCTTTTCGAGGCATAGTCATGGTTAAATATCCAAAAAGAAATCATACTAGTATAGAAAACAAACATTTACCATTAGTATTAAAGAGAGAGTGTTAAATAATATATCTAACATTTATTAACTCTACACAAGCAAGAATTGAGAAGAGAGAGAGAGATATTGGGTTTAATTATGGGAAATTATTTGTGACCTTTTGGGATATTAGTGAGGAGGGGATTTCTTTGCCGATATAGGCATGTATCGATGAGAATATTCTCTCATTCCTTACGAAAGACTATATCAGTGAGGAGATTATGATCTCTACCGACACAACATTTAACAACAACATAAACCACATACAAATGATTACCCCTTCTATTTTCTTCAAAACTAAAAACCAACCAAACATTTATGTCAACAAGGATGAAATAAATATTTTTATGGGGATATGGAGGGGAAATTAGCACGAAACAAAAGGAAAATGCCTCCGAGCTCTCACATTTTGAGCGGAATATGAAATATTTTGAGCTAGAAGTCTACCCCCAAGCATTGATGCAAAATGGAAAAGAAAACTTCAAGTAGGGACATGAGTTAAGGAAAGGTCAAGGAGCAGCTAACATGAGGTTTCTTGGTGGAGAAAAAAATAAGAGGAAACTCTATCATGGAAAAGAAAAAAAGAGAGGAGTCTACCCAAGACAGGAAACCTTAGTCAATTAAGTGTGCAGGTTTTGATGGATTTGAACAGGGGGGAAGGAGAAGCACTGGGTGCGAGGATCATAAAAATGGGTTTCAGTTAACACTTTGTGTGTGTGTGTTTCTCTCTCTCTCTCTCTCTCTCTCTCTCTCTCTCTCTCTCTCTCTTAGAGACCCTCTTTTATGAGGGAAATGTATTGCGACTATGTATCATGGCAAATGTTTTATTCTGAGAGAGGAGATTGCGAGAGAAAGAAGAGGAAGTTACAACAGTTGTGTTGTAGGTTGTATCCCTTCATTTGTTGGATAATAATAAAGGAAGGACTTGGGAATTTCTCTGGTGGACGTAGCCCACACTGGGTGAACCATGTATATCTGTGTCTCTATTGTATTGTGTATATTTTGTGTTTTATTCCCACATTTTTTTATTTTATTGCTCCGCATTGTTGTTTTTCTAACAAAGGGTAATAAAGATACAACAATTTTGATCTATTGTTTGCCACTCAAGTGTTATATAGATATGTATGTGTATTGTTTTACTTATTAATAACAATAAGTTATCAAATATTTAATGCATGAACGTTAGCCTAGATTGATCTTTGTATGTTTATCCCTTGATCCATGTCACAAGACCATATGTTCTCTATGATCCTCATTGCATCTAGAGTGAGACCTTCTTCGACCTTGGCTAAAGATTGATATGTCGATGCTTTGGCGTATTTTTTGGTCGACTCTGGATGGAACCTAGGCCTAAACTCTCCAGGGTTAAGAAGGTCCTGCGCAAGAATGAAACAACCCAACAAATGGTTCCATTGTTGCGACTTGAAAGTATTGCATGGAATGATGAAGGGAAGAGATGAGGTGTTATCCATCTCAGGAATAAATTCAAGACTAGATAACTGCAAAATAACACGAGCTTTCCCAATGAGAATATCGGGGTTTGAGAGTGAATGCAAAGATATGTATATTTATATGAATGACACGTTCTTTGGTGAATTTCCATGTTTTTTGTATGAATGGATGAAAAGGAAAAATCCTCACAATTCTACTATGTGGCCTCCAAAACAAGTGGTTTGGGATCAAGCCACACTTGATAAAATGAAGGCATTGGAAAAATAAGCATACTCATGCCATTGATTTTTTGTTTTATCGAGTAAAGGAGGGATATATCATTGAATTTGTTGTGGATTATATTGATTCTTTCAGTGAGGATGAAATAAAATTAGAAGAAGGTACTAGAAAATGGATGTTGGAAGAAATTTCACTCTGGATCAAGATGTTGTTTATGGAGAAAGGGTTGATGCACATGGAGACCAATAAATGTATTATTTAGATTTCCATTGACTGAATGTGGGGGTAAATCCTTGAAGTACTACCCATGATATCAATAGAGGAAATAATGAGGAAACTGTCGAGAGGTTTCATTAGTTCAAATGATCCAAAGTCCCTTTGTTGAGATGATAAGCCTCATCTGGATCTCAGGGAGAGGAATGAGTTAATGAAGGAAGGAATGGTGGTTGGATGATCAACCACCCCCATGAATGGAAGCATGGTGTGACTGAAGAATATCAGCTCAAAGTACCATAGGGTATGGAATACCAGGAGGACTCGATTTTCCTTCTGACAAAGAGAATAAGATAGGTGGAGAACCATCATGGGAAAATATATACAAAAAGTAGAGACAAGGCGAATAGATAAGAGAGGGGAAGAGTGTGGGAGGATCTGCAGAGAGATGAAGAGACACCAGACAAGAGCACACACACAAAGGGGAATGAGTGAACTGAGATATGCAGAGGAAAGGAGAAAGACTATTAGTTTCATACCGAGGAAGCATATGATAAAACTCATAGGTATGTTGTGAAAAAGAGAGAATCTCTGATAAATGGCATAAATTTCCCTGGTGATATCATGGCTTGGCACAGGGGTGGACAGAGTGTTAAGAGTGAATTCCTTTGAGCCTATGGTTGGGTGGAAACGCGAACACCCACATTTAGCCAAATTGGCCATAGCATGTAATAGATAAGTACTTCTTATTCCCTGTGCACTTAAATTGGAATGTATGATTTGAATAACTCTGTCCATGACTAAGATTTGTAGTGTGTGATTCATAATGAAAATTCTAAGTGATCCTCTATAAAATGTTTCCCTCAAATGGTTATAAGATGACTAGTGTGGCCTCTGGGCTGGTTGGGAAATCCTCAAGGTATTCTCCCCAAGGATACACTTCACAGTACTAGATTCGGGGTAGACTCCATCAGACTGCTACATTAATGTTGATCCTTCGAAGGTGTATTTCCTTGTGTTAGAACCTAGGTTATTTGAGTGGATGACGCTTCCTTCAAACTAGTAGCCTAAGAGACTACATGCTCATTCCCATGTCCTTAAAAAAATATTGGCTAAGAGTTGATCTTACAGCCTGAGATTCATTAGAGTGTCCATATGACCAAGGCCTAGGAACCCTACGTTAAGTCTTGAGGGAGCTATGTGTTCGGGAGTTTGGGAGTCTTGAGCTCCAAGATATTAAGAATTGAAAATACCCCATTTGCGTCAAAGACGACCTGTCGAGTCGCTGGCTTGACAATGGACCAACAATTGGCGGTATTTTATCTATTACCAAGGGACTCGTCCTCACGTTAAATGGCATAGACCCCCTCGCCTTTCCTTCTCTCCTTCGGGGCTGCGCGACGTCCTGGTCTAGGATAATTCAAACACTCGAGTCAAATTAACTCTTCATCTCCCCACTGGAACCCAATATACTTTATCACAGGTCCCTCTTTCTCCAAAGTGCGGGTCCTCTTAAGCCCGCAACTCTCTTCTTGGCCCTTTGAATAAATTTGACGATGACACTAGTTCTTTGTGCTAGGCCCCTTCTATCATATGACCTTGGGATATGTCCCGGGGCTAAACCAAAAAATCACTTCCAGCTTTGGGCTTCGACTTGTTCCACAACAACCAACTCCTACATTCTCGAACTATGAATCGGCGAACTCAAATGGCGCGAGGATCAATGGTCCCTGTTCCTCCTTAAGATCGTCATTTGTGATCTATTCGCATTGTATCCTTTGTGAGTCTCTCACTATCCTCCTCGAATATCTCCTAGAATGCTACTCCTCTGAATCGTGCAGATCTCTTCCATGCGTCCCTTCAAGATCCAACTGTCTATATTCAAATCTCTCTTCACAACTTTGTGAATATTTTTGTCTACTCTTGGAAAACCTCCTGTAGCTCTAATTCCTGGATATCTTGATATTTCTCTACCTGTCTCCTCTTGACGATGGATGATTTCATTGCCTTTCAGACTTCAACAAGTCTGCTCTCCTCTTGAAAAATTAGCACAATTTCTTTTCAAGACTTAGATTGTTCTTGGTTCTTTCTGCTCTCCTTGCAGGAATTCTGCGCTAGTTCTCCCGAGATTTTTATCAGCTTGAAACCTTCAAGTTTCTCCTACACCCTTCTGCGGACCTTCTAGTGCCCTCCTGTAATTTAGCACCCTTCCTCCTGATCTTTTAATATGAGATTACTTTATCCTTGCACACCCCTTGCGCTCGTTTAAGCCTTCTTGTGGCTTCTCCCTGAGCCCTTCCAGAAGTATTACGGCATCTCCTTTCTTCGCTCAATGCACACTTGCAAAGCCTTCCTTCCTCAGAGTGTTCAACAACCCTGGGATTCTCTCAATGTCTCCAATAGTCCAAAATTTGTTGCTTTTGTGTGTACTCGCACTAGCTCAATACCCTCCTAGAATATTATTACAGAGTGTTCAGTAACTTTGCACTACACTTTCTCCCACACAACCTTTCTTTCCAAGGTATTCAATGACCTTGAAATTCCCCTTTGAGTCTGTGAATTATTCTGGGGTTCCCTCCTAGAAACTTCTTTTCTAACTCGAATGAGTTGAGACATGCACTCCTTGCATTGGCTCACAAAGTTTCAACTTGCTGTCATGCACTCCTTGAAACTATCCTAAAGAACCATAACTAATTCAATACACTCCTAGATAGAGAATCCTAAATCTATCCCTACAGATGATTTCTAACATACATCTACGATATAAATGCATACGAATGACATTCACAACTAAACATCCATTATACAGAAATTGACAAACAAAAAAATCAGTTACTTTCTATTAATGGTGGAATGTCCATTACAATATGTGAGACTGAACTATGACTGAGTCTCGTCTCTCAATAATCTCCAACGTTTCTCTCTCCTATATGAACTATTGGGCAACAATACAAATATTTATAAAAGAGGGGCTCAATGAGCTTCCCTCCAAGCTAAGATAGTTATGTCTAATCACCATTCAATGTGTCTGAATAATGAGGTAGATTACAATGATGGAAATCTGATCCGAATCAGATGCATATCCCTCCTACCGTCAGCCACTTAATGGCAACCTCATCTACAGCTTGTGAGAAGGCACAACTTGGCTCTACCAGCTTGACAACATTAATTTCCTTAATCATGATTTAGATTTTGAAGGAAAAATGAGAGGGCGTTGCCTCTTCCTTCCTTGAATGCACACCAATCATGCTAATTAACTGGCGCATGCTGAGGTGGAGAGATTCTCCTGCATCATACACCACGGCTACAAAACTTCATGAGCTCCTACTCATGAGCTTCCCAGCTCTCTTGAAACACTCCTGCATACCAAACTTTCTCCTGGAGCTATCCTCCTTCTCCTCTTCTTTGTTGTTTCTTCTCCTGCATCTTCCCTAATACTCATGCAGGTTCTTCTCTATCCAGCTTCTCCTTGTTGATCACGTCTCCCACTGACTTCAACATCAGCTCCCTTATCTCCTATATCACCTCTTCCAGTTGCTTCATTGGATGGTTCTCCTTATGCATTCTGATCGGTTGTAGCTCCTCACGCTGCTCTGAGGGTAGATCATCCTAAGATCCCACGTTTCTTTCATCCCTTGTGAGGTTGAATGGCCACTCTATTGTAGACTCCAATTCCGTAGTCTCATCACTGAACTATTTTTCAGCTACCTCCTCTGAAAAACTAACTCCTGTAATTTCTTCGGTTGGTCCCATTCTAGCTTCTTCTAGATGCAACTCGTGGTGGCATGTATCTTTTGGCATGGATATCTCATGGAAGACACCTCCTGGTTTCAGACTGCTCAACCAATCCTCCAACATATTCAACTCTATCTCCCACTGAGTGAGTGACTCAACTGGGTGCTTCTCTCATGTTGGGGTAGACTTCAGTACCTGCTCCTCCTCCTCCATGCCAGTCTCATCTTGATGTCCTTCTGTTGCATATGAAACACCTATTCTAGCCTTTCCTCGGCTTCTTGATAGGAATATATGGATTCCCCCAATGACCAGAATGATCCTCTGATCCTTCTCCTTTGTGACAGAAGTTTTCAACTTCTCATCGTCTTCATTCAAATAGATTTCAGCTCCACATGAATATTCATATGGATGAGGCCTTTCTTCTGCCTCCTATCCATCTATCAACACCCCTTGCTGACATGAATTGTCAGCTGAGCTCATCTCTTCTCCCTTCCCCACTTGGAAAATCAGGATGTCTCCTCTGCCCTCATGGTAGTTTACAAGATCAATTGATCCCTTCTCATTTCCCACCTGACAATCTACTAGGCCTATGCCATATCTCTTTCCCTCTCCATTGAGGTTTTCAGCACATCTCAACCATATTTTTAACACTTTTTGTTTCCTTCTGGCCAATAAATCTCGAACAGGCCACTTGGTTGTCCTTTTCATAGGCTACTCGTATCTTCAATATTCCTTTGCCTCCTTCTTCATTCTCAATGCCATCTTCTCCATCGCTGCTCATATTTCACTGAGCTCCTTGTCCATATCTACCTTTCTTATCTATGGGAAATATTTTTCTTGACCATACTTATGACCTCCATTGACCATCTTGCTTCTCTTGCAGCCTACCTAGTTGTTTACCATATGTTGTGCACCTTGCAACAGTTTCTACAGAGCATCGCACTCCATCCCCCTTGCATACATAAATCAATTCTGCAGTTCTGATACCACTTGTTGGTATCAGAGTATCTCTTTTCACTACGTCTCCTTTACCTACAGTTTGTAGACAAAATTGCATCTCTGATACCACTCTGGCGCAGAACCCTCCTCTTTCATTCTCTCCTTTGGGGTTTTCTGACCTCTCGGTCTAGGATCGTTCAAACACCTTAGTCGAATTGACTCTTCATCTCTCTGCTGGAACCCAATATAATTTATCACAGGTCCCTCTTTCTCCAAAGTCTAGGTCCTATTAAATCTACAACTCTCTTCTTTTCCCTTTGAAGAATGTTGATGGCGACACTAGTTCTTTTTGCTAGGCCCCTTCTATCATATGACCTCGGGCTATGTTCCAGGGCTAAACCACAAAAGTGCTTTGAGCTTCAGGCTTCAACTTGTTCCACAATAGCCAACTCCTACATTCCCGAACTTTGAATCAATGAACTCAAATGGGGCGAGGATCAATGGTCCTTATTCCTCCTTACTATCGTCGGTTGTGATCTATTCAGACTCCAGCCTTCAGGAGTCTCTCGCTATCCTCCTCAGATATCTCCTAGAATGCTACTCCTTCGAATCCTGTGGATCTCTTCCATGCGTCCCTTCCAAATCCAACAGTCTAGATTCAAACTGCTCTTCATGACTTCAGGAAGATATATGTTTTCTCTTGGAAAACCTCACGTAGCTCTAACTCCTGGATCTCTCAATATTTCACCACTTGTCTCCTCCTGACGATGGAAAATTTCACTGTCTTCGGGATTTCAGCAAGTCCTCGCTCCTCTTTCACACTTAGCACAATTTATTTTCAAGACTTATATTGTTCTTGGTTCTTTCTTCTCTCCTTGCAGGAATTCTGCACTAGTTCTCCCAAAAATTTTCTCATCTTGAATGACCTTCCTCCCGATCTTGTAAGTTGAACTTACTTTATCCTTGGCATACTCCTTGCGCTCATTTAATCCTTCTGACAACTTCTCCCTGATCCCGTCAAGAATTATTAAGGCATCTCCTTTCCTCGCTCAATGCACACTTGCAAAGCCTTACTTCCGCAGAGTGTTCAATAAACATGGGATTCTCCCAATGTCTCCAACACTCTAGAATGTCTTGCTCTTGTACGCACTCGCATTAGCTCAATGCCCTCCTAGAATTGTCTTACAGAGTGTTCAGTAACTCTGCGTTTCACTTTCTCCCACACAACCTTTATTTCCAAGGTATTCAACAACCTTGAAATTCCCCTTTGAGTCTATGAATTATTATGGTGTGCTCTCTTGGAAACTTCTCTTCTAACTCAAATGAGTTCAAACATGCACTCCTTGCATTGGGTCAGAGAGTTTCAACTCTTTGTGTTGCACTCCTTGCGCTTAGCATAAAGAGCCAGAACTAATTCAACACACTCCCATATAGAGAATACTAACTCTACCCCTACAGATGATTTCTAACATACATCTACAGTATAAACGAATACGAATGATATTCACAACTAAACATCCATTATACAGAAATTGACAAATAGGAAAATTTGTTACTTTCTATTAATGGTGGAATGTCCATTACAATATGTGAGACCCATAGATCATGAAGCTACACAATCCACAGATCTAAGGACACTCGAAAATATCCCTGACCATTAGATCTACGACGAGGTCAATCTAGCATTGACCTCTTTGGGAGAACAAAGGTGTTGCACCTCCAAAACTCTTGAATGTCGAATTGATGAATTAACAAGGACAGACGATCTTTATATCCTTCAGGATCCTCCTCAACCATCAATCTAAGGACTCCATTAAGAACCCCTCTTAATCGTCCATCATTCAGGATGCGTATCAATGGATCGAGTATATCTGGGAGTTTCTGACTTGATGGTGAATGGGAACTTATTTAGAGCACTGAAGGTCCGAATCCCTTCCCAGTGATCCATCTTCAAGGACACGTGTCACTATATCCTATAGTTCGGAGACTCGGGACTCTGGAGGAACTTGGTCGATATTCTTCAAGGAATGAAGACTCCCGAAGTCGTGAATGATGAAGTAAATATCAGTTGTTGATAGGTAGGGGACATGTGGCACCAGATCCTTTAGTCCAGAGACTTGACACTCCAGGGGATTCGTGAGGTGACATATTGGTAAGATCTAGAGCCATGAAGTAACGAGAGTCGTAGATATATGGATCTACATGGATCCTCACTCACTGTGAGATCGAAGGGCTGGACAACTATCAGTCTAAGATGACATGGAATCCTGACGTCATTCAAGTTGACGTGGACCCACATTACACGTTGCATGTGTCAGCCGAATACAAATGATTCACAGACCCTTTATGCCCATTTGAGCATGACACTTGTCATCCCCTATTGAGGACACGCGTCACCCCTGGCACTTTCCACGAGTCACATTCTGGTTAGTGTTGGCCTAGACAACGTGGTTGGTGACATGTTCGGGACTATGGGAGTCTAGATAATTTCGAGAGTTTGGAAGGTTTTGGAATAGTATGGTAAAGGAACATTCAACGATGATCACTGATCGCTGAAATGTAAAAACATAGGATTCCAGTTGCCAATTGTCAAAGGTCGAACACCGATAAGGGACATTCAATGCAAAACATCGATCACCAAAGGCCAAATCCACGTGGAGTGATTTCATGACTCTACGACTCCAGAGGATTTGGGGTATAGTGTTGTAGAGAGACCAATGGGGCGTAGACAGAAAAGGGGTGCTCAACACTGAAGCACCAAACACTAAATATTCCTTATGAATATGCATTAACGTTGAGGGAGATCAGTCGTTGGTTAGGGATGGTTGGATTTTCGCTATATATTTAGAAGTGCAGGAAGCTCCAGGATCTTTGGGAACTCGTGATGATACGTATAATATGGACCCATGTGGAAGCTGCATGGCCCCTAAAAAATAAACACCCAAAGAACTTGGGGAGGACATATCTTTCAGTCCATAGCTTGATTTTGAGTGTGGACACAGTGGTTGGAAATATATGAATGAACAGAATGTGATAGAGACCCTAGAATGAGGGTTTTATTAATTAAGGAAAAATGAAATTATGATGCCCCACCCTTTAAAAGAGTTTTTAGGGGCCACGTGTGTTACAAATTGGTATCAGAGCATGGAAACAACACTTGGCCTAATTGGTCTCATGAACGAGTCATATAAAATATTATTAGAGGAGGCTTAGTAAACCTCTACTGAATAGGGGGAATGAAACCTTCTACTATTGATAGATATATTGGAAATATACACGGTATGTTGCTAATGCTTCCACATAAATAAGTTGACTTCACTATGCAAGCGTACATGTTGTTGTACAAACATAAGATTGGGTTACCAAGGCTAAGATGAGCTTGTTGTGAATATTACTTCCAAACATAAATCATCTGCAGAATTTCCTTGAGTAGAAGGATGTAGATTTAAAATTTAGTTGGGATTTTACCCAACAACATTGAATTGTACTAGTCTATGGTGGAGGAAGACTACCATTTACTTTATGAAATGATGGCCACTCCTACATGAGTGGGATAATGTCGATGAGTATTAATGACAAGACTTGAATGAAAATGGATCAAAAGGATATGTAGCTGTGATATTATTGTTTTAATAAAAGGTTAAACCTAGTATATGTGTATAACCCTTCACAATCAAAGGGTTAATAGAAATGTTAAGGTCAATTTATTGACTGAAAATTGTTGTTGGGATAATCCAATAAGAAAGTAAAGAGGAACCCTATATATTGATAGGAACCTTCATGAAGTTAGAAGTGAATCGACTAGAGAAATTTTAGAAGCTCATGGTTATGCTAACAAAGTGTATGTCCATTATAATACCCCTCGGTAGTGCCCCAATTTTAGTATGAATTTTAATCATGTTTATAGGCTAGTGAGCCAATTGTATATAAGTTGGTGGGATTATGTGTTTATTAGGCTGGAGAGCCTAAGTGTTAAAGGCCATGAGCCTGATTTTGTATATGTAATTATGCAAATCATTAATAAAATATAAAAAGCGTTGTGTGAAGACCGACCACGAAGAAAGAGTGATGAGGGACTAAGCTTCCACAAGGTTGGGTAAGGGAGGAGGCTAAGTGTGTGGGCCTAGGGGATAAGCTAGGGGTCTTACCTCTAAAGGGGATAATAATTTATTAATATTTCCTAAAGGCCAAGGTGGAAAATTGATGCGTGATGTCCTAAGTTCCTGGGAAAGGGGAACAAATGGAAATGTAGTGCATGCGGCTCCAGGATGACAAGTGTCGACCTGGGCGCATGCATTAAAATTTGATGAGTTGATCCATGTTGGGGGTTGGTTTAGTGGAGTCTAGATATTCTCCATCCACTGTCTAACCATGAATAGGGACATCCACCAAGGACCCTGGAATGAGTAACCCGTGAGTCATTCTTCCAACCTCCATGTGAGTTGGTTGGTCATTCATCCATCCAGAGTTTGAACCTGTTTTTCCTCTACACTCAACCCCTATGTTTTGTCCTCTAGTCATGCATCCTGAAACCAGTGAGAACCCATGGAATGAGGCATGTATTTTGTGAAGCCCGAGTATTTCGTATTTTTCTGAGCCTTGTGGTGTTGTAGCTATGCGCTTTTGTGGCCATGTGGTTCCTGGACTGAGTGTGGCTTTCCGCCTTCTATAATTCTTGTGTGAATGAGTGTTGAACCATTACTGTTGTCGTCACTTGGCTAGAACTGAGTCGAGGAGTGTGATGAAGAAGTGGGTTGTTAGGCTAGTGGTAGAAGAGGTAGGTTGTCAGGCCTGTGAGAAACTCTCTCCTGGTGAGAGAGTTTGCTGGGAAGTGGTTTTCTCCCAAAGAGAGTCCAACACCAACTATGGAGCTCTGAGAATTCCTGATCCAACCTATTGTTGAGACCCAGAGAGGGAGGTGAAGCACCGATGGAATTTGGTTGTGAAGGTGTATACTCTCGGGTGGAACAAGAATGTGGGGAATGAGAGTTCGTGAGTAGTGGGCGTAAGAAGGATCCTAGAGAGAATCCTTCTGGTTGCTCTGTGAATTTTTCCTATAACCTCAACCTAGTCTAGGATTCCCTTGCCTTGGGTGGAGCTTAGTCCCAGATCGGGGGTGACCCACTACTGAGCGTGATGAGAAGAGTGGTCTAAGGCTGGGAGGTTCGTGGAAAGTCTACACGTAGTTGGTGGAGTTACTACAGTTTTAAAGATAACTATCATTATGTGTTTAATTTCAATTAAAATACATGTCTGTGATGCTTGTAAAATTATTATGTATTCTGTTGCAATGATATTTATTGTTAATTTTGTTTAAGTCTATATGATGGTAGTAACTCTATGTTAAATGAGTTAATTTGATTTAATATGCATGTTATATATAAATTTATGGGAATGTTCTGCATAGTAGCGTTTCTCGACACTGGGGTTGATGGTTGGGGACGTTACAAAATGGTATCAGAGCTTTAAAGGATAAGTTGAGGTTTTTTTGGTAGAATTACCCAATCTTTGGAGGGTCAGGGATGTTACAAAATGGTATTAGAGCATGGTTACAACACTGATCCTAGATGAGCCATGTTAGTGGAAGTTGAAGAAAAATTTTCAAAAAGAATTATTGTCGAAGTAGATGAAATTCGAGTTTTGACCCATGGTTTCAATGCTGATCCTAGATGGGTTGGATAAGTGGTCATTGGACCCAAGGTTTAAGGTGGAAATTGTGCCTGGAGAAACCAATTTTGAACCTCAGAACTTTCCTGAATGCCAAGAGGTTACCTTGGCCATGTTGAGAAGCTCAGGAGGAGTAGCAATATCATAAAACCACGACATAAGTGGTGTTGGGCCGTAGAGTAATGTGTGAACTGGTGAGGTAATGAATAAGTTTCATTTGTTTCTCTCATGTGAGTTGTGAGTGCAAGGAGTGCAGGTGATTAACTCTGTGTTGAGTTCAGAGAGAGATAGAGTCACTGAGAACTTTGTAGGGCTCTGCCAGGAGGGCATCGAGTGAGTGAAATTGTGCACAGAGAGAACTCTTTGTCAAGTTCAGGGAGAAAAGTATCAGAGGAAGATACTCACAGATTTTTTGAACACTATGTAGAAAATGCTCAGCAAGGTGTGCTTTGAGAAGAAGGTTGTCAGGAGGGCACAAAGTTTTCCTTTGAAAGGAAACATAAGGGCCAAGACCCTTAGGAGACTGAGTAACTCGAAAATATAAGAAGAGATAACGCAAGGAGTGTGTGGGAGATAGTCTCATTCTAAGTCCTAAATCTTAGAAGAGATAACGCTTACATGAGCGAATATGAGACCTGATAGACGAGCTCGAAGGAGGAGAAAAGGTCGAAGCCTTTGAATACTTATAAAATCTTCTGATTCAGAAGAGATCTAAACTATTGGAGGTAGATCTCGGTCGTCTATTTAGAAGCATCGTCAATATCATGAGATCGATGATCACCTCACATTGTGGGTATATAATTTTCTCGAGCTTTACGAAGTCGAGGGCGGGTCGCAATCCAAACCACGGTTTTGGAGAAAGGACACATGTAGGTTCAAGGTGAATTGTGGGATGAAAAGTAGTTTGGTCTCAAACCACCTTTGAACATGCCTGCAATTGTGTCTTTGCATGAGGTCATCGCCCAAGGTCACCCCTAAGGAGTATCCTAGACCATTAGATCAACATCCAATAGAACAAAGGAAGTGCAGAGGAGAGGAATAGATACCATTCATTGGGTCTAAGAGCGAAGGATTAGCAACCGTTGAATCTAGAGGTAAGCGCACAAGACTTAACCCTTGTGTGTGTAGGAGAGTCGATTTGTAAAAGTCCTGAAGTCCCGAAGTGATTTGGGACCGTCCATCGTCAAGGCTAATAGGTGGCGAAAGATCCATAACTCTAGAGTGAACCATTTCATAAATTTGTGGTTGGGGAAGATACGAAATCGTCGAAGCCTGAAGTGATGAAGCCACTTATGATCATTGATCGTGCAGGAGGGTATGTGACAAAATATCGTGAAATCTAGGTGAAAATAGTCTAGGAGAATGTGAAGGATGAAATTTTCAAATTTTCGAAGATCGAATAGCCGAAGCAACTGGGAGTTGTTGATTTGGGTTGGACAGGTGTAACCAGATCGCAAACTTTGGAGAATCGTACTCCAGAGTTTTTTTGAAGTTGTGTTTCAGAATGTTCTAAAGTGTCAAAGCCTGAAACGTCTAAGGGCCATTAATATTAAGGAAGGAACGTGGATCATTGATATATGAGGAGACACGTGGAAGACGAAGATTGAGTCCGTTAGACAACCGTTGATCTGAAAGTGGACATGTGGTTCCAAACCTGGAACTCCAGATACTAAAGCAGATTGTGAAAGTGTCAAAGTACCGAAGGAGATATCGATCATTGATCGAGAATGGAGTCAAAGGACCATTCATTGGTTGAAAATACTAAAGTACCAAAGTGGGAGCAGATTCGTTGATTTAGAAGGATGCGTGGCAGATGATCTTCGATTTCATAGAAATCTCTTCGGAAGAAACAAGAGGTTGAGAACTGAAAATCCTGAAGGCCTGATTCATGGAGGAAATCGTAGCCACACATCTATAGTGACAGGTGTCAGCAAATATTCCACTTCAGAAGATAGCTATTGAGGAGGGAGTGAGATTTGAGAGTTGAAACTCCCGAAGACCGAAAATCCAGAATCAATCATAGCCGTTGGTTTGGAAGAGAGCTATGTGTTGATAGATCATGGAGGTCTGGGAAGGCACGTGAAATCTAGGAAAGGAGGATAGATAGAATCCATTGATCATGGATCATCGCTGAAAGAGAGATATCGACAAACGAGTTGAATTGTGGGGCCAACAATTTCTCGGATGTTAAAAATATGAGAGCGTTCCGCAATTTATACCACGGTATCGCCGAAGGCATATGTGGCAGTTGGAGATGAATTATTGGGAAAAAAGCAAGTTGGCCTAAAACCACTCTTGATCACGCCCGCAATCACAACTTTCCATGAGGTCATAGCCCATGGTCTTAAGAAGGAAAGGGATAATGAAAAAGGGGCTAGTGCCTGAAACTTGGAGTTTTGGAAGCGTGTAGGAATAGCCCGCGGGTCTATCAGGACCTGTGCCTAAATGAAAAAGGGGGCCTGTGTATAATTTTTTTGGGTTAAATAAGGATTCTGAAGGGTTGATTTGACTCATAAGGAAGAAATATCCTAGACCCGGAGGTCGTGCAGCCCGGAGGAGAGCAGGGGGGGGTCTACATCAATATGGATGTGTAATTTTGCATATGTACATGCTTGGATATGCATATAACATGTTGGTGAACTTAGATTAGTTTCTTATTATGAAATAATGTTTGAGTATGACTAAAGGATGGATTATTTATTATGTGGATGTTGTTGTTGCGTATAATTTCCATCGAGGTGAAGACCCATTAAGATGGCAGGAATGGTGATCAACATGATGAAGTGGGAAGCCTGTGAGCTTCTACAAATATCAATTGGTCAGATAATACCAAGTAGGATGGTAACAACTAGGCAGGTATTCATTTAGTTTCTGTTGATGCATACATGCTGAAGGGGATCGAGGTAAAGATTCCCTTAGTTAATTTTCAGTATTTAAATTGATATGTAATGGCCGAGGGCCTAGACTGTGTAAGTGTTATTGATGCTAGAATGCACTTAGAAAAAAAAAATGTCAGTTGCATATTATGTTATATGGGATCATAACCAGGTTAATTCAGGAGACATACTCCTTCTATAAAACTGAATACCCATAGAGCCATGAGTGACAACCCAAGAGGTTGGAGGTATCACTTGAATCTATGATGGTAAGGTAAAAGAAGTTCAGTCCTAAAGAGTAACTGGATGTTGAAGAATCTAGAGTCTATAAAACAACTTGGTGTGGAATTTAATTCATCCAAGTACAAGATTGGGTTAGTTGGACCCAGGAAATTAATGAAAGATGAAGGTTAATATCAACTTAGTTCGGGACTCCCCGGATGGGGTGACACGCGGCACCGTGGTGGTGACACTAGGATCAACACTAAGTTCTGGTTTAATTGCTGATGGCCGCCACCCACACATCAACATTTACGATAGTGGACGACCATAGCAGAGGCCATACGACGGAGGGAATCCACCCTCGTGCGACCATTAACACCCCCTGCGCACTCGGATTGAAAGAGGATATGAGAGGATGGATTACTCTGGGGTCTGGTTATGTGTTTTCTTGTGAGCCTGAGTAGAGAGGGAATGCTCCTGCTGCGGCTATGCTCGTCGCCTGGTTGTTCACCACCTTTGATTTGCACTCTGATAAGAATTTCCAGGTCTGGTTGTCTCTTTGTGTGCCACGACAGAGTCGGTTTGCCTGCGCTTTGCACCAGCAACCGCTCTCATCCTGGACTTTTAGCTTAGCTCTGCAATCGATTGGCATTTGCATTCACCCCGCAGATACAATGGCTAGAAAGCAAGGAAGGCCTCGTCGGGGTTCAGCCTGGGACGCCCACAGAGCACAGAGACGACGGAAGGAGCAACTTGAACGTGCTCTGGCTTTGGCATCTTCCATTCTTAGGAAGAAGGCTCGGGCTGAGAGAAGGGTGTTGCTCGACACTATTGCAGAACCGGGAGTTGGTTGTAGCAGGGAAGACATGACTTTCAAGCCGAGTGACAAGAAGGAGGCCGAGACCGAGGATATGTTTCCATCCTGCGTCATGGAGGAGGACCTATCAATAGGGGACCTGTCGAGTGTTGAGAAGCCTCGCGCCATGGAGACGACCAACCGGGAGGGTACCAAATGCATTTCGGCTAGGGAAGACGACTTCCCAGGATGAATTGTCGAAGAAATTCTCTGACCGGGCGTCTTGCAAGCAGCTGGTGCCATGGGGACTGTGGAGGCAGATATTGAAGCGGTGTAGAGGAAGCTCGCGGTTGGCATTGGTGAGGCATTGGAATTGAAGTTTGCTCCCCCTAGTGGCTCGGGTGGCGGAACGCATGGATCTCTCCTCAGCGATGAGCACCTGGCCTTGGTGTTCGAGCTCCAAGGCCACATGTCGGACCTGGAACATAGGGCCCTCCTCATGGGCCATCGCATGAACCTGCTCCTCGATGCGTTCTCCAAGGCTCCAGCTCAGCGGAAGTGCCCCCTGTGCGCGCAGGATTTTGCCATTCTGGCGGGGACCACTTGGCAGACTAGAGGAAGCGACACGTCATCGGGTGCCTAGGTTCTTATAATTTCCTGGTTTTTAGTTTTATTGTGTAACTGTTTTATGTTCATCTGGACCACAAGCATTTGTCCTGGTTTCCTCCAGGTAGGACAGATGCTTCTTTTCTTTATGTATTATCGTATAACTGCTATTTGCTTCCCACTTATGCTGGTTTCCGGATACCGGCAACATTTTTGGTGACTGTAGCCATGCCACTATATATTTTGTCAAAGTTTTGTGCTAATCTAATATAGCAGGTACTACTCCTTTTTTATTTAAAAAAAAAACTTAGTTCGGGACTATAAATGAAAAGGAAGCCAAGAGTGATTTGGCTAGAGAGTGGTCAGGACAAAAATAGTCATGTACAATGACTACAATGAGAGCACAAGAAGATTTAGGAATCCGGGAAGAATTGAATACTTCTAGGATCAACAAGAAAATTTTTTATAGGGAGAAAGAAGTTGCTGCAATTTTTGTGGCAACAAGTATGTTATGGCTTGTTGGGTCAGCTAGAGGAAAGAATGCTTGCATGTTTGCAAGTGTTGTTGGTGATGTTGTACATAAGGAGGGAAGCAGAAAAAAGTTGAAGTGTTGGTTATAAGTTTTATAAAAGAATCATGAAAGCTTCTACTGTCATCAGAATTTTAGGTAGTATAGAATTTATTAATGGTAGTCATGTAGGTATGAGTTTTTATTACTCTTTTTGCATAGTTTCTGAAAAGAAATTTCGGTAAGAATTTCCTCAGCCAGAGTTATTTTATAAAATCACATGATTATATTATTGAAAGCATACCAATGGATGTGGTAAAGGCTCGAGGCCTGTATTAATTCAAATCTTTTAGATTCTGAATGCACACACTGACATATGAGAATGTCATGTTAATTTGGTTATGGGGTAATAACAAAAGAATTAAAGAAAATAACTTGTTATCGGAATGAATGCCAATAATCTAGTCATGTATGAGACCAGGACTTGGTTGGATATGGAAAGGTATGGATATGGAAAGTTTATGAACCACACATGTACTAAAATATTCCTACCTTTAAATAAAACTTGGACTACAAACTTTTTTCTAACACTAATGAACACCACAAAATTATATTCTTGGTGTAGTGTTCGGGTCGAAAAGGAAGGCATCCAATTAATTGGGAATACAATAGGAAGTGTGTGGAGAATGTGTCAACACATTGGCTAGAATTCCAACTCACGGATGGTGAGATACATGACTGAGATAAAGAGCATTATGTAAATCAATGCAAGGGTGCAATAAATAAATAGGCATTGAGAGTTGTACTCATGTCTAGTAAGGGGCAGAGTTGCACTCATACATGATGGAATTGTATACTTAAATGCACTTTGTTGAATGCATTTTGTGAGTGAATGTATATATGTTTTTGGAATGGAAATAATTATACTAATGGCTGAAATGTTGCTAACTCATGAAGTTGAGAACATTTCAGGAACTGTTAAACATTGCAACAGAAAAGTTGCAAGCCAGGTAGTCACAGGAATAGAGACTACATAAAATTTTATGTTTAGAAAATTAAAATAATAAACTTAGTGTTATTAATTATGAACATGCATATGCATAGAATGATGAGTCATTCTATTTTGTTAAATTGTTTGGTAATTGTGATTGAATTGCTAGGTGCAGGAAATTCTAAGATCATTGCATAAGGTGTTGTACATGTTGAATTATGATGTACAGGAAATATTGGCAATTGGTGGTAGTATGCAAGATGAATCCTTGCAGGAAAATGGTATGCAGTTTGTTGCCTGTGGAAAACCACAAGGATGGATGAATTCATAATATGGAAACAACCAAGATGAATCATGAAATAGAATTTCATGTTTTGGGGATAAAAGTTGAATTCCTTTTCGAACTAATTGGAGTTCCTAAATGAATTCTTTTATGTTCTCTCATGATAACTGCATGTGGGTGATGCAAATGAGATGATATTGATAAAAGTTAGAATGTTGACTACAAAGAGTAGCTCAGGAAGATGTTGATTGGAGACCTTTGAGGGCAGTTGGAACTCCTCGATCCATGGTACTTCTCTAAGACTTCCGGTCCGGCCTGTTGCTGAAGCCCAAGGAAAGGGAGGAGTAATAGTCAATGGACTATGTGACAGTGAAGGTGTACACTCCTGGGGTGGGACAGGCATGTGGGGAAGGAGAAACCGTTGGTTGGAGTGTTGCTGAGGTTTGGTACCTTGGTCTCGACCATGTTGATGTGGAAGGTCTTCTCAAATCAAAAGATAAGTACAATTCTCTATTTATTGTATGATGTGTAAGTTGTATATACGTTATAATGTTATTAAAATTGTCTGTCTGTATGTATGTATATATATATATTGCATATACGCTTACATTGTTGCCTCCATGACGGTACATAATGTGTTTCATATTTCATTGCTTAAGAAATATATATACCTGATGCTAATCATGTAATCGATTGGAATGTGATTCAGGTGGAGCATTTGGTGTGCATATTGGACCGAAAGAGAAAACAACTCTAGAATCGAGCCATAGGTCTTGTAATGGTCCAGTGAACCTGGTACGGTCTCGACGACGCTACATGGGAGCATGAGGATGTTGTGCGGGCATAATATCCACATCTTTTTGAAGATTTAGGAATTCCTTTTGATGTTGTGTAAAGAGTTGCACTGAGGACAGTGAAAAAATAAGGGGAGGGGATTGTAATATCCCCCGGTAGTGCCCCAATTTTATTATGAATTGTAATCATGTTTATAGGTTGGTGAGCCAAGTGTATATAAGCTGGTGGGCTTATATATTTATTAGGCCAGAGAGCCTAAGTGTTAAAGGCTAGGAGCCTAATTTTGTATATGTAATTATGCAAATCATTAATAAAATATAAACATCGTTGCGTGCAGACCGACCATGAAGAAAGAGTGATGAGGGACTAAGATTCCACAAGGTTGGGTAAGGGAGGAGGCTAAGTGTGTGGGCCTAGGGGCTAAGCTAGGGGGATTACCTCTAAAGGGGATAATAATTTATTATTATTTCCTAAAGGTTAAGGTGGAAAATTGATTACTGTTGTCCTAAGTTCCCGAGAAAGGAGAACAAATGCAAATGTAGTGCATGAAGCTCCAGGAAGACAAGTGTCTACTTGGGCACATGCATTAAAATCCTATGAGTTGAGTCATGTTGGGGATTGGTTCGGTGGATTCTAGCGATTCTCCATCCACTGTCTAACTGTGAATGGGGACATCCACCACACTAGTACATATTGTAAAAATTCCGACGTTTTATTTGTGGCGTTATAGACAAAATTGTCCATATTGTCGCAAAATAGAGGAAATTTAAAAAAAAAAAATTCATGTTGCCAGATAATGTCGCTCTTGCCACGTTGACATATCTCTTGCCACGTTAACGTCGGTCTTTCCACGTTAACGTCTCTCTTGCCACGTTTTCCACTGGAACGTCTCTCTTGCCATGTTTTCCACTAGAACGTCTCTCTTGCCACGTTTGTGAAGATGTATGTCTCTCTTGCCAAGTTAATGTCGGTCTTGCCACGTTAATGTCGGTCTTGCCACATTTTCCACTGGAACGTCTCTCTTACCACATTTTCCACATGGAACGTATCTCTTGCCACGTTTGTGAAAAGGTATGTCACAATTGTGACATTTTGGAAACTAGGTTTTCCCCTCCAATGATCACCTTAATATGTTCACCAAGTCAAAATACCAACGGTCACTTAGGAATTTTTTACATCGGAATTGTGACGTTACAAAATCTATAAATATGTTGCATTTGACGGATGTTGTGACAAGTTTTCTATAATAACAACGCTTCTTACTTCTTGAAGAAGAAGTAACGAGTAAACTGGAGTGCCAACAGTGCAATAAAGAGGATGCTCCAGTGATCTTTTAACAGAGGGAATCTTGCATCTTCACATGAGATATCATCAAGAAAAGATGGTAGAGGAAAAGTATCAGTGCCATTATTCAATTCAATATCAACATCGCACACCATGTCTTGAGAAAAGATAGGGTTTGCAATGAAAAGCATAAGGTATATGTTGCAGCCATTATCTCTGCCTGAGACTTCTTCTGATGACCATTTTTCTAGACAAAGGGAAGATACCATGCCCATTGGGCACTCTTC
>SNQJ01S0003424.1:44082-61371 GCA_010110895.2 Picea sitchensis | reverse complement strand
TCCAAAATGAGTTTGAAATGTGAAGCATTATCTTTAGTTAATTCACTTTTGAAAGGAGATCTTACATGGATTTCTTAGTTTGTGTTTCCAAATGGACTTGGACTTTGAAGCATCCATTGTCTTTAATTTTTAAAGGATTTTACCTGACATTTTAATTTGGAAATGCCAAGATACTTGAAACATATTGGATTGATTGCAACTTTTTCCAAAACCCTTAAAACAGTGGATTGATGGATTGATTGCAACTTTTTCCAAAACCCTTAAAACAATGGCTTGATGGATTGATTGCAACTTTTGCTGTATCTATTGGATACATAAACTAAGAGGATAAATTGTTAATAAAAAAATCCGAGTTTCTTAAATATAGACCGATGATATAGATTTAAATATTGATGTGGCTAGTATATTAGCAAAGGTTAATGTACCTGTCCCTCTTAGTGCTGATATTGCATTTTTTTTTAAATACCTACAAAAAGGTCTCTATTGCGACATCTTGGAGTGTCGCTCCCATAGAAACCACGTCAGAGATGATACCTCTTAACGTCGCTCTTCCCACGTTTTAGACGTCTCTCTTGCCACCTTAAGAACATCTCTTTTTCCACCTTTGAAACGTCTCTCTTGCCACGTCTGAAACATCTCACTTGCCACGTTTGCAACGTCTCACTTGCCATGTTTGCAACGTCTCACTTGCCACGTTTGAAACATCGGTCTTGCCACGTCTGAAATGTCTCACTTGCCACGTTTGCAACGTCTCACTTGCCACGTTTGCAACGTCTCACTTGCCACGTTTGCAATGTCTCACTTGCCACATTTGAAACGTCGGTCTTGCCACGTTTGCAACGTCTCACTTGCCACGTTTGAAACGTCGGTATTGCCACGTTTGAAACGTCGGTCTTGCCACGTTTGAAATTTCGGTCTTGCCACGTTTGAAATGTTGCAATACAGACGAAAACTAGGTCGTCGAAAAACCGAGGTCATGTGAAACGACGTTTGAGGGGGTCCGAGGTTTGTCAGTCTTTCGACAATAGAAAGTGGCAATTGCGTTGAACGCGCCGTCGGAATTTGACCCAAATGCAGTAGTTCCAGGGACCCTGGAATGAGTAACTCGTGAGTCATTCTTACAACCTCCGCACAAGTTTGTTGGTCATTCAACCATCTGAAGTCTAAACCCGTTTTTCCTCTGCACTTGACCCCTGTGTTTTGTCCTCTGGTCAAGCATCCTAAAACCAGTGAGAACCTGTGGACTGAGTTACATCTTTTGTGAATCCCGAGAATTTTGTATTTGTCTGAGCTGGGTGGTGTCGTTACTGTGAGTTGTTCTGGCCACATAGTTCCTGGACTAAGTGTGGCTTGCTAACTTCTGTCATTCCTGTGTGAATGAGTGTTGAACCATTACTATTGTCCTCACCTCGCTGGAGCTGAGTTAAGGAGTGTGATGAAGAAGTGGGTTTCCAGGCCCTTGGTAGAAGAGGCAGGTTGTTAGGCCTAAGAGCAACTCTCTTTAGGTGAGAGAGTCAGTTGAGAAGTGGTTTTCTCCTAGAGAGAGTCCAACACCAGCTACGGAGCTCTGAGAATTCTTGTCCTGGCCTGTTGTCGAGACCTAGAGAGGGAGGTGAAGCATCGATGGACTGTGCTTGTGAGGGTGTATAATCCCAGGTGGAAAAGGCATGTGGGGAATGAGAGTCCATGAGTAGTGGGCATGAGAAGGCTCCTGGAGAGAATCCTTCAGGTTGCTCTGTGCAGTTTTCCTGTAACCTCAACCTAGTCTAGGATTCCCTTGCCTTGGGTGGAGCTTAGTCCCAGCTCGGGGGTGACCCACTGCTGAGCATGATGAGAAGCATGGTCTAAGGTTGGGATTTTTGTGGAAGGTCTGCACGTAGTGGGTGGAGTTACTATAGTTTCAAAGATAAGTATCATTATGTGTTTAATTTCAATTAAAATATATGTCTGTGATGCTTGTAAAATTATCATGTATTTCGTTGGAATGATATTTATTGTTAATTCTCTTTAAGTCTGTATGATGGAAATAACTCTATGTTAAATGAATTAATTTGATTTAATATGCATGTTATATATAAATTTATGGGAATGTTCCGCGTAGTAGCATTTCTCGGTAGTGGGGTTGATGGTCGTGGATGTTACAAAATGGTATCATAGCTTTAAAGGCTAAGTTAAGGTTGTGTTGGTATCATTACCCAGTCTTTGGAGGTTCAGGGATGTTACATCCATATTACCTCAAGGGCATGTCTATGCATAAGAACACATTTGGAAAAATATTGAACATGCAAAATATACATATTATAACCTGTGGTGGGTTGTAAGGAAAAGTTTGAACAATGTATTCAAACTTAAAAGGGAAAAGGGATGCAGACTCAATATGAAGTGAATAATTTCTCTAGAGTGACTTTTCTCTCAAATTTGAATTCTTATCCTTCTCCATGACTTAGATATGGCCCATTTATAGCCTTCGAATGGAACTGAAGCATAGAGTCATAACGTTTCCAGTATATGGAAGGTCAAGGATCATGGATCTCGTGACATGGCATGGAAACCCGACACCATTTTTAATTTTGGGTACAAAACCTGATGTACGTGGGATGTAATAGTGAAACCTGCATATACGTATGTTGTATAGTTGTTAGGGAACGCATATGTGGAAAAATATGATTTTTATCTTTGGGAATTGCAAAAAGGGGAGTTCAAGTCTTTATAGGGAAATTGAAAATGCCTTCTGAGAAAGTTGCATGGGGTGAGGAAAATATTTATATAACAATGGTTGACCTACACTGCTAGCTTTTTGGGATTTTTTGGAAGAGCTAATAAATATACCCTATTGAATTCTAGATTTTGGCATAGAAAATATTAGAAAATCACCCTACAAATTACCGAAAATAAATCATAACACTTATTCTAGTGAATTGAAGAAAAATCCACACAATTGAACAACACTACTTTCTTTTGATAGTTCCTTGGAAACGACACCAAAAATGATGGACCTTTCAATTACTTTCTATTTAACTTTGTAAGAAAATGAAGGGTGCACATTTAATTGTCAATTAAATAATTGTATGGAATTTTTGAATTGTCATGCACAATCTATGCAAGAAGAGTGTTATTTTGACTATGGTATTGTAGCACTTTAATGTCACAATTAAAATATCCAAGATACTTAATTAAGTCACCAAGATATGTTATGGACTAAGTTTCTCTTACAAAAATTAAATCTCACTTGCATGAATTGAAATCACACTTGTGGAAATTGAAATCACACTTGTGAGAATTGAAATCACACTTGTTGAAATGGAAATCACACTTGTAAGAATTGAAATCACACTTGCGATAATTGAAATCACACTTGTTGAATTAAAACTTATGTTATGATCTATTGGTGACTCACTTGATTATAATCAAGGTCTTGTGTGTTGCAACAATTAAGTGTTTGTTCATTCAATATTAATCCGATCACACCAATCCAAATTTACAAATACTACGCTAGAGAGAATCAGGAAATAAAATGAGTGCAGTTGCAAGAGGCATTGCAACAACGTGAGTTGCAAAAATAGAGTTGTAGCACAAAAATAATCTAAATATTGAGTTGTATTGGTGCGAATTGAAGCAATGAAATGCTATGTATCATAAACTTGTAATGATGCGAGTTACAACAAAAAAAACTCCAATATCACCTATAATCGTAACTCATAAAAATCCAAATTATAAAATTTTGAAAATGAATCCATGCATGAATTACAACACTATCTTGTGTTTCCTAGAATTGCAATGAGTTGATCATGAAATCAAATAGATTAAGCTATTGTTATAGAATAGAAGAAAAATTGGAAAAAGGATGTAGACTATGAGTAATACTAAGAATCCGAAATTGCAGCAGTTTAAGAAGAAATAAAACAAACTGAGAAGATCGAAAATTCTAATTTCTAACCTTGCTATTACAAGAAGTACCTGACTAAGGAGGGGGGCCTACTCCCTTAGGTAAGATATTAAATCTCTAAAATAGAATCACATGATCACCAACATATCAATGCATGAATAGAAGCACGATTTTTTTTTTTTATATTATCAAAGTTTTGAAAGCTACAATAACTTAATGTAATTGCTTGATTTTGTCCCCCCTAGCTCTCAGGAAGTTGGGGTTTTTATACAATATGACTATCATCTAAAATTATACAAGGCAGTGTATGGATAGTCGCGAGGATTTGGTTATTCATCTGGTTACAAAGTTTTTCCAATATTTAGAAAAGAATATGCTCATGCTTGCTCAATAGGAAACTATTTTCTTTCTTTTGGTCACCTACTTGTCTTTTGTCACTTTCCTCTATTGGATATTGGTTCGCATCTACCAACTATAGAATTTTATTGTTATGTTGGAGTCGTAGTGATCAATAGACTCGAAATCGTAGCAACGAAGAGTATTCCTTAGAATTGAAGTCGTTGTCCTGAGACATAGTAATGAATAATTTGCTCGAGGTTGGCAGTTGTCTTGGTGTTGCAGCAATAACAGATGTATCATAGTTGCAACTACATGATCATACCCGGAGATACGACAGTTGGAGGTACTTTTGGAATTGTAGCAAGATAATATTGCAACAACTATTGTATTATTCATGCGTATCAATATTAGTACATGCAAGAAGTGAGTTCCTTTAAGAATAATGAAAAAGTAACATAATAATGACATATTTGGAAGTATTCATACCTTGTTGATAAGTATAGTGATATGAATAAAGGAAGTATAAAAAAGGGAATGATTAGCGAAAAATGGTAAGCAAAAAGGTATGTACGGGTGCTAAAAGTATGCCATTTTAGGCACCCATCATGTTCCTTGAGAAATCATCTATGAATGAAACATAATACAAAGATTTACCTAGTGATGAAATAGGTAGAGGTCCAAACACATCACTATGTATCAAATCTAAGATCCCATTTTCTCTTGTATCAATGGATGGGAGTCTGACTCGATTCTATTTACCATATATGCAATGTTCATAGAAATCAAAATCCAATGTGAAATTAGAAATACATTCAACCATACATTTACCATGTAGTGTTCAAATACCCTTTTCTCCAATATGTCCCACTCTTTGATTCCACAACATGGTCTTCTTTCTAGGGATAGTACAGATGTTATCTTCTTTATTTCCCTACTTATGGAAAATATAACTATTACACCCATCGATATAAGTAATTCCTATCAGCATGTACATATTTCCACACCAAACTCCCCTCATCAACACCATTTCTCCTCATACCATATTGCAAGTGCCCTTTCCTAATAAAGTATCCACACCTGCATCATCCAACTCACTTATAGATATTAGGCTCCTGACTAGATTGAAATGTGTAGAACCCTAGGGATATTTTTGAACCTTCCATCTCTCAGAAACAACTTAACCCTTCCATGTCCCATGGTTTTGGGTTTTTAGTCATCTCCTAGGAGGACATCACCATCATTGTACTTTTCATATTCATAGAACCACTCCCTGTGAGGAGTCATATGAAATGATGCACTTGATTCGATCAACCATACACCACGATATTCATGTGTACCTATATATGCTAGTTAAACATCACCTCCTTATTCTGTGGATGTTTTCACCTCTATGGAAGAGACATCATTGTATCCCTTTGTTTTATCAATATTATTAGACCTATAATATTTCTTATGATTCCCAACTTTAGCACACTTACAACATTTCCTCAAATATTTTCCTAGATATTTAGATCTACCTTTAGATTTATATATTTCCCTCAAATACTTGTTTTATTCCTATCTTGGGGACAACCTCTTACAAATAAAGCATATGTTCTCTGACTATCCATGATTTTCTTCCTCATCTCTTCTTATAACAAGGATGCAATTACATCCTCATATGACAATGTAGATGTAGTGGTACTACTGATTTCTACAACCAGATTATCCCAGGAGTATAGTGAATAACATTACAAGCTAACCCACTTTTCTACTTCCCTAAGATTAATATCAATAGAGACAAGTTGACTTACCAGAGTATTGAAGGAATTTATATGGTTTGTCATAGAGTCTCCATCTTCCATCCTAAGATGATATAGCCTCTTTTGAAGAAACAATTTGTTTACCAGGGACTTCAATTGACACAAATTCCCTAACTTATCCCATAATTCCTTGGTTTTAGTTCCTCCTAAGACATTTAGTGGAATTGAATATGAAAGACACAAGTGGATTGTACTCCTTTCCTTCCTCTCCAACTTCATCCAATAGTTTTTTGACATACCCACAGGTGTAGTACCAAGATCCTAAGAAACCCACTATTCTCCATCTACACGAAGGTCCTCCATCTTTAGATTCCACAGCTCAAAGATTTTCCCATTAAATTTCTCAATCTTGATTTTACAACTTCTCTCCATTTAATTTCTATACATGAATCACCACTTCAAATCTTCCACTGAACCCAAGTTTATCATAGACCCAATATAAACTTGAGTATTGAAATTGAGCCAACCCTTAGTGACAAAAGACTCCCTCTAAAGACAAAAATGAGTTATGATGCCACATGTAAGTTTTAAACCTGTGAAGTAAAACTATGCATATATATTCTTAAGAAAAATTGAAATTAATCAATGGCTCATACACATAGCAAAAAGAGATTTATGTTGAAAACTCTTAACTGGGAGAAAACCAACCTTACTTCATGTTGCACCTCTCGACCCTTCATTGTATTAATTTCACCATTCAATATATATATATATATATATATATATATATATATATATATTTGATGTATTCTACAACTACCAAAACCCTAATCCCTTAATCTAGGATTAATTTTGAAAACCACTAAAAATAGCGAAAATCACCAAAAAACAATTTATGGGCACTGCCATGAACTCTGACAGCTTTAGGCTAGCACCCAAAGTTGAAGGATTTTCCTAAGAAGGGGGTTTCACCAAGAACCCCTTCAACCCCTTAGGTAGTGCGCAGTGTAGGAATACACCTTGAGGTGGTGGGATCATCAAAACCCAACACACCCTCCCTTCCACATGGAAATAATATAAAACATACCCAAAAGTAACAAGAAGACTATAGTTAAAAAAAAAACGTGTCGCGCCTCTAATACTGTGAAAATCTTAGCTGCAATGCCTTGGGCTTCCCATGGACACCCTTGGAGGTGGGGAGGCCCGTGCCCCTCCCTCTCCCAACTCGCTTTCAGTAATCTTTTGATCACCAATGGAAAGATGCTTTCCTCCTCTGCTTCGCCCAGTTTCATCAAACATCTGGAGTCGATCCCTGAAATCGATCTTCCTCCGGAAAACCCCATGTGAGTAGCAGTGTATTTGTCAGAGCATGGGCTGATTGGCTAGTTCATGGGGCTCTGGCCCTCTGTCAAGAGCGCATATAATTGGATTCAAAGGAACTGGTGACCCTTAATACAAAATAGCATTACTTGCTATGCGGTGAGAAGAGGCTATTACATATTCGAATTCATCTTAGAAGCAGATCGAGATCTGATCTTCAGAAACAAACCCTATTTCATGGGAACCCAAGGGCTCTATTTGAACAAATGGAACCCTAGTTTTGATCCGGAGTCGGAGGTCCCAAAGGAAGTATCGGTATGGGTCAGACTCCCAAATCTGCCAATACACTGTTGGAACACCTCCTTGCTCCAAGCAATTGGTAACAAACTCGGACAATACATTGATAGAGTAGATCCAAAGGACCAATATTGATGTGCCCATATTTGTGTGGAAGTAAACCTCGAGGTTGGCCTTCCAGAGGCGATCAAGTTAAACGTAGGAGATTGACAGCATTACCAAAATCTCGACTATGAACAACTATCGTTCAAATGCAGGGGATGCCACGAATATGGCCATTTTCAGAGGAACTTTCCAAAAGATCTTAACAAGGATAGAGAAGAAAGCGAAGGTTGGCAACATCCAAGAAGAGGGAGACCCTCCTCAAAAGTAAAGGGCACAAGACCTGAAAAGATGACCCAGGCTCATCCAGAGGAGCAAGGAGCCAACGTAGAAACAAGAAATAGTGGTTTGAGGACTGACTTAGAAAAGGGGAAGGATGCAACAAAAAAATATCCCCTGCCAAACCCCGAGGCGGATCTGGAACCACGGTATCCCACCTTAGAACTGATAGAAATCTCAATGTAAGAGAGGACGAGGGAACAAGGACCAAAATCAAAAGGAAACAAAAAATATCCAGAGGTGGAGGAAGGCAAGGTATTCTCGGACAGTAGCACTGAGGAAGATAGCGGTACCGACATCACTCCAAAAAAAACAAAGAGAGGAAGGAAAACAAAAAAAGTGGAAAGAGAAAAGGAGACCTACAAAGACGTCCTGAATGGATCACAGCCAACCATTAAACAGTTGATCAGTGTCAGACAAACCAGGAAAAAATCCAGGGCCCCCCAAGGAGGCCTCACCTCCCCCTCAGGTAATCAATGAAACTTGCCTCTTGGAACTGTAGGGGGTTCGACAGTAAGATGAAGGAAGAAGTTCTAAAAGACATCATTAAAACCTCAAAGGTTGAGATCCTACTAATACAAGAAACCAAGATGGATGGACAATAATTCATTAGAAAAGAAAATGCTAGATGGAACACCAGCAAAGGAATCATTGAAAGTGCAAGAGGCACCTTGGGCGGACTGGGAACACTCTGGAACTCAAATAAATATGACCTTATCAAGTACGAAACATGCAAACACTGGATCTTCACCAGCCTTCTCCATTTGGGAACAGGTAGTCAGGTAAGCCTCTTCAACCTCTATGTGCATGCTCTTCTAGAAGATAAAAAAATCTGTTGGGAAACCTTAAGGGAATTCCTGCAGCAAAGTGAATTGGAAAACATCATCGTTTGGGGGGACCTCAATCTAACCCTCGCAGCGACTGAGAAAAAAGGAGGCTCAATCGTTCGAGACCCGACAAGGGAATGGGTAGAGGACTTAATGTCTTCCTGGGAATTGGAGGATATAAAGCCAGCTAAAGGGAAATACACCTAGACCAATAAAAGTGTGAGACTGGGGCATATCACAGTGAGGCTAGACATATTCCTAGCCCAAATCTCTTTCTTAATGTTGGGACTCAATCTTTCTTCTGCCATTCTACCGCACAGTGTTTTAGATCGCAAGCCAATCACCCTAGATTTGTCCTTCAAAACCAACCTTGTCCCGATCCCCTTCTGATTCAACCCAAAATGGATCTAGGAGGCAAGCTACCCAGCCTTGGTTGCTAGAATCTGGAATGGAACAATGAAAGGTTCCCCCTTCTTTTTTTGGGAAGAAAAGCTAAGAAGACTAAAGGTGGATTTAAATCTTTGGGCCAAAACCTTCTCTAATCCAACAACTGATCGACAAGAAGTGGAAAGGAAGCTTGAAATCCATCAGATCTGAATGGAAGGCTCATAAATCACCCAATAAATCTTACAGCAAGAGGTAAAGCTGCAAAACAATTGGCACCAAGCTTGCAGAGAAGAAGAAAAATATTGGCATAAAAAATCTAGGTGTCTCTGGCTAGAAGCAGGGGATAAGAATACAAATTTTTTCCATAAGCAAGCGGAGGCACAGAAGTAGTTAAAAAAGGTAACGAAAATCCACACTCAGTGCCAGACCATAATGGATTTTGAAGGCATCAAATTGGCAGTTGTGCAAACTTTCGAATCCCTCTACACAGAAACTCAGGACGCGGCCATCGATTCTACTTCTTATCCTTTGAACTTGATTCAGAATTGTGTCCTTGAAGACGTCAACAAAAAGTTAACCACTGAAGTGGATCAACAAGAAATTAAAGAGG
The DNA here is from genome assembly GCA_010110895.2 of Picea sitchensis. Classification (NCBI taxonomy): domain Eukaryota; kingdom Viridiplantae; phylum Streptophyta; class Pinopsida; order Pinales; family Pinaceae; genus Picea; species Picea sitchensis. Next base: position 51,582 of record SNQJ01S0003424.1, on the reverse strand, counting down.
CCTTAGATTAGTTGCATCCAGACAAAGCCCCTGGCCTAGATGGATTCATGGCCAGGTTCTTTCATAACAGCTGGGACATCATCAAGTCAAACCTCACCAAGCTCATCAAGAAATCCCAGTCCTGCATCAGAATTGGAGGAGGAACTAACTCTTCCTTATTAGCGCTGATCCTAAAAGAAAGAGGAGCGACTAGGTTTGACAGGTTTCGTCCAATCGCCCTTTGGAATACCAGTTACAAAATCCTCACCAAAATTATAGCAAATAGAATAAAAAATACTCTCCCTGCAATCATCCCGAAAAATCAAGGCGGTTTCATTAAAGGTAGGCATATAATGGACAATATCATCTTAGTTCAAGAGGCTTTTCATTCGAGTATTCGATGGAAGGATAAAGGTATGATAGTCAAGCTCGACTTAACCAATGTGTTTGACAGGGTAAGACACAATTTTATGTTCCAGGTAATGGGGAAGTTAGGCTTCGCACCTCCTTTCATAAATTGGATCAAAGCTTGTATCACCTCTCCCTGGATAACCCCTCTAGTTAATGGAAGAGCCACTGACTTATTTCAACCCTCCAGAGGCCTTAGACAAGGATGCCCCCTCTCCCCCCTCCTCTACGCCATCCAATCTTTTGTTCTAAGCTTTCAGCTCGAATATGGTCAAATGCATCACAACCTTTCCGGTTTCCGTATCAAAAATGGAGTAAAGGATATCAACCATGCCTAGTTTGCAGACGATACGTTTCTCCTTGGAGGTGCGAGTTCAGTGATAGCCAAGAAATTCAAAAAGGAGTTGGACACCTACACAGAGATTTCAGGCAGTTTGATTAGTCTGAAGAAAAGTAAAATTTATGGATGGAACATCACCCTAAGGGAAATGCTCAAAATCTCCAGAGTCCTGGGAATGGAAGGCTGCACCAATTGGGATGAGTTCAAGTATTTGGGAGTTCCTATATTCAAATCCACCTCTAGAGCCTCGCATTGGAATCAATTGATAGAAAGGATCAAAAATAGAATTATCTCCTGGGGAGCCAATTGGCTAAACATAGCAGGCAAAGTAGTCCTTATCAAAGAAGTGCTGGCCAACGTTCCAATCTACCAAAGCTCTCTTCTTCTGGCCCCTAGTACAGTTATCGAAAAGATAGAAGTGATGATCATGCATTTTCTCTGGGAGGGAGGGAAGCAAATAGGAAGGAAGATGGAGCTTATAAGCTAGGGTAAAATCTCCAAGCCTTATCTAGAAGGTGGCCTCCAGCTCAAAAACCTCCACACTCAAAACTTAGCATTGGGGGCTAAGATCTTATGGAACACAATTATAGGGAAACCCACATGGTGCAAAAGATCCCTTTGGAAGAAATATTTTCACGGGCCAAGGAAAAAATGTCTAGAAAAACCAACAAAAGTGGGGAAAGGTTCCCCTATCTTCACCCTTTGCCAGAAAGAAATGAAACCTTTCCACACCCAAATCACTTGGATTCCAGGAAATGGGAAAGATATCAGCTTTTGGGAAGATTCCGTCCTGGGAGAAACACCTCTCTCAACACAACAGGATCTAGGGTGAATCAGGGACTGGATGCAAACTTAAAATCTTTATAGCCTGTGGGTCATTTTATGCTCGGGAAATGATGAGAAACTCTCCTGGTTAAGTTGGAAAATTACAAACCTCCCCCAAGAACTGGAAGAAGATTGGTCCACTCTAAAGAGAATGTTGCAAGGGAAATCCCTGCTATAGGAAAAGAAAAAAGACCGGAGAGGTTGGGGCCACCGAGCCGGACCTTACACCACGGCAGCCGGGTGTCTCCACTTCGCCTCAATCCCCCATGTTCCCCCTAACCCTGTGATCTGGAAAGTCATTTGGATATCGAAATCTATTCCAAAGATAGACTTGTTTTATTGGACAATGGCGCATAGGGGAGCTCTCTCAGGGGAAAATCTAAGACGAAGAGGGTGGGAAGGACCCTCTAGATGCCCGCTCTGCTACCAGGATGAAGATTTGATGAACCACCTGCTGCTGGAATGCCCTTATGCCAAGGAGGTCTGGCAGACTACTCTGGGTCTTGGAGATCTAGCCCCTCCTATTCCACAGGAAACTCACTCGCTGTTGTCGGACTAGATTTCCCTTTATCCTTTTCGGACAGCCAAACAAGGGCATCTGTTAGCACTTTGGAAAATGATCCCAAAATTTATCCTCTAGAAGATCTGGATCGAAAGGAACAACTAGATTTTTAGAGAGACCAAGAGGACCCCGACTCAGGTAGCCTCAAGGATTAAGGTTCTCTTCAGTGAGAATGCCCCTCACTTCGTCAAGGCTTCAAATAAGAATCCTCTAGACAGAGATGAAGAAGATTTGCTGAGGCACTTGGGAATCCAAACTCCTTTGAATCCGTGTTCTTTATTCTCTCTTACTTGCAACTGGGATCTCAGGATGGGGAAGAAAGAACTGGAGGAGTGGAAGCTTTCTAAGAACTCCACTTTTCTCTCCTTTGATGGATCCTCCAAAGGGAACCCAGGGGATGCTGGTGGAGGAGGGATCATTTCAAATTCTGATGGAACTACCATCCTTCGATTTGCCTGGGGACTTGGGGTTTTTTCCAATAACAGGGAAAAATCCCTTTCCCTCTGGCAAGGGTTCAACCAAGCCTTAATCATCAATGTCCGAGATCTGGTGGTGCAAGGGGACTCTAGAGTTATAATCTAGGCCTTAAATCAATGCACCATTTTGAAAAACACCCAACTCCATCATTTGCTAGACAAAATCAAGCTACTTCTGGGGTAGTTTCATTCTATTCAACTTTTCCACGTCCTTCGTGGGAACAATTCTCAAGATGATGAAGAGGCCAACTTGGAGGCACCTTTGGGAAAGGGGAGTTTGCTCCTCAACAACGTTTTGGTCATCTGGGAAATCCTGTAATCTCACAAAACGAAATGATTCTGCAAATGGTGATTTGGACAAGACAAAATGCAGGAGAAAGGACAGACACACATCAGCCAGAACACGCGGGCTTCATGTGGAGGGAGGACGACATCATTTGGTGGCTAATTTGTAGGTAGCCGCCCATATCCTAGTACTGCGACTTGGGTGGAGCAATGATTCAAGGGGATCACTACTTATATCATTAAGAAGTGAAGGGGAAGAACAACGCAAGAGAAGTGGCACTCAAGAAGGAGTCAAAGAAAGGGCAAAGAGAGAAAAGGAAGGGAGACTCGAATTAGCAGAAGCTTCCCAACAGAGATGACCCAATGGCTTCAAGTTTGGGTAATAGGCCAGCAGTGGAGGACATAGTTTCGGCACTTGAAGAAAACATGTAGAAGCTTCATGGCATGCTAAACAACTTGGATGATTTCCTCTAGAACTTAGATTGTGAGGAAGGAAGAATAATGGAAGTGCTCGAGCTTGACATAATACACACCAAATCAGGGATGTGTGAGGACCTGGACAATCTGAAGAAGGAGCTGAATGACCCACAATGAGAAATTGAAGGTAGGGTTAGAAGCCTGGAGTAGAAGATGGAACAAATGAATAGGGAATGGAAGATGGAAAGAGACCAGGCCAAGAAGAAAGGCCCGGAGTAATCAGTAAGCAACTCTAGTTTGAGTCAAACATTGCGTATTGTCATTTTGTATAAGCCACGCAAGGAATCTAAATGTGTTGTTAATCTCTTTTAAATGTAGTATTTCCAGCATGTAGTCTAGCCTAGTCTTGTAGATCAAGACCTTTGTAACTGAACAGTGGCTCGCAAATTTTTATCTAATACAAGCTCCATTAACCTCTTTTGTTAAAAAAACATACAAAAAAAACAAGAAGACTATAGTTTCTCATAGTTCCTTTGTCATAATTCTTGTTGATAATGGTCCCTGGTAATCAGTGTTTTTGTTGGTCAGAGTTACTTTCTTTAGATTTATTGAGTCCCTTTTTTGGTTAGAGTTCTTCCATCAAGGGTTATTTGTCAAAGTTCATTCACTAGCAAGAGTTTCCTTTTTCATAGTTCTTGTCAATCACAATTCCCTGTTGGTGATGATTCCTTTGTTGATAAAAAATCACCATGGAACTTTGATGAAATAATTTTTTCTAATAGGAACTTCGATGAAGGAAATCTTGGTAGTGAAATTTCCATCAGTCATGGCTCCTAAAATTTTATTGGTGAAGAAACAAGAGGATCATATTTCATGATCTATGATAACAGTCCCCTCGTTGGGGTTTTGTTGATCTAAAATACTATCTTATGATCTTTAACTCAACCTCACTATGATAAAATGCCTTGCATTTTTAAAGAGGTGGTACTCCTCTATTTCAGATAACATACAATAAAAAAAAAAAAGGCATGAGAAAGGACTCAGGTTATTCTTGAAATAAATATTCACATGTAAAGAATACCTAAGAAAGGGCCAAGTATCTTGTAAAAAGTAAATATTTACAATATGTTACAAGATTCTAAACCAAAAGAGTGCATAGTAAAATAAGACAACATTTCCATCACAACATTCATCAAATTAGGACATTATATTCAGTGAAAGGAGAAAAGAAATTATGGACTGCATATGGAAGAGAACCTTAAATTATCATTTCATTGAACAAAAATAATATTTTGATAGACATACATCTGAAATATCATTCTTTAATTTCAAAGTATTTAGATACCAATAACATTATGTCCAAAATTAGTTCTCTAGGAACCTCAAAAAATAATAGATTCTTTTAAAAATAAATAAAGAGTATTGTCTTGAGTTGCAAATAAAATATTGCGTTTAAGATAGGACTAGGATAGGGCCCCTACAAACCATGAAAATGAAAAATACCTGGAAGATACAATAAAATCAATCAAGGATCAACCTTGGGTTTCACAGATTAATGGGAATAGAAAGGAAATATGATAAATTATTGTAGAAGAAAATATGGCAAGGATGAAAATAGTGTTTCTACTTGATTCATTATGATGGAAATATTCTAAACCGTTACTTTATTGCTGATGATTTTTATGTAGATGGTTGATGTATTGGAGGTGACATAACAATTGTAACCACTTCATGTTGATCTGTCTTAGCCACTCTTCTATGTATTCCCTCATTTGGGTCACCATGATCTCATGTTTGGTCTTTTTTCTAAACAACACATTATCCATTTATCTTAGGTCGATACCTAGTTGGTGAAATGTGTTGTCGATGTCATCATTCTTGTTAACATATCAGACCAACCACCTTTCAACTTAATCTTCGAAGAATTCAATTCAATCAGTGAACTCACTTGCTCATGCAACTTTTAATACTTCAAGTTGTTCTAATAATTTCCCTCTAGACAAAAATATTGTTTCCATTATTAAATTTGGGACCTGTGTCTCCATAAGGGAATATTCCAGGAAAAACATGGCTCCACCTTGAAGTCAACACTTCTTTCCCTTGACAATTCTTTGAAAACATGGGAGTACGCTATGGAGAATATCAAATAATATGTCACGTAGGATTTTTGGGTACTTTTTATACCACCAAGTTTAAATGAAATTCCATTGGAAATAAGGTGACCCCATTCAAACAGGGTGTCTTCATGCACAAGGAAATGGATAACATAACTAATATTTTTTGGCACAAATGTCATGGATTCCAAACTAATTATATAGGAAAAAAACTAGGTGAATTCCTTGTAGGGATACTTTAAGGAACTAACCTCAATCTTAGCAACATTGGTATTAGTTCTTGGGCCAGCCAAATATTTCTCGAGGATCTCTTCTCCTCCTCTGTATTCCTTGAGGAATTCATTAGCATCTTGATGCAAACGCCCACCCGGCACGTCCGCTCTCACCAGGACCTTCTCTCCCTTAGGCTCGAAGAGATAAAATGCTCTTCCAAATCCCTTTCGGGACTTTATCACCCACAAAATGCTTTGTATGACCTCCCTTCTCTAAATCGGGAAGTCGGACCTCGCTAGATTGTGAGCCTTGCGCTCACGGAATCGGGTCTCACAAATCCCTGAAACCCGATGGAATACCCACTTCACGCCTTCCTCGTCTCCTATCGGGAATTATCCTATCGGGAAATCGGTACTCACGCAGTCGTGAGTCACTGCTCTTACGAATATCCGATTCCTGAATTCCGATGCCACCTGTCCTCTGTGTTGTCGCCTGGACCCCACGCTTTCTGGGTAAATCGGGGAATCGCGTTTTGGGAATTCACAATTTCTGTTTCACCGATCCACAAAACCTTCCAAGTCCCGAACTCCGATATGCGATTCCATCGGTCGTCTACTCACGAAAAGACTCAATCCTCCGACACCTGAACTCCACTAGGTGCTTTTAACCCTGTCACGAAATCGCGAATCGGAATATCGCGATTCCCGTTGTCAATGTACACAGGACCTCCAAAAATCCAAACCCCGATACACGACAACACTTTTCCCCTTATCACACCTTCCAAGGCCCACAACTCTAACTGTCTGCTATCATGTTTCGCGATATCGCGATTTCTGGGTTGGTGATTCCTCTTCCCTCAGAAACCCCAAAATGTCGAACTCTGAATCTCCGGGGTCTTCTCTGCTCCTCCAGGCTTAAACCCGACGCAACTCCCTTGAGATCTAACGGTCGACGGGATTTCGCTGTTTCCTTCGGCGAATCCTGATCGTTGATTTCTCCTTCTTGAATAATTCTCGCGAAAGTGGCTAAGTGTTCCTTCTCGCACTTTAACCTTCAAAGCCTGTGCTTGAAACTCATTCTTAAAACGTCCACGCACAACTTCCGGTACTTTCCTTTGGCGATGCCATGAAGGTGCTAAACCTCTTGAGCTTTTCTCCAACTCTGATTCTTCAGAGGTTCTTGCATGCACTCCTTGCGGTAATCGTTCAACAACTCCAGAGTGTTGAATCCCTTCGACTCTGCGCAACTCCTGCAGCAGCAGTCTTCTGTCTCCTCTGCTCAGATTAATGACTGAGACTTCTTCTTCCGCCTGTGCACTCCTTGCACGGATTCAACAACCCAAATCAACTTCGGGGTGAATGAGAACAAAGTTCAACTACTGAGCCTTCATCAATGCACTCCTTGCGGATGAATTCAACTACACACTCTGCAGGAATCTCCTGTCTCAGATAGAGAAACAATTGAAACTCATTTCCTCTCCCTTTTAGACTTCAGTTTTGAAACATGAAATCGCATGCACGACATATACAAAGAAAATGCATAACCAGAAAGAAAAAATTCATGAGCATGTAAATAAGGTACACAGAGAAACAACACCAGCCATGAACTTGAATCAGAATTTCAATCTATTAATTCAAATGCCTGTACATGGGTGTTCTTCACAATTTCCCTGCTTGCTCTTCTCTTCTGAATGCTTCTGAATAATATTACAATGATACAATGAGGGTGTCTATATCCATTTTCCCTCTCGAACTCTAAACTATCAAATCTACAATTAAAATCTACCTACCAGCATTAACTAAAATAAATGTCGTCTATCTACCTAAGGACGAGAGCTTAAAGGCTCAAGTTCCATTACAATACAAGTGCACTGTCTCTTAA
>SNQJ01S0003424.1:9585-29742 GCA_010110895.2 Picea sitchensis | reverse complement strand
TATATTTATGTTATTAAAAAAAAAGGAGGGGCTTGGTCATTTAAAACTAATACGTAAGTCATATGTGAGCCTCAACACCAAGAGTCAAGCCTCAAGCACCAAGTTTCAATTTTGAGCGCCGAGGAGATAAATCGCACATGGAGCACCAAAGCAAGATCCAAAGGGCCAAAACCCATGTGCTACACATTGAAACGAGTTGAATGTTATAGTTTTCTATTCCTTGTGTATGTGTGATATTTCTCACTAAGAATTAGAACGAAATGCCAAGAATATCAAACCCAAGTTCAAACAACAAACACCTTCAGAGTTGTTGACTCGGTTTTGTGCATATGACATGTAAAAATCACGAATGCCAAGTTCTTTAAGAAGAATATCAAATACAAGAGCTCGCAAGTGGTGGAATAATTTCCAGTGTTAAGTAAAATCATTAAATTAAATCATTAAAGATTCAAAAATTTTGATGGTTTGATTGTGCACTTACTTTACTCTGTAATTTCTTCTCTATTTGAATACAATTTACTAATTTTCACAAAATTTAGCTTCGATTACGTTCGATTACGGTGAAATATTTTTGTTGTCATTACCTATCTTTTATAAGTTTTTTTCAAATACTTGTTTCAGACTTAAAATATCTTTTCAAGTCTAATAATATTCTTAGTGGATGCATGAAGGTAACAAATTTTGACACTTAAGTATTCGCATCTATTCTTTGTTCTTCTATATCTCATTGTCCTTTATTATCTTTCCATCTAAGTGAATGCCTTTGAAACCATGATATAGTATATATTTATCTGGATTTATTCTCAACGTATTATTCTAAACTCCCAGGCTAATTGATCAAATCAATTTACATATTAAAAGAAACCAATGTAATAACTAAGGTGCCCTAGATTTCCCCTTAGTAATCATGGTCAACTTTAGGAATAACACCATATGTGCCTAACTTGTACAAATTTATTGCTATTAAATGATAGTGTGTTTCCTTGACTATTAGATGCTTATTTTTTTCCATTTTAAAGTATGGTGGGGTTAGGCCCCTACTAAAAAAATTGGACCATGTCTGAAAAATAGTCGTCAACCATCTGAATTGCAAATAAGTGTGCATATGGTAAATTTTCATCAAAATTCCTTGCATATTCACTTGACAGTATGTGTGATAAGTGATCTGGTCTTGAGTTAAATTTCCTTGTTTTCACGATCACCTCAAAGTCATATTCCTAGAACAATAATATTCGCCTACATATTCTCCGCCCCAACACTGGCTTGTTAACCAGGTATCTCAGCGTAGAATGATCTGTATACATCTTAAAGTGAGTTCCCAAAAGATAATGTTTGAACTTCTACAAGGCATACCCCATGGCCAATCCTTATCGTTATGTTGTAGTACAATTATGTTCTATAGATGATAACTTCCTACTTGCAAATACAATCAGATGGTCTAAATATCCTTCTCCAGGATGTGATAGAATTGTGCCTAATGTTACATATGATGCATCCACATGAACGTGGAACTCCTTCTTCCAATATGGGAATATCAAAACCGGCATTGTAAACAACTTTTGCTTTAATGTGTCCAAACTCTTTTGACATTTCTCATTACACTAAAACCAACTTCCTTCTGCAATAACTTCTCCATAGGGGATGTGATCTGCACATAACCTCTAATGAACTTCCTATAGTATCTTGTATGAACCAATGTGGCTCTCAACTGTCATACTAAATTTGGTGGTGGAAAATCAACAATCACAACTATGTTTGGAGGGTCAACTAATAAGCCATATTTACACACCACATGGTCTGACAAAACTCCAAAAGGCACACAAAAAATTCATTTCTTCAAATTCAATGAGATATGGTACTTCATACACCAATGCAACATTAAGCGCAACATTTCAACATGGTCTTTCAATAGACTAAATATTTTTCAATCATCTAAGTATACTTCTAAGAAATTATGAATGAACTCTTTGAAAGATACGAAAACCACTATGAAAAATATTGTTGGTGCATTCTTAAATCCAAAAGGAATAACTGTGTACTGGTACCAACCCCATTTAGTCGCAAAAGTGGTCTTATGTATGTCTTCCTACACAATCTTGATCTGGTGATATCCTGAGAATATATCTGTGAAAGATTAAGCCTCTTGACCCCCTACATTTTCCAACACTTCATCTGTAAATGGGGTGGGAAATAGGTCATGTAAACAAGAATCATTCAACTTTATCATATCTACACATATCCCGATTCCTCTTGTCTTATTTTCCTAAACTACCATTGGACTGGTCTGTTCTAATTCTTCAACAGGTTCTCTAATTCAAGCTTCTAGCATCATGTCTATCTCTACTTTTACCTTCTGCTTATACGCTAGGTTCATTCTCTATGGTATTTTTTGTTGATATTATCTTAGCTTCGGGAGGTATGAACCTCCATTGTGACCTTTAACAAGATTAGAATGTTCCGGAAGAAAGAAAAGAAGTGAACATAACCCTAGAAGAGATGTCGGCTGAGAGAGATAATTAATATAAATTAATTAGTACTCAGAATGAGAAGTCAGCCCAGGCAGTCTGCCAGGATTACTATAAATACAGGGTGCCAGTCTTTCATTTGACACAGTTCTTAGAATTGCAGACAGGCACTTGTGTGCACTGCAGTCTGGCAGTCTTGTGCACAAGTTCTGGAGAAGGTGTTGCCACCAGTTCTGAAGCCTATTGCTTCTATATTTTGGGTTGGACTCTCTGATCAACTTTGGTTACTTCTTGCTTGGTGCATTAGCCTTTATTGGCTATTGGATTGCTACCAAGATTCTTCTCTCTGTTAAGGTCAAGGTGCTCGGAGGGTGGCTTTGACCTATGGTTGGGTGACAATAGTGATATTGTCTATGGTAAAATGAACACATTCTAACATCTTCTTCACATGTTTGGCATATGGCTTCGGCAGAATCTTCATCTCTCCTATCTCCCCCAAAATCCTCGGCATCTATAAGAATGTAGCTGGAAACAAATCTTAGTATTCACACAATGATCCAAATGGATCCAAAAAGGACAAAACCTTTAATTTCTCGGATTTGAATGAAACCAATGCCATTGCGTAGTGCTTGTCATGCCAATTGCAATGGTATATTATTTTCAAAAATGGACTACGTATGGAGAAGTTATTGCAATCTGAAGTTCAGGTCAAACACGTAAAAAGTCAAAAGTCAAAAGTCAAAGTCAATTGGTCAAAGTCCATACAACTCACGTGGTAGATAACATCAGTTTTGTTTTTATTCATATGATATATGATTGATTTTTTATTACAATGATGAGTGTTCCATATATAGGGAACATATGGTGACCATCCATGAAAGGATGTGTCCCTTGAATAATCAATAATTATTTATTATTATCTTTTACTTATTATATATGATATTTAATAATAAATAATTATATTATTGATTATTATTCTAAGAGAATGTCTTCCCGATGTTGTCCAAAAATCAACACTCCCTCTCAATGAGGGAGATATTCTACATCATTCCAAGCTTGTCTTTCAAGTTTACAAACTTCACCGTAGACTCATGACACTTGTCTGTCAGTCTTGGGAGATGTCTCTCTCCCACCTAAACCAAGGATAAACTCCTATTGAAACTCTCCCTCTGAGCCAATTAAATCTCTCTAAGATCAGGCTCACTCTGGGTCTGCATGTAATAGCATATAGCATATTGAGTCTTTATTATTCCTTGTCAAATAAACATGACTAGGACAAATACCACACTAGGATCTTTCACCACAAGTACACACCTATGAGTGAATGCCATATTGATGCTAACTAACACATGGAAAGAACTTCAAGCACCTCGAGTCCATATTATTCCTTGTCATGATCAAGTAAGGACTACATCTAGGCCTATTTACCACAAGTGTGCCTTTATGATAAATGTGTCATGTCTCCCTTGGTCTGCAACCCAATCTAGGAGAAGTTTCACCCGATGATGAAAAATCAACACTCCCTCTTAGCTAGGGAGGTATGTTTCCATAGTAGTACACAACTACTATCCATAGACATGTAGTCTACGTTAGTGGTACACAACCACCATAGTAGCAATAGGTTTGTCACAGATGGCACTCCCATGTGAACTTCTAGAGTCTACTCCATCTAGTAACACTTAGGGTAAACTCCCCATAGTGTGTGACGTCAAGGGTCAACTCACTTGACATGTCCTCATGTGCTCTCTACATGGGACGTTGGGATATAAGCCCAAATGCACTTATCCCCTCTCAAATAAGTGTCCCACTTATTCCTTCTTGAATAAGTCTCCTCATAGATCAACTCAACTCAATTCACAGAGGAGTACAATTTGGAGAATGTTTGTCCCACATGGCACTCCCATGTCTTCTAAAGGCTACACCCTCTATAAACACTAGGGTAAACTCCCATATTGTGTGATGTCAAGGGTCAACTCCCTTGACATGTCCTCATGTGATCTCCATAAGGGATGTTGGGCTATAATCCCAAACAAACTTATCCCTTATCAGATAAGTGTCCCACTTATCCCTTCTCAGATAAGTGTCATCACAGATCAAATCAAATCATTCATAGAGGAGTACGATCTGGAGAATGTATCAAAAATATGCAAACATCAACACTCCCTATCAACAAGGGAGGAATTCTTTGCTTCGCCAAGTCTGACACGGAAGTACTTGAACTTCATCCTAGTTTGGTCAGAACATTGACAACCTACTCATCTATAGGAAGGTATTGAACCAATACTTCCTTCCTCTTCACTATGTATCGAATGTAGTGGTGCTTGATCTCAATGTGGTTCGATTTGTCATGAAACACTAGATTATTTGAGATATTCACACAAATTTGGTTACCATAATGAATAATGGTGGAATCCATCACATGTTTAGATAAATCTACAAGGATCCTGTGAAACCACACTTCTTCACATACTGACATCCTTAATGCAATGTACTCTCCTTCTGACGTTCTCAAAGACACATAAGTTTGTTTCCTGCTACACCAAGAAAAAATGGAAGATTCCAAAGTGAAGCAACACCCGAAGGTGCTCTTTCTGTCCACTCCATTCCCTACCGAATTAGAGTCAATACATTCCTTCCATATCATATCAATACTGGAAGTATACATCTGACCATGTCAAAATATGCCTCGCAAGTATCTCAACACATGATTCACAACAATCTAGTGTGTCTGTCTCGGTTGAATTATAAACTAGCTAAGTGCACTCACTACATAACAAATATTTGGTCTGGTGTTAACTAGATACATCAGTTACCCAATCAGTTGTCTATGCAGAGTCAGATCAATTTCATTAGAATTGGAAGAAGACACTTAGTTTCTTCAGATTTGTCACCATTGGTGTAGCCACGGGCTTCAAGTTTAGTATTTCAAACTTATTCTATATCTCAACTGTGTACTTCCCCTGACTCAGGAAGATCTCATCAGTTCTCTGCAACACCTCTAGTACCAAGAAGCAGTGCATCATACCAAGTTCCTTCGTCTCAAACTTAGAGGCCAATGCATACTTGCATTCAACAATAAGGCTCTCTGTATCCATGAGGAATAAATCATAAACGTAAAGGACCAAAATCACAAACTCACCATTACCAGTCTTTTAGTATAGGTTGGGATCGAAAAAACTTTTGTTGAAGTCCAAAAATCATTAGGTGTCCATCAATCCTNGGTTTTTTGAGTTCATACAAGGTCTTCTTCAACCTGCACACATGAGACTCCTTCTCATGTATCACGAAACCAATTGGATTCTCGATGTATACTTCTTCCTCAATCTCTCCATTGAGAAATTTTTTATTTACATCCATCTGATGTACTCTCCAACCCATGGATGTTGCAGGGGAAATAATCATCCAGATAGAAGTGTATTGAGCAACATGAGAAAATGTCTCCTCATAATCTATTCCCTCCATCTGAGAGAATGCTCTAGCAACAAATATTATTTTGCACCTCTTGATGCTCCCGTCAACTATGTGTTTGATCTTGTAGATCCATTTGGAAGTCACTAAATACTTCCCCTCATGTCTCGGTATCCTACACAACATACTTCATGATAGATTGATACTCCTCCATCATGACATCTGTCCATATTGGATGACTAGTTTCCCCCTCATAACAGGAAGGCTCAAAATGAATGATGTGGCTCATATATGTGGCATAACATGAATATCTCTAAGGTCTCTTTCTCACTCGGAAGGTACCACGAGGATCTACATATCCTTCTTTCTCTTGTAGACTCTGATGAGACCATGTAGGTCTCTTCTGACCTACTACAATATTTTTGGGAACATCAACTGGAGCTACATGATCAACAAGATCAATTGGATAAATTTGATCAAACTTCATGTGAGACCCTATAGATCTCTTTAAAGGATGCCTCCTCCTCAAAGTTAACATCTTTGCTCACCTCGATTTGTCTCTGAATAAGGATGTAGATCCAGTATTCCTTTGAAGACTCATTGTATCCCTCAAATGTACCCTTTCTTTCTGAAGGGTCTACCTTGATACTTTTCTCCTTGGGTACATGCATGTATATTGGAAACTCCAAATATCCTGAGGTGTCCAACCTCAGGATTCACTTCGGTGAAGACCTCCTCGGGCGTCATGTTCCTAAAAGTCTTATGATGACTTATGTTCTGAACATACATTGCAGTCATGGATGTCTCTACCCACAAAAACATAGGTAAATGTTGATCATGAATCATCCCCTTGATTGTCTCAACAATAGATTTGTTCTTCCTCTCTGCGACCCCATTCTGTTGAGGGTTGTGCAAAATGATGTACTCCCTCTTGATCCCTTCCTAAAACATCTCTAGGACACATCAAGGTTCCCTCATGGAACCAATGTCCCCCAAGAAATATTGAGGTTTCCTCGTGAAACCAATGTATTGGTTTCTTCATCTAGTAATCCACTGACTACTTTGCAATCAAGTAGTAGCATAATACTACTACCATGTCATTTGTAGCTCAAATCATCCGTCACATTCTTTATTACTATGTTGAAATCAACCAGTAACACACAACTACTGCAATGTCATCCAATAGTACACAACCACTTCCATAGTCTCCATGACCATGTTGTGATGTTTCTCCTCTCCTAATAGTCTTATTCACACCTAGACACCTCGCATGTCGTAGGAAATACTACGAACATATCCTCATTCACATCTAGCCACCTCACATGGCATAGACAAGGCTAAGCTTCAAGTCTTAATCACACCTAGCCACCTCAAATGGCTTAGGAAATACTTGTACCCAATTGAGAATTACTCCCTTAGTCACCTCACGTGACTAATTAGGGAAACCCTTGTCTAGAGGGGTTCGTCGGATAGAGGAGAGAAAACACCGCACCTCCCTCTTAATGTTGATAAGAATATTCAGATAACATGATCGTTTGATTTGGCACTCAATTGATACTTCAAGCTCTTCACTTTACTTTTTTTGTAGAAACAAGAAGCAACAAGCCTTGTTATCCCTGTGACTTTAGAACTATTTCATCTTTGTAGAAAGAGGACAAAAGATATAGTAATTACAATAGTTTTCCCTTTGTCTCTCATCAGAAGAATATTACTTGGTCCTTAGAATGGGAAAAATGATGAAAAACATCGATCTACCTCTACCTGTTTAAACACTGGCCTATGGTCCTGATTTGGTCGATTTCCAGTACAGTTTTTTTTTATCTTGTCACATATATCATACCTACATGTGACTTCTCATATTGGCCCTAGCGTAAAATAGAACCTATGTTAAAAAAAACATCATCGGAAATAACACAATGTTGAGCTAACTCATCCAACGCCGTCATCATTTTCACGTCGTCCACGTGACAAACAATAAAAATTTCTTAAAATGCATATATTATCCCAATGTTTGTCCAATCAACATGCTCAAAAGCTTGAATATTTTAACGACATTCTTTACTCTTAGGCGTTTTCACTTTTTTCTTTATATTTCACTGGAAATTCGAAATTGTGATTCGAGTACGGCGAACATGCAATTTTATCAATCAATAAATGAAATTGACTAGTTTATTAGGTTTCTAAATCCATCTAGATTTATGGTTTCCAAGTTCTCTGAATCCATCCATATTATTGGTTTCTGAATCCATCTGTGTGGAAAATTAATAAATCTAACTCTCACATGCTTTGATTTCCTTTCCATTTCCATGGGCCCTCCCGTGAGGGATTCAATCCCAGTCCCTCTCAAATACCATGTTGTTTTTTTCTTAATATGAGATATGATCAATTTTTTATTACAATCATGAGTGTTCCATATATAGGGAACATATGGTGACCATCCATGAAAGGATGTGTCCCTTGTGTAAATGTGTTGAACCTACACATAATAGATATAGCTAAACAACGATACACACATTTGCAGAGAGAATAGAAGAAAGAAGAAGAAGGAGAGAAAGAACGGAAGAATTCTCATTAACCGTTGTGAATAATGAATAATTTACACATGATATACTCGGTATAAATCAATGAGTTCGACTTGAGGATAACCAATGCACCATAGTGGTGGTCTAGAGTGATATGGACACACACCAGCAGTTACAGGAGTGAACTGCCACCTATTCTAGTCTCTCAGGCAGTTACGGGAGTGAACTGCCACCTAGTTGAGTTAACTAGTCAACTAGTCTTCAGTTAACTGACTGAAGAAAGAGTAGTGAGGAGTTAACTCAGGGAATCAAGGCTAATGCACCACTCTGGGGATGATACAAAGGCAAGTTCGAATTATCATGGTGATGATCCCAATGTTTCATGGTGATGATCCCAATGCAACATCTAAACTCAAATCAACTAGTCAAACTGAAGTGTCAACTGAAAGAAAATATTATCCAGGAGGAATATTCTCCCCTAAAATATAGGAGACTGGATAATGACTATTTATGACTAATAAACAAGGAATAAACTTAGGAAAAAGAAATCCTAGTTGTGTGTTGAAGTAACTCCAACACCCCCCCTGAACATCACTATGGTGAAAATAAAGATTGGGTCCCGACAACGAGGCCATGTTAGGTACCCAAGTAAAAAAGACGCATTGAAAATAAAGTGAGGAAAGAGGGAAAAACTCATGGGAATACCACCCCCTTCAACGTACAATGTAGGCAAAAATAAGAACTATAATTTCTAGGAACTTGTGTCCTTCAGTCCAATACGACTTCGTAGAGAATGGAACTTCTTCTCAGTGAAGGTCTTGGTGAGGGAATCTGGGCCCATGTATGTGAACCAAAAATGCGAAAGTGGGTCACTTCCGGTTTGAGGCCGCTCCAAGCCTTGTAGGGGTTCAGATCTATTTTGGATGTATGATGCACAGTTAAGTGCTTCGACCCATAGTCTCTGTGGTAGTGACTTTTCATGCAACATGCAAGATGCCATCTCCTTTACAAATCGGTTTTTCCTCTCAGCAACTTTGTTTTTCTGCAGAGTATAGGGAACTGTGTGATGCAACTAAATCCCTGCCTCATGGCAAAGATTATGGATCTCATGATTTACATATTCTCCCCCATTATCAGTTTGGAGGAATTTGATCTTCTCTCCAGAATGTGTCTCAACCATGGATTTGAAATCTTTGAGGTGTTGAAAGACCTCAGGTTTTTTCCTGAGAAAGTAGATCCATCTAAAACGTGAGAAATCATCAAAAAATATGAGAATAAGACTCACTTTTCTGATGGATGGATGCGAAAAAGGACCCATAAGGTCATTGTGGATTAGATCTAAAGGTGCGGAAGCTCGTCGAGACTTTACTTTTTCAAATTTCTCTTGAGGGTGTTTTTCGAGAACACATTCCTCACACACTCCCTTGGAGAAATGGATGTCTGGTAGACCATCAAATAATTTGTGCTTGCTAAGTTGTTGCATGTATCTGAAATTCAAATGTCCAAACCTTCTGTGTGATATCCTACTACTTTCATCAGCATGAGTAAGCAGTAAAGCATAATTAGATTCAATGAATTCAGAAAAAGTATACAATCTAGATTGATGATTTACCTCACTGGTAGCAACCCTGGAGTTGGTTTGCATGTCATAAATATCCACGGAATTTGGTGTGAATATGACTTTCTTTCTGGTGCTGTAATTCTTCATCTAATATATGGAAAGAAGGTTGAGAGAAAGTTTGGGAACATCCAACATGTTCTCGAAGCTTCCATTGGTGAGTTCAATCCTTCCTTTGTTGGTGACTTCGATAGAGGAGTTGTCCCCCATCATAATAGGAGGACCTTTGCATGCATCCAATGAAGAATAGACTACTTCTGAGCCTGCCATGTGATGTGATTCTCCTGAATCTATGATCCAAGCATCGTGAGAGGAGTTGATGGCAATCAAGGCATGGCTAGAATTTCCTTTCTTGGAATTCAGATCTTCTGTCTTCTTCTTCTTTGCACCCTCGGGGATGCGATCTCCAGGGTTGTTTTGCTTTAGTATTTGAGACATCAGATATATTTTCTTTTGAATGCATGCACATTCCTAATTGAATCCTTTGTGACAGTATGCACATTTCTCTCCTTTTCTTCCCTTTTCTCCTTTGGTTCCTGAGCCATCGTTGAAGGGTTTTGTGTACCCTTCCTTCTTTGTATGCACATGAGATTTCCGCTTATATTTATCATTAAATTTCTGATATTTTTTTCTTCCATCATGCACAATGAGTGCATGCACCCTTGGGCCTTTGATTGTACCGATGTTGACGAGCTTGGTTTTCTCTTGTGTTAGGGAATCGATAAAGTCCTCAAGAGAAGACATCTTCTAGGTGGCTCCAGAGGAAAATCTGATAGTATGGAATGTGGATATGAATGCAGAGAATTCAGTACCAAGATTGGAGAGAATAGTGAGAACCATTTGTTTCTCCTCCATCGATTTATCAACCCTGCAAACTTTGAGTTGCGACAGTAAATCCTTGAATTTTGTAAATAAATATTGGATATTGTTGAATATTTTTGGATCCAATGTGAGAAGCTCCATCTCCATCATGTTTCCCCTCATCTCGTCCTATTTTCCAAATAGCCCTTCCAAGATTTTCTAGGCTTCATTGGGAGTCTTATAGGAAGATATGTGAAAAAAGAGATCGAGAGAAATAAGACTGCAAATTGTTCCAAGTGCCTCATCCATGAAATTTAAGTACTTGTATTTTTCTATGGCTGATGTCAGCTCCTTATATGTATTAATGGTTAACCTATATAACCCTCTAGATCGTATATGTATGGATATTTTCTCCTTCCATGAAAAATAGTTGTAAGGTGTATGAATGAATTCTTTTTGGAATTCCATCTTTCTGCTGTCTTCAATCTTTTGTACCTGCAAACTTTTTTGGTGTAGCTTTTTCTTAGCAGTCTATCGGATATGATACCACATAAATGTGTTGAACCTGTGTAGAATATATTATCTAAACAATGATACATACATTTGTAGAGAGAATAGAAGAAAGAAGAAGAAGGAGAGAAAGAATGGAAGAATTCTCATTAACCGTTGTGAATAATGAATAATTTACACATGATATACTCTGTATAACTCAATGAGTTCGAATTGAGGATAACCAATGTGCCATATTGGTGGTCTAGAGTGATCTAGACACACACCAATAGTTACAGGAGTGAACTGACACCTATTGTAGTCTCTCAGGAAGTTACGAGAGTGAACTGCCACCTAGTTGAGTTAACTAGTCAACGAGTCTTTAGTTAACTGACTGAACAGAGAGTAGTGAGGAGTTAAATCAGGGAATCAATTATAATGCACCACTCTAGTGATGATACCAAGGCAAGGTCAAATTATCATGGTGATGATCCCAATGTTGCATGGTGATGATCCCAAAGCAACATCTAAACTCAACTCAACTAGTCAAACTGAAGTGTCAACTAAAAGAGAATATTCTCCAGGTGGAATATTGTCCCATAAAATATAGGAGACTAGATGATGACTAATTATGACTAATAAAAAAGGAATAACTTTAGGAAAAATAAATCCTAGGTGTGTGTTGAAGTAACTCCAACACCTTGAATAATCAATAACTATTTATTATTATCATTTACTTATTATATATGATATTTAATAATCAATAATTATATTATTAATTATTGTTCCAAGAGAATGTCTTCCTGATGTTTTCCAAACATCAATAGTCAACAATATGTCATGTTGATGTTAGCATGACAATGTGGCAACACCAGAGCATAGCACATGGCAGGTGAATTTGGCATTTCAGAGTCCATTTGGACCAGTAAAAAGTTGACATGTGGCATTGTACGAAAGTTGACGTGGAAATATGTACGATGATGTCGCACCAGTATTAGCATGACAGGTGGCTGGTATGGAAGTGACATGGCATCATCCGGTAGGGACACGTGGTAGGTATAGTGTTGACTATGCATATTTGACATGTGGTAGTGTTGACTAGGAAGTTGACTCTGTGGTGACTGGACCGATGAATCAACAATATGGTCCAATCATGAGGTGACGCATGGCCCAATAACATGACACCACATGGCACCCCAAAATGGGCCAATAAGGCCCAGGTCAAAAATATATTGTACTCTGCAGGATTCAAACTCGAGACCTCCCGCATAGGCAACAACATACCATCAATCTGCTAACCAACATGACAAGAGGCGTGAATTGTAAGGCTTACGACCTTAATTAATGTTAAAGGGATGATGTCGAGGCTTAAGGGTAAAACACTTGGTCGAAAAGGGCTACCCATTGACCAAGCGCTAGTCCAAGAGCTATGGAAAGGGCCCGAGAACTGTTTTGGGCCTTGCACTCGGCCATATGGTTTTTCCACACGACCTAGAGTGTGGAGGAATAGGGGATGTGACATTGTTGGAGCTCTATCACGTGGCCACATGGACCTCCATATGACCAAAGGATGACAAAAAAGGGGCGCGTGGATATTTTTGGCTAAAATTGGGTTTTAATCATTATGTTAATATTTTTTAATGTATTTTTGGCTTATTGTTATGTATTTTAGCCCCTTTTAATGGGATTTTCCCCTTTATTGGAGGATATGGAGCCCAATTTGAGGCCATATTTTGGGAGGAGGTTGGGATGTGAAACCCAACACCAACAATATATAAACAAGGCATTATGTAGTTTTCAAACAAGCCACAAGTGAGTCTTGAAGAAAGAGTTAGGTAGAGAATCTAGAAGAGTAGTTGAACTTGTGAGGCTTATTCCGGGAGTTCTACTCCACCTTTTTTAGTGTCATCTATTGCATTAGGTTCCAGAGACAGAGAATAATACAATTGAGTCAGTCCGAGAACTGAGTGATGTAATTTTGAAGCATAATTTTTAGCATTTAGGAATAATAAAGAAGCCTCCCACACTGCAGCTAAAGGCCTGAAGACGTAGGAATATTTTCCAAACTCCATTATGAAATTTTGGTGTTCTATTATGTTGATGGTTTTTTTTGTTTTTTTTTCTGCAAGTTCTCTTCATTCTTTAAGTTTTTACCGTGTATACATTCACATGCATTGTTATAAAAGATCTTGTTAAAATCAAAGTCAAGGTGTAAATTTCTAAGCATTGATTTTCGGATCACACAGTAAGTCAAAAATATTCTTGTCTATCTCATCACTCCAGTATTATCTTATGTTCACAAACTTAGGCTTATATTTTGTACCAATGTTTACTTTTCTTGTTCTTAAGGGATTTGCATACACAATTGATTCGAGATCTGGTCCTTATACCGTGCGTTCTCCTTTAGTTTCTGGTATCTACAAATTTATGGGGTCTTCATCCTCCTAGGATTCCTGAGAAACATTATAACAGTCCAGTAGCTACCCAATTGTCGCAAAAAATCTAAGTACACTATAAAAAGGTATTGACACTATCGAGTCTTCTGATGCAAAAATATTATTCTTAATAACTTTCAAGGTTAAATCAATCAAAGGATCATAATTTTCAAAGTTGAATGTTACCTTGAATTTCTTGGTCAACTCTTCCCACTATCATGTTCCTCTACACACTTTTAGTTCTATGTACCAATTCTTTGGAATTGTGTCCAGAGTATGCACAAACAATTTTTTCCACTCTTGCCTAGGTATTGATCTCCATGTCGATATGCATTGTGTATTATGGTTTGCAGGGCAATTTAATCCAATATACTTCTGCATAGCATATTTGTTCTCTGTCCCAAACCTAACCTCTAGTAACCTTTTGCATTGTTGCCAGTCCTTTACTTTGTCCTTATGTGTATCTCACCGTCTAGCTAGAGTAGCTTTCAGCACAACATCTAAAGAAAATAATATTTGTTGATATGATATTTTCAATTCAAATTATCTTATAAAAGAAACTACATCACTTATTCCATCATACCTTGGTCTCAGTTCCAATCCATCACAACGCATAGTTAATCTGAGCACATTTCTTTGTCGATACTTCATGCAATCTTTATTGCCAATTCTCTAAATCCTCTTCCGAGTCTGACACATAGGAACAAATACTCCACCAACTGAGTAAACCCTCAGCTATAGGATTCACATAATAATCCATCCACACAGTCATATTATACATATTATCAAGTCATTTTCCCTTTGTTGGTTTTACAAATATTCTTCCTTCAATGGGATCTAAAAGTGTAGTAATCTTCAAGTCTTCTACTTCAAATAGCATTTGTCTCTTCTTTATATCAATGATAGTCTGGTAATAAAATGCCCAATCAAGTCCCAATAGT
Source organism: Picea sitchensis (assembly GCA_010110895.2). Lineage (NCBI taxonomy): Eukaryota > Viridiplantae > Streptophyta > Pinopsida > Pinales > Pinaceae > Picea > Picea sitchensis. The sequence continues at coordinate 15,063 of SNQJ01S0003424.1, read as the reverse complement.
GTTTGATAAGGTGTAATACCATCTACTATTTCAATCACTTCAAAGTCTTCTATATTATGCACTCCATCAATATTAACATGTACCCCTATCAGCCTTCCAACTAGAACAATATTATCATGGTTCGCTAGTCTCAATTGGATAGGTGACCAAATCAACTTTGGTTGTCCCATCATATTCAAAGTCTTCCTAGGGATGAGATTCACATCAAATCCCATATCTATAATGATATTTTCCATGTCTTAATATTCTATTTGCGCATTAAGTCAGAACTCCCTAATTGTTCTCTTCTTGCGGTGCACCTTGTTAACTGCTTGGTGTGTGATATGTATCTCTTTCTCTTGTGCACAATGGTACATAATTCCACACAAAATACTCAAAGGAGACTCAACCTCATTAGTTCTAAGAAAATTCTTAAAAACCTTTTCAAAGTACTTACCTTTTCAACTCCCATTTATGAATGGTCATAGACTAGAGGCATATCATACACTGGTGGTCTGTCATACAAAGGTGGCGTGGTCGAAGTTGATGCTATCCATTATTATCCAACATTTTTTTTTTCTTGCTTGTTAGTAGGTATCTTTCTCTATTCTAGGATCAAACAATGAAGAATACTTCACTGCATTCCTTACCCACTTGTGTATTCTATTCCCTTGATTGGTTGCATCAACTTAGGTTCTCATCCCTCCATGCATAACCACTTCTACCTTAGGTTTTTCATCGAGCTTTTTGGATGCTATAATATGTACATTTGCATTCCTATTTTATTTCCACTTCACGATCAACTGTGGATAATCCTCCATCACATGGTCTAGCTATCTACGATACGTGCATGTTGTACAAGGATTCAGGTAGTATTGCGCTAAATGTTTAGGGTGATTATTGTTATAACATATAATAGGTATTCTTCCTCTACCAAATCCTCCTCTCCTATGACCTATGAATCCTCCTCTTCCTCCTTTATTATAACCTATGGGAGTATTATACTTCAAAAATCCTCCTTCTTATTATTTCCCTTAGACTCTATATGAATTTGTAGTGCATTCTCTCATCAGATCGAATGCACGATAATCCTTCTCATCATGTGCTATTGACTTACAAAAATTGCGAAACAAGTTCCTTATAGTGCCCTGATATTTCTGCATCAATGGACAATTAGTAGGGTGGTGACCCATCGTCTTGCAAATCTCACACCATAACCATAAAGGATTCAATGCTCCTGTATTCAAATATTTTTGAAATGATGGACACTCATTTTTAAGATAATGTTATTTTCTACAATTAGTGCACCATACTTCTTCATGCTTTTCTTTCCCCTTAGAAATTTCTTACAACTGAACAGTCAATGCTACTAGTTGTGATTGAACTTGAGCCATGCATGTGCCGCTTTATCCTATAGGGGATGATTCTAATTTCATAGCAATTTCCAGAGATTTTGATTGCATCACAATCTTTTGTTGTGTCAAAGGGAAGTGTATATGCAATAACTGTTGGACAACTGAGAGGGGGGGGGGGTGAATCAGTTGTTATCGTGCTTAAACAATTATGCTCATTTTAACTTTGTTACAAGGAACTCAATGATAATCACAAAAATGCAGGGAAATAAGCAATGGCACATTCAACATCAGTCGCATATATGAGATACAAAGAGACAGATATTTCTCGAGGAAACCCATAAAGGGTAAAATCCTCTTCTTCTTTATATGATAAGTATCATTTACATTCTTTACATTATCATACATATGAGCACCAACTCATTGTGAGGTTACAACCTCTTTTTTTACAAGTTGCAACTTGCTGAGAGCTCCAACTCTCTGTCTTTTCTAGCACCCACTAGAAGGAAGCACCAACTCCCTAGTTTCTCTAGCACCAACTAGAAGGATGCACCAACTCCCTGGTTTCTCTAGCACCAACTAGAAGGAAGATACAACTCCCTATTTTCAAGCACCCACTTGAACCTATGAGGACACCCATCCTCCCTAGAACCTCCCTACTGCCTTGATTTATGAATATGTGTTACTGAAACTTATTACAGTGATTTAATGTTCAAACAATAGCTTACCAGTCTCATCACTGTTCTGCAAGGTTTTGTTGCTCTGTCTGCTTCAATGTCTTCCTGCATACATCCATTGCACTATCTATTCTTCGGCCTGTTATGGTCTATGCGCAATTCCCATTCAATGCCCCTTTTGTCTTTTGTCCATCTCAGTTGTTGCACCTCACCTCCTTCACCCATGCATCACTCAAAACATGAACAACAACCTCTCTTCTTTTCTCCAAATTCTTATATACCCTATGCATATTATGCATCCTCTATATGCAATTGTTCTGCATCCTCTGCATGTCTAGTGCTCTGCCTATTCATCATGGAAACTCTTTAGCTTCTCTATTTGTTAAGCCCATCTGTCCATCATCACTGTGTGTCATGATAAAATTCCTTCGCATCGCTAGGAGTTGAGATTCTTCATCTTCTGTTCCCATCGACCTCAACCTCTCTGTTGCAATTAATGGCTCCACTAGTCTTCCAACTGTCAATAACCTCCACTAACATTATTTTCTCCTATTGGCAGATTCCTTGTGACCCTTCAGTTCCTATGAAAAACACACAGAAATCTCTTTAAGTCCTCTAGAAGAAACCATCAGTGGTTTCTAGCAGTTACACTGAGAGGTGCTACAATAGCCCTCCGATCTTCTTTAGTTTCATCTGCACCGTTGGATTAACTTCTCTAAATATTATGTTCATTTCGGCATTCCACTCTTCGACATTTTGGGATCATCGTGGTGGAGGATTTTAGTACTCTCCATTTCCCGACCTAGGAAACTCCGAAAAGGAGTTTGTCTTCACTAACTCCTTCCCCCATATTCCGCCGATGTGACCAATGGTTGTGACCACATCCTTAGTTGAAACTTCATTTCACAATTTCACATTTCGGCATTTCGGCATTCCTGTGGTGAAAAGACCTTGACATCTCCAACTTTCGATATCCGAACCTCTGATGTGTATTCTGTGACATTTCATGACTTCGGGTTTCACGATTTCAGGACTCCTGTGATGAAGAGTCTTCACTCTTGACTCCTCCTACTCTTGGTATCCAAAACTACGGTATGGAGTCTTTATCATTTCACGACTTCTGGTTTCGCGACTTCGGTACTCTTTATGATGAGATTCTTTGTCATTTCCATCTCTCGGTATCTGAAATCCCAGTATCCAATACTTCGAAATGGAGTCGGATCGATGGTCCACGATCTCCTCGAACCAATGGCTCAAATCATTTCTCCATTTCACATTTCGTGATTTAGGGACTCCTGTTGATGAGAGTCTCTGACATCTCCATCTCCCGGTAGCTGAAATACCAGTAGCCAATACTTCGAAATGGAGTTGGATCAACGGTCCACGATCTCCTCGAACCAACGGCTTAGATAATTTCACGATTTCGCATTTCACGATTTCGCATTTCACGATTTCGAGACTCCTGTTGATGAGAGTCTTTGACATCTCCATCTCCCGGTAGCTGAAATCTCGGTATTCAATACTTCAAGTGGTGTGCCTGTTTCGGGTTTTCGGGATTTCACATTTCGGCACTTCGAGACTCCTGATGATGAGAGTCCGTGAGATCTCTATCTCCCGGTATACGAAACTCCGAAATGAAGTCTTCGTTGAGGTGCCTATTTTGGATTTTTCAGGGTTTCGCATGTCACCTTGCTCATTTAAAGAGCGTGCAGGTTCTCATGGATCCAACGCCGGTCAGACCTCTGGCTCAGATCTAACGTTCATCGGGAAATCTCAATGAGATCCATCATTGCATAGTTTTATCTTGTTGAGCTTGCTTTGCATCGTATTCCCAAAATAACTCTGGAGCCTACCTGACACATCCTTCCTGTACTCAAGCCATCATCGCTACTGTACTTGCCATCAATGAAAAACATACACTGCAAAAGATGCCAACAATTTCCCCCTTTGGCATTGATGGCAACAAAAGGCACCCAGACCTATTCTTTTCTCCGACTTTGACATCAATGTCAAAGAAAACATGCTCCCCCTAAGCTATTGCAGTATTTTTAGGAGGTGTCAGATATGAAATCAATACAAGACTCCCCCTAACAGGATGGCCTCTCTTAGGTGTGAGGCGGGATTACACCCAACTTTTGTCGGAGATATTCAAAAGGGGTCTTAGCTAGGGGTTTCGTAAAGATGTATACTATTTGTTCTATCGTTGGAATGTACTGAACCTGAACAACCTAATTGGTGACCTTCTCTCTCAGAAAATGGTATTTTATGGATATATGCTTGGTCTTGGAGTGGAATAATGGATTCTTAGACACACTGATGGCACTTGTGTTGTCACAATGAATTGGGATCGGTGCAGCGTATTTTACTTCCAAGTCTGCAAGTGTCTGAATCATCCATAATACCTGAGTGCGGGAGGTAGCAACAACAATGTACTCTGCCTCTATGGTTGATAAAGAAATGGATGATGCTCCCAGGAAGAATGCTCCTCCACTGGTGTTTTTTCTCTCATCAACATAGTTTTCCCAATCTTCATCTGAATAAGCAGTTAACTAAAAATTTTGATTTCTGGGATACCACAGACCATAAGTCATTGTTTCCCTTAAATACCTGAATATCCTTTTGATATCTTGCAAATGACTATGTTTAGGTGTAGACTGAAATCTTCCTACCATTCCAACAACATGCATTATATCTGGGCATGATGTTGTGATGTACAAAAGGATTCCTATCATTGACCTATATGATCTTTGATCAACATCAGGCGAGTCGTCATTCTTTCTTAGTTTGCATCCAGTAACCATAGGTGTACCCACAGGTTTGGAGTCTTCCATTTGAAATCTTTTCAACATTTCTCTAAGATATTTTTCTTGAAAAATGAACATCCCTTCAGACCTTTGAGTAATTTGCAGACCAAGAAAAAATGACAGTTCTCCTATCAGGGACATTTCAAACTCAGATTCCATGGCAGAAGCAAACCATTGTACCAATGGATCCTTATTACATCCGAAGATGATGTCATCTACATACGTCATAGACCAATACGATGAGTAAATTATTATCCTCTATTTTAATATATAGATTGTTGTTAGTTGTTCCTCTCTTGAACCCTTTTTCTTTGAGATACGTATCCAGTCTGTGATACCAGGCTCGAGGGGCTTGTTTTAACCCATATAAATCTTTATTCAACTTGCATACTAAGTCAAGTTTATCAGACAGTTTGAAACCCTCTAGTTGTTCCATATAGACTTCTTCACTTAAATCTCCATTTGGAAAAGATGACTTGACATCCATTTGATAGACTTTAAACCTTTTATGACAAGCATGGGCAAGAAACATTCTGATAGCTTCTAATCTTGCTACGGGCGCAAATGTTTCATCAAACTCCAGTCCTTCTATCTGAGCATATCCTTTACAGACTAACCTTGCTTTGTTCCTGACAACTTGTCCTTGCTCATTCAACTTATTCTTAA
>SNQJ01S0003423.1:168698-196490 GCA_010110895.2 Picea sitchensis | reverse complement strand
TCTAACCACTTGTCCACTTCTAACTCACTTTGCTACAAATAGTAAATTCTCCACTTCTAGTTGCAACTAAATTATTTTTAATTATTTTCTTATTGCAACAACTTAATCCATGACTAACTCCTAGTTTCACCAACTTGACTAGTCAACTTCTTCTAGGAGATTCTAAAATTAGTTTGACTGCTTTGACCTTATAGATAACCCATGAGGGTTCTCCACTTCACTAGACCATAACTCTCTAACCGTGAGGAGTTATGTGACGTTCCACATATCATCAGAAATGGAATGACATGTAATATCCATCTAGAATAGTCTTACCTGCAAATATATTAAACTTCATACCATTATACATCAATAAAACTAAAGTCCCTTAATCATGTTGTTGGCTCTAAAGGAATTTTCTACTAGAATTGCTTCAAGGGTTGACATCAATGAAAACCAACCCAATTAATCAACAATATCCCCCTTTGGCATTGATGGCAAGACTATGATGAAATATTGAAGTCATATCACTCATGATCCCCCTGTGAGCATCACTCCCCCTAGAACCATGCCTTTGTGCTCTCTCTCCAAGCATCTAACTCTCTATCCCGCATCTAATAAATCTCTCCCCCTTTGACATCAATGGAAAAGTTAACTTCCCGTCCAGGGATGCTCCCCCTAACTGAACTGTCCTTGGGGCTTCTCCCCCTGAATGAACTCTTCCTGAAATTACTCCCCTAACCTGAAATGTCCTCTTTATGGTGATTCCTCGTGTAAATCTAAGACATATAAGATAAGAATTAAAAAGAATTCATTTTGGAGTATAAATTACTCCAAGTCTCTAGCGAACATACTCAAAGGCTTCCCTTGGAAGCAGTTTTGTAAATATATCTACCACTTGTTCTTTTGTTCCCACATATTCAACTATGATGTTCTTCTCTTCAACCTTTTCCCATAAAAAGTGATACTTGATTGGAATGTTCTTTGTCTTGGAGTGCATCACCGATTTCTTTGAGATACTGATGACGCTTGTATTATCACAATATATTGGAATGGGCTCATCATACTTAACCTGTATATCTGTCAGAGTTTGTTTCAACCATAGAACCTGTGTACAACATGTTGTTGTTGTAATATACTTTTCTTCGAATATAGATAATGATATTGATGAATTTTTATTTCTTAGCCAAGATATCAAACACTCAGCCAAGTAAAACATTGCTCCACTGGTGCTTCATCAATCATCAATGCAAGCTCACCAATCTGCATCTGTGTAGGAAATAAGTGATAAATCCTTTCCTTTTGGATACTACAATCCAAACTTTTTTGTACCCTTGAGATATTTGAATATCCTCTTTACTACTATAAAATGTGATTCCTTTAGTGTTGCTTGAAATCTTTCCACGTGTCCAACTTATTACATTACATCTAGTCTAGATGTTGTCACATAAAGTAAGCTTCCAATCATTGACTTGTACTACCTCTGATATGAATAATTTGAATCATCATCTTTACATAACTTGCAACTGGTTTGCATAAGAGTACTGACTGGTTTTCAATCTTCCATTATGAACCTCTTTAGCATTTCTCTGATATACTTGGTTTGAGAAATAAAAATTCCTTGGTTGCTTTGACATATCTGAAGACCCAGAAAGAAGAATAGTTCTCCAAGTAATGACATTTCAAATTCATTTTGCATATCCTTTGCAAATTTATGGCTCAACCTGTCATCATCACTTCCAAAAATAATATTATCAACATAAACTTCAATTAATAAAATACTGTCTTGAGTTATCTTGATGTAGAGGTTGTCGTCTTGATTTCCTTTTCTGAACCCTTATTTCTATAAGTATTTGTCTAGTCTAGAATACCATGATCTGGGGCCCCGTTTGAGACCATACAAGGCCTTCTTTAATATGCAAACATAGACTTCATTTTTTGATAACTGAAATCCTTCTGGTTTCTCAATGTAGACTTCTTCTTCAAGTTCTCCATTCAGAAAAGTTGATTTCACGTCCATCTGATACACCTTAATATTCTTTGAACATGCATAAGATAGTATCAATTTGATTTCTTCCATTTTGGAAACTGGGGCACATTTCTCTTCAAAGTCGATACCTTCAACCTGTGTGTATCCTTTACATACCAATCTAGCTTTGTTCCTGGTAACCTGTCCATATTCATTCAATTTATTTCTAAAGACCCATTTTGTGTCGATCACATTCTTGTACCTTGGTTTTGGAACCAATTCCCAAGTGTTATTCTTCTATATCTAATCCAATTATTCATCCATGGACTTTATCTAAAATTCATCCTTTCCATATTCTTCAAAAATGTTTGGTTCAGACGAAGATAAGAGTGCGAGGTGCAGTTGTTTTAGTGAACAAATTCTTCTTCTAGTCCCAACTCTTGCATCTTTGTTCTCGATAATCTGATTTGAGGGATGATTCTCTTGTATTCAATTTCTAGGTGTCTTTGGAGGTACTTGTTGTTCTTTCTCTTCTACTTCTATTTTATCTTCTTTATCTTCCCCTTATATTGCTTCTTCGTCCTTTGCTTCCTCTTCGTAAATCTATTCCACTGACTCTTTTTCTTCTTCCTTTAATTTCCGTCCACCTGTCTCATAAACCCTTACATTGATTCTTTCTACAACTTTTTTGAGCCTTATATTGTAACATTTGTATGCTTTCCTTGTACTTGAGTAACCAACAAGTACGTATTTGTATACAATAGACTCAAACTTTCCCATTCTTCCATATTTTCTTTTGATGTAGCATTTTATTCCAAAGACTTTGAAGTGCTTCACATTTTCTATTCTTCCTTTCCATAGATCGTAAGGATTTTTTTCACTTTTGTTCCTGAGCATTACTCTGTTTTGAATGTAAATTGTTGTATGCACTGGATGTATCCAAAAAACATCTGTCAAATTGGAATTCATTAACAGTGTTCGATCCATTTTCTATAATGTCATGTTCTTTATTTCGACGATCCCATTATGTTGAGGTGTTATAGCAACGAAGAATTTCCTTTTTATACCATTCTTTCTACAAAACTCCATAAATTCCCTTGAAGTAAACTCTCCTCCATTATCAGATCTCAAGCATTTGATTTTTGAATCCATTTCATTTTCAACCATTTCCTTGTATACCTTGAAGTTTTCAAATTCTTTTGACTTATTCCTGAGAAAACAAACTTCATTCATTCTTGTATAATCATCAACCAATAACATAAATTATTTCTCACATTTTAAACCCTTTGTTCTAGTTGGTCTAACTAGATCAGTATGCATAATTTCCAGTGGTGTTGTCATTGAGTATTCCTTTTATTTGAACATGGTCTTTGTTTTCTTTCCTCGTTGAAAATGCTTGCATAAAGTGTTGGTTGGATTCATGATCTAGGGAATTTCTCTAACTGCTTCCTTTTTGCTGACTTTGACGAGGTTATCGAATTTTATGTCATTGATTATTCGATGCCATAGCCAAACTTCATCTTCCTTCCATAGACAACACTTTTTATTTCCAATTTCACTTAATACATATATGTTGCTTGAAGTTCTTACAACTGTTGAAACCAATGTTCTTGAAACTTCTTTTCTTATCTCACATTTCTGTGAATCGGACATAATCTTGTGACCTTGGTCACACATTTGACTTACACTTAGAAAATTTTGTTTGATATCTTCCACTAGTAAAACATTTTTTTCCTTGGTATCCTTGTTTCCAATTTAGAATGTTCCCTTTCTAATGATTCTATCTAATTCATCGTTTCCAAAGGAGATTGATCCATCTCTTTCTTTTATCAATGTTAGAAACTTGTCTTCATCACCTGTCATGTTCTTTGAGCAACCAATGTCAACATACCAACTATGTTTCCTATGCTTAGTTTGTAGAGCGAGTGTGCATTATTCATTTCTATACTATTTTTTCTTTCTTATCCATGTTCTCTTCTGAGCTTCATGTCTGCGACTATTGTTATTCTGTTATGATTCTCTAGGAGGGATTGTCATTCTACAATCTTTGGCCATGTGTTCAAAGTTGTTGAACTTGTAGCATTCCACTTCAGTTCTCAATGATCCAAACCTGTTGTAGTTTCTTCTCTGTGTTTCACTAGGCCTTCTTGGATAACCATTTTGTGTATTAATTTCAAAGTTGTTTCTGTTCCCTCTATTAGCTCTGCAATTTACACCTTTATGTCCAAAATTATTTCATGCATAACATAAATGAAAAAAAGATAGTTTGATACTTGGGAGTTGGAGATCTTCTAAAATGAGTTACTCTTCTAAATCCTTCTTCTTCCTGAGGCTTGCTTGTTTCTGATTGTTGTTGATTTTGAAATATTAATCTTCTCAGTGGAGGAGTGTCCTTGTGATCTTCCTTGTATAACTTCCTATCCCCTTTGACTGTTTCTACATAGCTTTTGGATATGTTTCTTGATCTGTTGTTTTGGAGCTTGATCCATTTTTTGTTTGATTGTATCCAAGTCCGGACTTATCATTATTAGGCCTTTGACTGCTGATAATGTCATCCAAAACTTTTGAGATGTTCTGCATATTTTTCTTTTGAAGATCCTTTCTCAATGTGACAATCTATGCTTCCAAATTTCCAATGATCATATCTCTTTCTTCTAAATGTTCTTTGAGTGCTTCTTAAATTATTTTATCTTCTTCTATTTGAACCTTTAATTTTGTGATCATTTGCTCTAGTTCTTGAGTGTCTTCTTTCTTGTCTAGTTCTTCTTGGAGCTTCTTGTTTTCCTTTTTTCTCTTTTTATAACTTCTATAAAACTCAACAGTTCTTCTCGGTAGTCAACTTCCACCTCTTCATATTCTTCTTTGGTGTATTATTTATCAGAATCTTCTACTACCATGAATAGAAATATTTATGTATCACTTTCATTGACTTCATCTTCATCTCATGAGGAGTTGTCTTATTTGGTGCAGAAACTTTTATTGAAGACTTAATTTTTTGTTCTTTTTCATTTATATGTTTGTTTTCTATTTGAATCATCTTCATCATTTATTTTCTTTTTCTTATGGGGATATTTGTCAGCAAAATGACCAATACCATCACAATTAAAACAAAGAAATGGAATCTTACCTTTATATCTTCCACTGGTTCCCTTTTTCAATCTTCTGACAAAGTTGGCCACTTCTTCATCATCTTTCGAGATGTCACTACTGCTACTATATTGTTTTTCTTTTTGCTTTCCCTTTTTCTTTGACCTTTTGGATGCTCTGAATGTTGCTTCTTTTATACTTGGATTTTCTTGTTCAATTCTCATTTCACAGGGTGTGAAGATTCCATGTAGTTCATCCATGCTTATTGAGTCTAGATCCGCTCTTTATTTTAGTGTTAATATTTTAGGATCAAATCTCATTGGAAGAGATCTTAGTACCTTTTGAACAATTACATATTCTTCAATTTCTTCTCCCAATCCTATGATTTCATTCACTGTTTCATCAAATCGTAATAAGTAAGCTGCAATATTCTCATATCTGTTCATCTTTAGCTATTCAAATTGACCTTTGTAAGTTTGAAGCTTTGCTGCTTTGAATTTTGAATATCCTTCATAAATATTTTGAAGTTTGTCCCAAATATCTTTAGCAGAACGACAATGTATAACTTTGGTATATACCAAATCACCAAGACCATTCAAAAGTGCATTTGTTACTTTTGAATTATTTAGAATGATTTTCTTTCCATTGTCATTTGTTGGCGGAAATGTTTGTTCTTTGTATCCATATGCAATTGATTGCCAAACTTAAAATCCTTGTGCATGTACATATGTTTTCATCCTTCTACTCCAAAATGCATACTTATGTCCATCAAACTATGGTATTCCATTTTTATACATATGTTTCTCTCCATGATCTACCTTTCAATGGTTAAACTAATTTCTAAAGGAAGCTGCTCTGATACCAATTGTTGGATTACTGAGAGCGGGGGTGAATCAACAATATAGATTTTTAATCCTTTTAACCACAATATGAAAGTGTTATTTATCTTTATGATCAATATAGAATTATCATCCAATAAGCACAGAGCAAATAAACCATGACCAAATGAACAATCATACACATACATAGTACACCGATATTGTTTACGTGGAAACCCAATGTGGGAGAAAACCACATAATGATTTTTATTATTTGTCTTTAAGAATTACATTCATTGGAAGAACCAACTTCCTTTATTTTCTAGATGCAACTGGAAGGAGGCTCCGACCCCCTATTTTCAGGCTACAACCTAAGGGAGTCTCCAACTCCCCAATTCTCTGGATAAAACAAGAAGGAGGATACAACCCTCTATGTTTTCTAGATACAACTTCATTGGAAGCACCAACTTCCTTTGTTTTCTAGATGCAACTGGAAGGAGGCTCCGACCCCCTATTTTCAGGCTATAACCTAAGGGAATATCCAACTCCCCAATTCTCTGGATAAAACAAGAAGGTGGCTACAACCACCTATCCTTTCCCTGTCCAATCACCCTAAATATAAGTGCCAAATGTAGAAACTGAATATGTCACTGTCACAACCTGTTATGTCCAATCTGTCACTGTATACTCATCAACCAATCTGACTTGATCACATATTCCTTGAACACTATACCACAAGTATGTACCTAAAACCATGTGCTAGAACCTCACTGTTATACAACCTCTATCTGTACCAACAACTTTAGTAACATACCTCAACCAAAATCCCTCAAACATGAACCAATACTAAACTTCAGTAGATCTGCCTCAGATCAACTCTAAAGCAAGCCCTAAACTTCCAAGAGGGAATCCAACATATTTACAAGGAAAAACCTCAACTAGATTCATAAATTCAACACTACACATATGAAAACCATACCTTTTTTCTTCTTGTATCATTTTGCTGCCGTGATTTTGTTGCCGCGAATTTGTTGTCATGATTTTTCTGCCACACTTTTTCTTGCGTGGTTTTTCTGCTCGATTTTTCTACCACACTTTTCTACTGCACTTTTCCTGCCACGATTTTTCTGCCACACTTTTCTTGCTGCAATTTTTCTGCCGCACTTTTCATGCCGCGATTTTTCTGCCGCACTTTTCTCTATCAATAATACCTACCCAAATAACCTTTCACAAAATAGATATTCAATGATATTCAATAGGTGCTAATGTGAGAGCCTTTCTCTCTTATTTATACTTCCATGTAGGTTCCTCAAGGGGTTACCTTCTAACCAACTTAATCCACTTTCCTTCTTCTAGGGATAGCCCACTTCTAACCACTTGTCCACCTCTAAATCACTTTGCTACAGATAATAAATTCTCCACTTCTAGTTGCAACTAAATTATTTTTAATTATTTTCTTATTGGAACAACCTAACCCATGACTAACTCCTAATTTCATCCACTTGACTGGTCAAATTCTTCTAGGAGCTTCTAGAATTAATTTGACTTCTTTAACCTTCTATTTAACTCATGAGGGTTCTCCACTTCACTATACCATAACTCTCTAACTATGAGGAGTTATGTGATGTTCCACATATCACTGAAAATGGCATGACATGAAATATCCATCTAGAATAGTCTTACCCGCAAATATATTAAACTTCATACAATTATACATCAATCAAACTGAAGTCCCTTAATCATATTGTTGGGGCTAAATGAATTTTCTACCAAACTTGCTTCAAGGGTTGACATCAATGACAACCAACCCAATTAATCAACAAATATAACTTGGAAGGATACCTTTTGATCTTATGGAGGTCATAGTTGGTCATTTTTGATGCTTATATTGGTTTTATATTTGGTAACATGACCATCTCCCATGATATTTCTATTAATAAACTCACTCTATACCCCCTGCCAAACCTAACATAGACCAAGAAATGTTGATATGTTTGGAAGGTGAGGATAGTGACGATGAAGAGAGTGCACATCAATTACTTAGATTAGATTAGTTTGTCTCTTTCAAGGAAAATATTGAGGATGATGTAATTAATAACTTAACAACCAATTCTTGCTCATCTTCATGACCAATTTCTCAGTTCATCAACCTTATCATGGAGCCATTTTCCCAAGAAAATTGTTTTTTGGCTAATCTATCTGCAATGATATATACCATGCCCATTCCTCCCTATGAAATAACCAAATCCACTAGCATACCAATAAATATTGGCCCAGGGAGAAATTTTAATATCAATCATGAACTTGCACCTCACAAAAAGGGAAATGGATCAAAATGTTACAAGAAAACAATGATGCATTCACCCAGGACTATACTGATATGAAGGGAATCCATCCATATATTTACACTCACCACATCTATATAAAATATGACTCCTAACTTATTCGACAACCCCAATGTATAATTAATCTCGCCCTACAAGAAATAGTAAAGGATGAGTCACAGAAGTTGCTCATTGTGAAATTTTTATACCCTATCTTTGATATCCAATGGGTTTCACCACTTTTGATTGTTCCAAAGAGAATGGGAAGCGGTAAATATGTGTTGATTCTAGGGAACTAAACAAATCTACTCACAAAGACAATTTTCCCTTACCCTTTATTGATAAGGTCCTTGACACACTAGCAAGGAAGAAATAATGTTCCTTCCTCGATGGGTTTAGATGATACAATTAGATCTAAATTTCCCCCAAGGAACAAAACAAAATGACTTTCACCTACCCAAGGGGAACATATTCCTATGAAGTACTTCCCTTTGGACTCTAAAATGCACCAACTACTTTCCAACGGGTTGTTCTCAGTACCTTTTTAGACTTAATCCATGATCGTGTAGAGGTGTACATGGGTGATTTCACAGTATACATTAATACATTTGAAGAAGCTTAGTATAATTTGGAGAAGGTGCTCAAAATATGCAAGGAGGAAAAGATTTCCCTCAGTAATGAAAAATGTTATATGCTACTAACTGAAGTAATTTTTTTGGGTCAGCATATCTCTCCTATAGGTATCAAAGTGGATCAAAAAAAAATCAGGTAATATTCTACCTTCCTATTTAGAAAACAAAGAAATATGTATGCATTTTCTTGGGACATGCTAGTTATTATTGTTTTTTTGTTAAAAAAATTACAAAAGTTGCATTCCCTTTGTTCTCATTTCATTTCAAAAATGCATAATTTACTTGGATTAATCAATGTCAATGTTCCTTTGAATATATGAAAGAGAGTTTGTATGCAATACCAGTGTTAAGAGGACCATATTGGTCCTTACCATTTAATATATCTACTTATGCTTCAAACACCACCATTGGAACAATGATCAAACATTAATACAAACAAAAAACCTATTCTATATATTTCATCAGCAAGAACCTAACCCATGTAGAACTAAATTATAAGGTAATATAAAAATAATTCCTTGTTGTTGTTTATTATAAAAATAAGTTTCATCATTAAATAACAAACTATCCTATATTTCTACACACCAACCACTTCCATTCGCTACTTAATGAATAAACCAATTACCCATAATAGAGTGACTAGGTGGTTGTTGCTATTACATTAATTTGAAATCACCATCCTTAATAGGCCTAAGAGGTATAATGTTGTTTCTAATTTCCTCTGTAGGATCATAAATGATGGAGATGTGCTTCTTGTCGAAGATGTTTTTCCAAATGAACACTTATTTGCACTATTTACTAACACTACGTGGTTTGAAAATATTGTTAATAATTGCTTGCAGGAAAATTCCATCATGTCTCACTAAAATAATGAAAAAATATTATCAAGCAGAGTGCCTGATTTTCCTGGGTTCAAGGATACCTATTTTATATCGGGTTAGATCTCATGATCCAACACTACATTTGAGAGGATGCAATTCATGACATCCTAAAATAATTTCATGATGGGCCTTATGGAGGGTACTTCGCTGAAAAGAGGATTTCTCATAAAGGTTTACATATAGGGTATTTTTGGTCTACTATTTTTCGATATTCCTAGAAGTAAATGAAAATATATGATAGCTGCTAGAGAACATGATGGCCTGTCCAATAAAATGAAATGCCACTTAATAATTATATCATGGTGGATCCCTTTAATAAATGGGATTTAGAATTTTTTTGACCTATTAAACCTCTATATAAGTATAAGGCCTATATCTTGGTCTGTACCGATTATGACACTAAATGGGTCGAGGCCAAAGCACTCCCAAAGGCCACAAAATAGGTAGTGGTAGATTGTGTCTATGCAAAAATATTTGTTCCATTTGGGGTATTGCAGGAGATTATTACATATGGAGAGAATAGTTCAATTCAAAGCTCATTCATACCATCATGAAGCAATATCATATCCAACATAGGATAACCACACCATACCATCCACAAGCTAATGGGTAGGTGGAAGGTACCAATAAAATTCTGGAGTCCATATTGACCAAGACTATGCAACTACATCTCAAAGATTGGACTGACAAACTCCTAGTGGCTCTTTGGGATTATGATACTACATGGAGGAACACCATAGGTTTCACTCCTTATGAAATTGTATATGGTAATAATGTTATCCTTCCCACTGAATTTGAAGTAAATTCACTAAGGATTGCACTACAACTAGGCATGGATCTATCAAAAGCTTAGTAGAAATACCTGAATCATATCAATGAGCTAGATGAAATTTGTTAAGATATTTTGCATTATGCCTCTATTGCTGAACAACAGAGACCCATATGTCATGAAAAGTTTGTTAAGAAGAAGAAATTCTAGGAAGGATATTGGGCTCTCTTGTATGATTTTAGGTTAAATGATTTTAAGGGAAATTTTCACACTCATTGGCTTAGACCATATGAAGTAGATATTTTCTATAATAACGGGTTAGTGAATCTACATATTATTGAAAAATATTGGATTCCCCTTATAACCAATGGTCATCGTTTGATATTGTATTGGAAATATTTTTGCAACGATGCCTTCATCCGATATCTTTCCTCTTATTCATATTTGGATATTGTCGGTATGGTGGCTATTCCATCTATACATGCAACACAATGATATTTTATGTAGATGATTTGTATATAAAAAATATGACTATGAAAACCCCCTCCGAGAGCATAGTAGGAAAAATGTCAATTTAAAACCAGCCTTCTGGCAGATGATATTTGCAACAAAAAAAAGGACCGTGAAAACCCCCTCTAGGGGTGTTGTTGAACTCATATGAAAACCATCTTTCTGTAAGATGATATTTGCAATAAAAAATCTAACTGTGAAAATTCCCTCTTGGGGAACAGTTGAACAAATGTCATCTAAAAACCAACCTTCTAGTAGATGATATTTGCAATTAAAACAAATGACAGAATAATTGTCAACTTGATTAACATCTTAATATGGTGTAGCATGTTGGAACCATGGGTATGGTCTGCTAAAAACCCTTTAAATTTTTGCATATCCTCCGTCTTCTACATATCCCTATTCTAATATCCATCTTTATACATAAAATGTTTCTACTACAAAATCTTTTGTTGTTCCAAAACTTTCTGCTTGTTGAAAATCCTCCATCTGCTACTCATTCCTCCATTGTTCATCATTGACAATTGGTTACATATCCAAACTTAATCAGGTGGCCTCTCTATCTCTTCATAGGTAGGTAAAGGTGTGTATTCTCCTCTTATTTTCAATAATCCATCAATGTGCTAGATTTTTACCAATTTTTCCATGCCAATTTTGGACACTCCTTTTCTTTATATGCCTAAGGATGGGAAAAGTTTCTAAGCGGGGGGGATTTCTATGACTAGAAATTTTAATTCTCATATTTTACATGAATTTCCACCATATTTAGTATAAGTACTATCATTTTTGGCAGAGTTAATTCAAATCATTGAAACGAATTGAGGATACACATCCCTATGAGATATATATTGTCGTGATACTATGGTAATTATGGCATCTGCACTCCACAAAATTTGTAAAATTTTGTGGTCATAGTGAATATGGTAGATACATCATCACCTCAAACCATTATTTCCTTCCTGTCATAACTTAAGCATTTCACTTATTCGAATCATTCCATTTGATGAGGTTTTTCTTCTGAACTACTATCACCTCCTTGTTTTCACAACTGTGATTTTAAAACCAACCCTTCTAGACAATGGGTGGAACCCCAACAAGAAGCAAGATAGAAAACACCAAAATTGTATCTTGGAACTTGGACGTGTTAAGGATTTTTATAGAAGAGGGATGTATGGTATATTTTGAGAAACTACGGGGGAGTGACAGAGACGTTATAATGGAATTTGTGCAATCATACAAGTAAATAGTTGTAGAAGGTCATGGACTATGGATTCAAGTTGACGAGAATAGAATAAAAAAAGTAACAGGTTTACCCCAGATAGGTTCCATTTTCCTATCTTATGGATCCCTATTGAAGAAAAGAATAAGAAATTTTTTGGAGCAACGTGAACCAGAAAATGGGGTATTATACAACTGAAGAGGAAGGATATCGTTCCTACAATTGGAGAACCATATGTTTCAAATCCTTGCCACTAGTTGACCCCCTATAATTAGACGAGTAGATCATAATTGTACATGAATTATTTATGAAGGATTTCATTCATTTCAACAAATCAAATTTGTTTCTCTAGATTATAGACAATTATCACAATTGATAAATAGTTAATCCTTGCAGTATACCTTTATGCAATTTACTTTCCTGTCAATTTAATTTTCCACATTTTACTTGTTAATTTACTTTCTTGAACTTTACATTCCCGTCAATTTTACTTTTTTGTTAGTTTACTTTCATGCACTTTACTTTCCTTCCAAAGATGGTGTTATTGTTTATTCCCTTGCCAATGTTGGTGTGATTGTTTATTTACCTTCCAACACTTATTTGTCTTTATTTTTCCTTGTCATTACTTGCAAATATGATTTCTTAAGTCACAACTGCACATTAGATAAACCAGTGAAAGTAGAAAGTGTATCATGCCTATACATTGCATGGTAACTTTCAAGTAATATAGAACCCCGGGTTGACAAAATTAATGCACATACTATTTACTTTCCTTCATATAAATTAAAAAGGTAATTAAAGATCCTGTCATTTGGTTCAATCAAGTGGATTTAGAAGCCTCACATGGTATTTGTTGTTTTGGGAAATTTGCATTGGTATTGGCTTGTGAATTGTGACCTTGTCAAAATTATTATACATATCATGGTCTGATCTAATTGTGCTATAGATTCTTAAGTTTTATTTTTTTCATTGTTGAAAACAAGAAAAAATGATTTGCATGATAATTTTTCTATAGCATTTTGGGATGTGTCTTTTGAAAATTTGTTTTTATCCTGGCTTGCGAATAGTGACCTTGCCAAAATTATACGTCCATTTTCATATTTGATTGTGTTGTGCATCTTTAGTTTCATTCTTGTTTCAAGTGAAACAAAATAAAATTACATTGCATATTTAGGCATTTTGGGTTTTCAATTGAAAGTCACATTGGAATGTTTATTAATTCTTAGATCTGTTGGAAGATTGGTTGTTGTCATTGATGTCAACCCTAGTCATGGGTTTTGGACCGCAATATTGATGAAGGTATTTGGACATGAAGGAAAATGCACATGCAGACAACCCTAGTCATGGTTTTGACCCAATATTGATGAAGGTATTTTGGACATGAAGGAAATGCACATGCAGATAATAACACCCATGGATGGATAGTATACATCATGTTGTTTTGGTATGTAGGTGGCACGCCACGTGGATCCCCATGGCTGACAAGGTCGAATTTTTGAAGATGACAAAGTGCACTGTACATGTAGGCCCTCAAGATAATATTTAAAATAATTACAAAATAAGAAAGTGTCAGTCGACCCTAATGTTAAAAGGAAGTGGACATAAATGGTACAAATAAACATAATTATACATTCATTTGATACAAGTCAAATTCTAGAGGGAATAAGAAGTAAAAAGAAGGCCTATGAGGATGAAGTCTCTTTAAGGATGCGGTTCTAAGGTATGTTATTTCGTGTCATCTCGCCATTTTTTATATAAATTTCTATTTATAGAACGCTCTAGATGGTGAATTGATATGGTATTGAGAAGAAATACCAAGGCACCTCCTGGGTAAAAATTTCATCTCTTTATTCGCTATAATTATGGAGATACACTCGCTGAAGATAGGGTTTGTGACCACCTGCTAGTCAATAAACAGTGTTCCGTAAAATAGTCATAACATCTTCATACAAAATCCAAATGAAATCGGACCACTTCCATTGGAAAAGAGTAAGGACTTTAGATTCTTTTGTGAGATTTTTTAGAATTGTATGTTGTTGGGGCTATTGCTGGCATGTGTCAGATAGTTGGGTCTTCTGAATAGACCGTAATTGAATAAAGTCTACCATTCTTCTATAACCCTTTTGGGAGGATTCAAGGAGTGAAAATTGAGAGTTTCATAGAATACATTGAGTAATATTATCTATAGGATCGTAATATTATCTATAGGATCAAAATACTCCAATAATTTAAGAATTGTAGAAATTGAAGAAGTCTCGTGAAGCATTATCGTGTCTGCTATGATGATTGGTTGATGGTGATGATTTAATGTAAAGTTTTATTATCTCTCATATTCTTGGGTGGAAGGAAGGGCAAGAATGGAGAGTTCAACTCTCTTGATATTGAGGATTGTATCTTCCTTTGGAGGTTTATCCCTCCCCTACATTTGGAAGCTGTGTTTTCTACCTTTGGAATTCATTATTTCTCTTGAACAATAAACTATTGATTATTTCTCATATATTGTGCATGGTGTATTATGGTGTATTGGTGTAACTCTTATACTATTTTTCATTGATCATTGGATATAGTTGAATGGTTTAAGTATAATTTGAAAAAGGTTTTAAATTGTACTTGATAATGATTCACCCCCCTCTCAGTATCAACAAGCTCTGAAAATTTTGAGGATTTTTTTGCTAACTTCGTTTGCTTTGAGTGAATGTTTTTTTCTTTTGGATTGTGAAAAAAAAAAATCTCTCTTCCCTTACTTAGATATATTTCATTGAAATAAAAAGAAGTGCATTGTTTTCATTTTCATAATTTAATGTTCTTTGGATTGGAAAAAGTCATAAAAACAATTTCTTCCATTACATTACCTCTTGAGTAAGAAATAACCATTAAAAATAAAAGTGCATAATCCAAAATCAATTAGGCATTTTACTTTTAGAAAAACAACATAGCTTAAGTCTTAGAGCCTTGGTGCAGGATTGAAGAGTAAACTCTCCAAAGCCATCAAAACCAAAACTAGGAATTGATTAATACACATTAAAAGTCCATTAGTAGCAAGAAGATATTGTTGTGAAAACACCTCTAACATAGGTGTCAAGCACAAGGTTGAATTAGGGAAAGTGGAGTGATATTCCCTCTTCACTTGTCTTGGTGTTTGTTGGATTATTACATGTATGGGGGTTTTGGAGTGAAGTGGTAACACTTCTCTTTAAAATTTTAGGCTTTGTTTCCTTGTCCATATGTGTAGTCCTGACCCATGACTACTCTACCTAGTCACTAATTGTGAAGTGGTAATCATAGTGACTATTCGTAGGGAAATGCATGGGTGACTGCAAGTGGGAAGTACTTGTGCTAACTAAGGAAAACATTGAACCGTTGTTTCAAATCCCCTGGAGGGTGCCCATAATCATGAGGGTACTTGCACCAAAAATGACTATTGCATGTGGGTTACCATAAGTGTCTCTCACACCTTTACTAGCTAGTATTAGGGACTTCAAATTATGATGTAGGAACATCACTCCAAAGCCCAACTACGTACCAGCCAGCTTAGCAACGTGCACATTCAATGGGATGGAGAGAGGCACAACCCTCTCGTTCTTTTCAAATTTTGAATTCAATGTATTTAATGAATGTAAGGTTGGTAGAGCCAGGCCGTGCCTTTGAGCAGGCTTTAGATAGAAATCATCTTCAATGGTTGTGAGGCTAGATCTAGCTCCGATCTAGACTAGACAACCCATTCAATGTAAATTTAATGTAATTGAATAGAGTAGGTGAGATGGAGGGAAGAGCTCGAAGAGCCCCCTCATGTAAAAGATCTTTGATCTTGTTTTGAGTTAGAGTAGCAAGAGAGTAGTAAGAGTTAGAAGATAGAGAGGAGAGAAGGAGTCGAGACTTTGTTGCAGTCCGAGCTCGAACACATTGTAATCAGGAATTCTTGATTAATAAAAGCATAGCAGTTTTTCCTACATGTTGTTGTCCACATATTTATGAGTTCATGAATGAATGTCTTTATGTGTTGATGATATGCTGTAGATGTATGCTGTAAATGTGCATTTGCAGGGACAGATAGATTTTCCTATCTGTGAGTTATTTGATTTCAGGTCTGGGTTCTTTGAGGCTTCATGCAAGAGTGCATGATAGAACACTGCGGGTTCTGAAAGCTAGTGCATAGCTGCACTCCTGAATTCTGCGGAATTTGGGCAAGGACGTGCCAAGAGGGTGCACCAGTTGGAGTCATCAACTCAAGGAAGAGACCTCAAGGTTACTGAATACCTTGGAGGTGAGGCTATGTAGAGGAGGACATAGTAGAATATAGAATCACTGCGGGATTCTGCAAGAGCTCTGTCAGGTGGGCATTGAGTAGATGCACGGGTTGCATTGAGGAGAAGAACTCTGGTTCATGTTCAGAAAGGAGATATAACTACTGAGGGTTCTATAGAGCTCTTCCAGGAGGGAATTGAGCACAAGCATAGAGTGCAGAAGGAGAACTCCATTGTGAGTTCAAAGAGAAATCAGAATCACTGAGGATTCTGGAAGCTCTGTCAGGAGGGAATTGAGCAAGCGCACAAAGTGCAGAGAGAAGAACTCTTTTGAGTTATGGAATAGAGAAGCATCCAAGGAGGAGAACCTTCACAGGGTTGTTGAATACCCTGCAGACTCAGCAAGGAGTTGCTTGAGAAAGAGGCTGCCAAGAAGGCATTTCCATCCCTTCAAGGAGAGAAAGGGACAGAGGACGAAGACCTATGCAAGGAGTGCACCAGGCCAACACTCGGGTGAATTGTTGATCGATAGCCATCTGGAGGCTTGTCAAGCTCAAGGAGTGAGTGCAGAAGGACTTTGGTTCAAATCCAGAATCTCAAGAGGAATAGTGCCTTTGCGCATAGAGCGATAGTTGCAAGGAGTGTAGAAGTCGGGGAAACCTTTCAAGGTTTCATAGTTGACATAGCTCATGAGGGATAGCATCCTTGAGAACACATGCGAGAGCCAAATTTATAGGCTCCACATCAGAGACAAAGGCTGAGTTCTTTTAGAGCAAGAAATCTTCCAAGGGGAAGGAAGAAGCGCAAGCTCAGGAGGGAGCTACAACTGTCGTTGATTCAAAAACTGAGGAAAAGATCTGGACCGTCGAATCTATGTCTAGGCAGTAGGAGAAAGAACACACGAGGAAGAAGAGATCTGGGCCGTCAGATCTAGGTGCATGGACAGATAGCCATCGGATCCAGGAGGAGCTGCACGAGGTTAAATCCTCATATGTGAAGAGGGGAACAAAAGGCCTATTTCATAATTTCAGCTATTAGGAGATACAAAGGGAAAGATTCAGGATTCTTGACCCACAAAATCTCGAAAGCATCATGACTGTCGAACAGGAGGACACGTGGCGAGAGATCGAGGTTTCAGAAAAATCATCGAAAGGAGGATTTCGGCATTTCAGCTACTGGGAATGCAAAGGGTAAGAGTTTGAAACTCTTGACCTGTGAAATCCCTAAAAGACATAAGTCGTTGGATCAGGAGAGGCTATGAGCCATTGATCCTAGTTTGGAGTGGAAGACCGACATTTCGGGCTTTGGTATTTCAACATTTTAGATACTGGGAGCTCGAAGGGGCAAGGAATTGGTGCAGCGGGAATTGAAAAATCTCGAAACATGGAACTCCGAAAGCGTTCAGAGAAATAGCCATAGATCAACCATTTCGACATTTTGGCATTTTAGGATTCAACTTTTCGGCAATCCCGAGGAAAAGAGGTTGGGGTGCTTTGCGTTGGAAATCCCCAGAAGAACATGAGCCATTGGATGTGGGAGGATCACATCCATTGATCTCCCTTTGATTTGGCATTTCGGTATTTTGGGTACGGGGAAGTCCAAGGAGAAAGGGCCGAGAAACCTTGCATCGCGGGATCGCGAAATGCGAAATCCCGAAGGCGTTGAAGGGACCTGGAGGGAGTCGGCATTTTAGCATACCAGGATTCAGGATTTCAAGGATTCCTAAAGGCAAGGAGTCTGTACTCTTTGGTTAGAAAACCCCGGAGTCACGAAAGCATGGCATGTCATAGGAGGGGGACATTGAAGGCGGGGATTTCGAGATTTGGCATTTTGGGGATCCCGCAGATACAAAGTCAGGATACTTCACATTGGAAGTCCTGAAGTCACGAAACATGAAACAACATTGGAGGAGAAAGCCGGGCCAAGAATTTTGACATTTCGGGGATCGACACTTCGGCCATCCCGACGACTAAGAGCTGGGGCTCTTGATATTGGAAGTCCCGAAGGAGACTGTGGTCACAGGAAAAGGCGAT
This sequence comes from Picea sitchensis, assembly GCA_010110895.2. NCBI lineage: Eukaryota > Viridiplantae > Streptophyta > Pinopsida > Pinales > Pinaceae > Picea > Picea sitchensis. The sequence continues at coordinate 178,025 of SNQJ01S0003423.1, read as the reverse complement.
CATATGGACCAAAGATTGGCTAGGGGATAATCACCATGGTAAATCCATTTTGACGCTTCAGTAATTTGGAGATCATAGGATCGAGGAGGTAGAGGCTCTCTGCAGCAGGACTCAGAGAGTCCCAAAACCCGAAATTACTTTTCGGGAAAGGATCACGGTCATGTTGAAGGTTGTGGGGGAGTTGAAGGACCTATGGATCGAATGTTAAGGTTCCGATAGGGATTCAAAGGAACCGCTTTGGCTTAGAAGTGAATTCGTGAACGATCCTTAGACTGGGAGGTCATGCAGAGCCTGCTAAGGCAGGGGGTACTGCACCACATTCACATGAATTTTGGTTTTCAGAAGGCCTATTTTACCTACAATTTATTTTCTTATTGCAACTTTATATTTTCTCGGGTGTGTTTTGTGGTCTTTTTTGTCTATTTGGCCATAGGATATTGTTTTTATTTGGATAAAAAAAAATTTCACCATGTCTGACCAACCTTTTCACCGGTCTTGATGAAAATGAGGAATTCCTCCTAAAGAGGAGGAACTACCCGCCATTATGAAATATTGGTTGTCCACTCTTGAAAACGCCAACATAGAAGGCTTCAAAGTTGATGTATCAAATTCAAAGGAGTCTTAGTAAGTGGAGATTTAATTCATTGATGGAAGTCCTCCACCAAATTTTAACCCTCATTTGAATGGCCCCTTCGACCCTTTACTCATTCTGTTGAATAAAACATTTAGTAATATTTTTTACCACTTCAATAATCCCGATGAGATGTCAGGAATTAGTGGGTCATCTTTCATGGGAGGACCTATTCCCACATCATCTATTACAATAGGAGGAGTCATAACGAATTATTCCTTACCATCTATTAGTGGGATATATTCTCCCACACCTATGTTGATGACATCAGGTATTTCATTTGAGGAATTCCATAGGTCATATCATTTCCTTCCACATGTCGACCTATATTTATTTTACCCATTGTGTCTACACTAGTTCCCACACCTATATCTTTTTTTCGTGGGGGGAAAGGCCTTGGTTTTACTATCAGAAGCAGGTTTCCACCTATTTTTGGTATTCATGTAGGTGGCTCAACAATACCAAATGTTGGTTTTCCATTTGGTTGGATTTTCAATACAAGGTAGTAGGTTTGGTCCCGCCACTAGTGTTGTTTCTAACACTGGGGGAATAAATGTTTGTAGAGGTACTCATGTCCCTAGGGGCACCAATGTTTCTAGAAGAATTAACATATGGGAACTATAAGGTCCATATGGATTGCAAGATATGTCTTATTTCTATAAGAATCCATTCACCAACACATATTTTCCTTTCTTGGAAACTTTGAATATTCCCTATTTATCTAGGTTGAATAATGACCCCATAAAACACCACCCTTGGTGGAAGAAAATTCCCAGAAAGTTTCCATTTTTTTTTATGGTAAACCTAGAGAATATACTTCCAAAAACATCACAAATTATCACATTTGGTGTTCCTAGAACTCCTTGGTAGATGATAGTATATGTTTGAGACTTTTCCAATGTACCTTGTTAGGAAGTTCCACCAAATGGTACACTGAGTTACCTGGTGCTTTGTATAGTGATTCTACATCCTTGGCCATGNAAATGTTTGTAGAGGTACTCATGTCCCTAGGGGCACCAATGTTTCTAGAAGAATTAACATATGGGAACTATAAGGTCCATATGGATTGCAAGATATGTCTTATTTCTATAAGAATCCATTCACCAACACATATTTTCCTTTCTTGGAAACTTTGAATATTCCCTATTTATCTAGGTTGAATAATGACCCCATAAAACACCACCCTTGGTGGAAGAAAATTCCCAGAAAGTTTCCATTTTTTTTTATGGTAAACCTAGAGAATATACTTCCAAAAACATCACAAATTATCACATTTGGTGTTCCTAGAACTCCTTGGTAGATGATAGTATATGTTTGAGACTTTTCCAATGTACCTTGTTAGGAAGTTCCACCAAATGGTACACTGAGTTACCTGGTGCTTTGTATAGTGATTCTACATCCTTGGCCATGTCATTTTTGATACATTTGTAGCTGAAAATGCGATATGATATTGGAATTGATATTTTAATGGCATTACGTCAGAATACTTCCACACATATATTGAATCATATTCATGAATGGAGGCGGTGATGTAGAGTCATCTGATCCAACATTCTAGATCAAATGTTAGCAAATTGGTTTCTTAAGTCATTACTACCACCCATTTCCAAATATGTTTCTATGTCAAGGGTAGTTACTAAGGAGTAGGCAATTCTACCTGTCGGACATTTAGATTTGATCTACTCTCATTCTAGCATACTATATGATATAATTCCTCATGCTCTGTGGCTATCAATAGATGCTATCAAGACCAACCCAAGACCACATGTCGATGGTGTGGTTGATTTTGTTTCCCATGCTTCAGTTGGCTATTTAAGTAGATATTTGAGTCAAATGTCCATCTCTAAAAATTCATATACTACTATGACAATGACCCAAAGCTTAGTAGAAAAGTTTTTTGAACAACATGAAAAGATATGATAGCTGCTAGAGAACAGGATGGCCTGTCCAATAAAATGAAATGCCACTTAATAATTATATCATGGTGGATCCCTTTAATAAATGGGATTTAGAATTTTTGGGACCTATTAAACCTACATTTAAGTAGAAGGCCTATATCTTGGTTTGTACCGATTATGACACTAAATGGGTCAAGGCCAAAGAACTCCCAAAGGCCACAAAATAGGTAGTCGTAGATTTTATATATGCGAAAATCTTTGTTCGATTTGGGGTACTGCGGGAGATTGTTACATATGGAGGGAATAGTTCAATTCAAATCTCATTCATACCATCATGAAGCAATATCAGATCCAACATAGGATAACCACACCATACCGTCCACAAGCTAATGGGTAGGTGAAAGGTACCAATAAGATTCTAGAGTCCATATTGACCAAGACTATGCAACTACATCTCAAGGATTGGACTGACAAAATCCTAGTGGCTCTTTGGGATTAAAATACTACATGGAGGAACACCATAGGTTTCACTCCTTATGAAATTGTATATGGTAATAATGTTATCCTTCCCACTGAATTTGAAGTAAATTCACTAAGGATTGCACTACAACTAGGCATGGATATATCAAAATCTTAGTAGAAATACCTGAATCAGATCAATGAGCTAGATGAACTTTGTCAAGATACTTTACATTATGCCTATATTGTTGAACAACAAAGACCCATATGGCATGAAAAGTTTGTTAAGAAGAAGAAATTCTAGGAATGATATTGGGCTCTCTTGTATGATTTCAGGTTAAATGAATTTAAGGGAAATTTTCACACTCATTGGCTCAGACCATATGAAGTAGATATTTTCTATAATAACGGGTTAGTGAATCTACATATTATTGAAAAATATTGGATTCCCATTATGGCCAATGGTCATCATTTGATATTGTATTGGAAATGTTTTTGCAAGGATGCCTTCATCCGATATCTTTCCTCGTATTCATATTTGGATATTGTTGGTATGGTGGCTATTCCATCTATACATGCAACACAATGATATTTTATGTAGATGATTTGTATATAAAAAATATGACTATGAAAACCCCCTCTGAGAGCATAGTTGGAAAAATGTCAAATTAAAACCAACCTTCTAGCAGATGATATTTGCAACAACAACAAAAAAGACCGTGAAAACCCCCCTCTAGGGGTGTTGTTGAACTCATATGAAAACCATCCTTCTGTAATATGATATTTTCAATAAAAAATCTAACTGTGAAAATCCCCTCTGGGGGAACAGTTGAACAAATCTCATCTAAAAACCAACCTTCTAGTAGATGATATTTGCAATTAAAACAAATGATAGAATAATTGTAAACTTGATTAACATCTTAATATGTTATAGCATGTTGGAACCACGGGTATGGTCTAGTAAAAAACCTTTCACTTGTTGCATATCCTTCATATTCTACATATCCCTATTCTAATATCCATCTTTCAACATAAAAATTTTCTACTACAACATCTTTTGTTGTTCCAAAACTTTCTACTTGTTGCAAATCCTCCATCTGCTACTCATTCCTCCATTACTCATCATTGACAATTGGTTACATATCCAGACTTAATCAGGTGGCTTCTCTATCTCTTCATAGGTAGGTAAAGGTGTGTATTCTCCTCTTATTTTCAATAATCCATCAATGTGCTAGATTTTTACCAATTTTTCCATGCCAATTTTGGACACTCCTTTTCTTTATATGCCTAAGGACGGGAAAAGTTTCCAAGCGGGGGGGATTGCTATGAATAGAAATTGTCATTATCATATTTGACATGAATTTACACCATATTTAGTATAAGTACTATCATTTTTGGCAGAGTTAATTCAAATCATTGACATGAATGGAGGATACAGATCCCTATGAGATACATATTGTCGTGATACTATGGTAATTATGGCATCTGCACTCCACAAAATTTGTAAACATTTTGTGGTCATCATGAATATGGTAGATACATCATCACCTCAAACCATTATTTCCTTCTCGTCATAACTTAAACATTTCACTTATTCGAATCATTCCATTCGATGAGGTTTTTCTTCTGAACTACTACCACCTCCTTATTTTCACAACTATGATTTCAAAACCAACCCTTATAGACAATGGGTGGAACCCCAACAAGAAGCGAGATAGAAAACACAAAAATTATATCTTGGAACTTGGAGGTGTTAAGGATTTTTATAGAAGAGGGATGTATGGTATATTTTGAGAAACTACGGGGGAGTGACAGAGATGTTATAATGGAATTTGTGCAATCATACAAGTAACTAGTTGCAGAAGGTCATGGACTATGGATTCAAGTTGATGAGGATAGAATAATAAAAGTAACAAGCTTACCCTAGATAGGTTCCATTTATTTATCTTATGGATCCCTATTGAAGAAGAAGAATAAGAATATTTTTGGAGCAACATGAACCAAAAAATGGGGTATTATACAACTGAAGAGGAAGGATATCATTCCTACAATTGGAGCACCATATGTTTCAAATCATTGCCACTAGTTGACCCCCTATAATCAGATGAGTAGATCATAAATATACATCAATTTGGATCCTCAATTTGGATGAGGATCCAAATTGATGTATTTTTGGAAAAGGATGTCATTTACATAGGATATTATTGACCCCATTCATAGCATACAAACATTGATCTTATTTTTACTATCATGTGGCTATACAAAAAGACAAATGAATGTCCATTTTGTATTGATTATGGTGATATACTGACCTGGAAATAGCTATTATTAGAACAATTTGGGGACTGTTGGTTCTCAAGTTGTAAAAAGGACAGTTTGATGTCCATTTTGTATTAAATATGGTGCTAAATTGAATAAGATAATAATTGTTGTTGGAGTAGGTTGAGAACCATTGGTTCTCAAGAATGCTCTCAATCTACTATACTTAATTCTAGATATCTAGGAGCTGGTATAAAAGCAAACCACCCTCTCTTGTAAAGGGGAGGAGAGAAAGGATTGGAGGAATCATAATTTGTATGCATAATCTTGTTTCTTAAGTGAAGTTTCTAGAGTTTTGGTTGTTGTTCCATTTACATGACTATGTTAGTTTAATTTATCTAATGCTATAATACAATCAACACCTTATTCAGAGGAGGCATGGCCCACTCCACATAGGATAGGTGTTGTATAAATAGTTTTTTAGGATTTCATTTATTTGATGGATTATATTTATTTTTGGTTTCATTTATGTAGGATTACATTTAGGATTACTCTTACTTTGATAAATTATATTCACTCCTATAGGATTGAAATTGTTTTGATGAGTTATATTTATTTAAGGCTGCATTTAATTTATAAATCAGATTTGTGTCTGTAGGATTGCACTCAATTTAACAAAGTATATTCGTTTATGAAGGATTCCATTCATTTCAAAAAATCAAATTTGTTTCTCTGGATTATAGACAATTATCACAATTGATAAATAGTTAATCCTTGCAGTATACCTTTATGCAATTTACTTTCCTATCAATTTAATTTTCCACATTTTACTTGTTAATTTACTTTCTTGAACTTTACATTCCCGTGAATTTTATTTTTTGTTAGTTTACTTTCGTGCACTTTACTTTCCTTCCAAATATGGTGTTATTGTTTATTCCCTTGCTGATGCAAGAGCATTGCAAGTAGCAAGCAAGCGCGAAGACGGAAGACAACTGGAAAGCGCTAGCGCACATTTTTTGAAATGTTTTGAGACATTAATGTAATAGTTAAGAGAGTGTGTACTGCCATATTGTAAACAGATCTTGAGCGATCCACTCTCATATATAAGGTGTAGAGGCATTTATAGGCAATTAATGTAAGTAGGTAGATTTAAATTCTAGATTAGATAGTTTAGAGCGTAGGAGGGAAAACCGACTATAGATACCCTCATCTTGTATCATTTGTAACATTAGCAACATTATCAATTGAGCAAAGAGAATAGAGAAGAGAAGAAGCAGAGAGTTGTGTTGAAGAGCCCATGTATAGAAGTTCTGAGATTAATATATGAAGCTTGATTCAGACTCATGGCGTTCTAATGTTTTCTGTGTATACATGTTGAATGTTATGCTCATGGTTGTTTTACTCTTTTTGTTGCACATTTTATTTTATGTTATGTATGTATCATTTCATGTTGGGTATTTGAAGTCTGAGAGAGTAAGGAAATGAGTTTCAATTGTTTCTCTTCTTGAGTAAAAGTTCCTGCAAGGAGTGCAATGGAGCATCCGCAAGGAGTGCATTGACGGGTTCAGAGTTCATCTCTGAAAGCTTAAGAGTGATACAATTGTTCTTATCTTCCGCAGAAGTGCAAGTCAAACATAGAAGCCATGCAAGGTGTGCGCAGGCTAGTTGGAAGTTTAGAACTTATCAACCCAGGAGAATATTGAAGACTGTTATCGCAAGGAGTTGCACAGAGTCAAAGGATTCAAATACTTAGACGTATTTGAAGAGTGCTTCAAGGAGTGTGTGCAGAAATCTCATAGGAGATTTGAGTTGCGAAAGGAAGCTCAGGAGAATTAGTGTCTTCAAGCTGTGAAGAGAAGAAGAGGAGTCTTTGATCATCATACAGAGTCCAAGTCATAGTGAGGAGGATTACTGAGGTGACTCAGAGAAGAAGTTATTTGAAGAAGGAATTTGGATGGTCGAGATTCTTCAAGGAGAACTCCCGAAACAACAAATATCGTTGGATTTGTGGAAGCTGTTAGGTGGATAATGGTCAGGACAGAGCCATCCTTTGGATAGCCTAGATTAATGTCAACCATTGATCAAGATTTCTGGGGTCGACAGATCATTTCGGGACTTCAGAGATTAGAAGGTGGAGAGGACAGAGAGTTCAAGTGTCAGCATATTGAAATCCCGATACGCGAAATTGCGCTGACCATTGGATCAAGGGAGAGTTCACAGCCGTTGATCTCCTCGAAAGTGGAACCAAGGGTTTCGGAGTTTCGGGATTCATAGGTTTGGGAATCCTGAAGGTATGTAAAAGCGCATTTCGGTGATTGAAACCTTGAAATCGCGAAGAGAAAGGGAAGGCCGGGACATTTGGAATTCGGTGAATCGACAATTCGGGTTTTGGGACTTCGGGAGTCGAGGAATAAGTTGTATGACATTGCAACCCCTAAAATCATGAATTCCTATATCCCGAAATAAAAGAGGATATTTCCTCAAGGTGTTGTTGTGGGTATATTTCCTGAAAGGGAAATAGAAGAGCCAATCGAGCTCTCAGGGGCCAAAAAGAAAAGATCCTGTGTGGATCCCGACCTATGGGTCTGGAGAAGGGGGTCTACACCATCTTGGTATCAGAACATAGGAAAATTTTCTTTTCTTTCTGTAGTAGGGAAAGGAGGAATTTTAAATCCATGCCACTGAGAAGAAGAAATAGACAAACACCTGATCCACTAGAGGAAAGGGAAATGGTAAGAAGAAGGGGCAGGCAATTACCTGATCCACCACAGGCAAGAGATGTGCGTGACTTACATGATAGGATGGATGCTATGGAAATAGTGTAGAGGCGTGCAGTCAGTGCTGGGGATATCAATGATTCTGAAAGTGAAGATGAAGCTAGACATGAAGGAGAAGAAGTTGTAGCAGAGGATGTAGAAAATGAACGCCTACTCAGGGTTGTTGCAAGGATAGGTGCTAGAGAAAAAATGGACATTCCAGTATATGAGGGAAACCTAGATGTTGAAGAGATTCTAGACTGGATTAGAGCTATGGACACATATTTTCACTATGAAGATGTCGAGGAATACAAAAAGGTCAAACATGCTGTCACAAGACTTAAAGGACATGCAACATTGTGGTGGGATGAACTACAAGCTGACAGACGCTGCAAAGGCAAGAAGAAAATCAAGAGTTGGGATAGAATGGTTGCGAAGATGAAAGCAAAATTCATTCCCAAGGATTACCAAATCACTCTATTTTGAAGAATGAAAAATTTGAGACAGAAGCTGATGTCAGTGAAGGAGTACACTGAAGAATTCTACAAGTTAAACATCAGGGCAGGTCATCTCAAAAGTGATGATGAAAAGGTTGCTAATTATATAAATGGTCTGAAATATGACATTCAGGATGAGATGAGCATGGTGACCATTTGAATGGTGGAAGATTCTTATCAGATGACTCTAAAGGCTGAAGAGAAGCTGAGCCGAAAGCAGGGTCAAAGAGGCCGAGGAAGAAGTCAGCCCAAAGGAAAAACAGTTGCCCAGGATAGGAATCAAAAGCCTAAGGAAGAGTGGAAGAAACCTCAACCTCAGACTGAGAGAGGTGGAAGCTCACAGAGAGGGAAGTATGTCGAACAGAGAGGATAGTATGATGACAATAATACTTTTTTTCATGCTAGAGGAAGAGGAAGAGGCATAGGTGGAGTGGTAAAATGCTTCACATGTGGAAAGAATGGACACAAATCCTATGAATGTCCAAACAAGAAGAAAGAAGGTCGTGAGATTCACATTGCCGAAGCACAAAGGCAGAATGTTGATGCAGAAGATGTTGAGGGAGGAATATCATTGGTGATGAGGAAGGTTCTCTTAGCACTAGAAAAGGAGGTAGAGAATCTAGTGCAAAGGAATAGTCTTTTTCGGACTGCTTGCAAGACTAAAGACAGGGTATGTAAGGTCATCGTGGATAGTGGTAGCACGGGCAATCTCGTTTATACGGAGATGGTAGAAAAGTTGGAGCTGGAGACTATTGAACATCCAAGTCCATACAAAGTTTCATGGCTACAAAAAGGACATCAGGTAAATGTCACTAAACAATGTTTAG
>SNQJ01S0003423.1:138417-168648 GCA_010110895.2 Picea sitchensis | reverse complement strand
AAAAGGACATCAGGTAAATGTCACTAAACAATGTTTAGTTGAATTTAAAATAGGAGGATATAACGATAAGATATTGTGTTATGTCATTCCCATGGATGTTTGTCATCTATTGTTGGGTAGACCGTGGCAATATGACAAGAATGTGTTTCATGATGGGAGAAAGAACACATACACCCTAGAGAAGAATGGGAGAACTCACATGTTGTTTCCGATTAAGGACAAAGAGGTGAAACCTGAAGTACGAAACACTGTACTTCTCATGAGTGGGAAGGAACTTCTTAAGGAGGTTAAGAAGAAGGAAGATCCACAATTCATTGTGGTTAGAAAACCTCATATAGTTTTCCCAATATGAGGGTGGATGATTTACTAGAGGAAATCCATAAGTTACTAGAGGAGTTTGCTGATATAGTAGTAGACGAACTACCTCGTTTGTTGCCACTAATCAGAAGTATAAGTCATCACATTGATCTCATACCTGGAGTCAGTTTACCAAACAAAGCAACGTACAGATTGACACCGTAGGAGACTGAAGAGGTCAAAAGACAGGTCCAGGATTTAATGGACAAAGGGTTGGTTAGAGAAAGCTTGAGTCCATGTGTTGTTCCAACAATGCTCAGTCCAAAGAAAGATGGAGACTGGAGGATGTGTACAAACTCGAGATCAATTAACAAGATTACCATCAGATACAGATTTCCATTGCCAAGAATGGATGATTTTATGGATTGCTTGAGTGGAGCGAAATGTTTTTCGAAGATTGATTTGAAGAGTCGATATCATCAGATTCATATGAGAGAAGGTGATGAATGGAAGACAACATTCAAGACAAATGAAGGGTTGTATGAATGGCTTATTATTCCATTTGGCTTAAAAAATGCGCTAAGTACTTTCATGAGATTGATGAATGAATTCCTGAAGGATTTCATCAGAAAATTTGTCATTGTGTATCTTGATGACATACTGGTTTTCAGTAAGACAGAAACAGAGCACTTGAAGAATTTGGCTAAAGTGATGAGAATATTGCAGCAAGAGAAGTTGTTGATAAATATGAAGAAGTCATCGTTCATGAAGACAGAGGTAATTTATTTGGGTTTTGTTATTTTAGCAGATAACTTGAAGATGGATCCAGATAAAGTGGAGGTGATTAAGAATTGGCCATCGCTAAAGAGTATCTTTGAAGTTAGAAGTTTTCATGGATTGGCTAGTTTCTACAGAAAATTCATCAGGAATTTCAGTGGAATTAGCACACCAATGATGGACACAGTGAAGAAAAGACATAAATATTTTCACTGGACAGAAGAAGCAGAGAAAATATTCAATTTTTTAAAGAGGAAGATTATTGAACAACCAATTCTGGTGTTGCCAGATTTCAGTAAGATGTTTCAGGTCAGGTGTGACGCTAGTGGTTTTGCAATTGGAGCGGTTTTGAGCCAAGATGACAGGCCAGTCGCATACTTCAGTGAGAAACTGAATGAGGCGAAGGTTAAGTACTCCACGTATGACAAAGAATTTTATGCGGTCATATAGGCACTGAAAAAGTGGAGGCACTACTTGATCCCTAAAGAGTTTGTTTTGTATAGTGATAATCATGCCTTACAATTTGTAACTCAGTGGGATAAATTGAACCAAAAGCATGCAAAATGGGTTGAATACATGCAGAATTTTACTTTTGTAATTAAACATATTTCTGGAGTTGCTAACAAAGTTGTTGATGCTTTGAACAGGAAAATTTTGTTGATGCAGGAGTTCAGAGTCAAGACATTGGGTTTTGATAATCTCAAGGACATGTACAGAGATGATCCAGATTTCAAAGAGGCATATGAGGTATCTGAGAATCAAGTTCTCAGGGATAGAAGTCAATGGGCTGAATATATGATCTAGGATGGATTATTATTCAGAGTTAATCAGTTATGTATTCCAAAATGCTCCATGAGGGAGAATCTGTTGAAGGAAAAACATAGTGGAGGATTGGTCGAATATTTCGGTCATGATAAGACATTCTCGAAGTTGAATGGCTCATATTTTTTGCCAAGAATGAGAGTAGATGTCAAAATGTTTGTGGACAAATGTAGAATTTTTCAGCACACAAAAGGAAGGAAACAAAACACAGGGTTATATCAGCCGTTACCCATACCAGAGAGGCCGTGGGATGCACTGAGCATGGATTTTGTGTTGGGATTGCCAAGAACACAAAGAGGGTTTGATTCAATCTTTGTGGTAGTGGACATATTTTTGAAAATGGCACATTTCATACCATGTCAGAAAACCAGTGACACGACTCATATCGCCAACCTGTTTTTCAAAGAAGTTGTCAGACTTCACAGCTTACCAAGGAGCATAGTTTCAGATCGAGACACTAAGTTCATCGAGCATTTCTAGAGGACTTTATGGAAGAAGATGGGAAAAATATTTTCGTTTAGCGCAACACATCATCCTCAGACGGATGGGAAAACAAAAGTTGCGAACACAAGCTTAGGAGATTTACTAAGGATCCTAGTGACTGAACATCACAGTTAGTGGGATCACATTCCGCCATAGGCAGAATTTGCTTACAATGATTCGATCAATAGAAGAACGGGGCAGAGTCCATTTCAGATTGTTTATGGAATGCAACCTAGGGGAGTTTCTGAACTGAAGGATTAAGAACAAGATGACACTAGAAATGCTAGTGCAGAAGATTTTGCAGAGGCAATGAAAGAACTTCACAACCAAGTGAAGGAGCGATTGTAGAATTCAAGCCAGGAGTATAAGCGCAGAGCAGATCAACATAGGCAACAACTTCACTTCGAAGTTGGTGATTTGATTCTTGCACACTTGAGAAAGGAAAGGTTCCCAAGGGGAACATATAACAAACTAAAGATGAAGAAGATTGGACCGTGTAAGATCATAAGGAAATTTGGGGCAAATTCATATGAGATAGAATTACCCAATGGGATTGGAATTTCACCAATATTCAACATCTCAAATTTGTACCCTTACAAAGTTGGAAAAATAGGAGTAGACAGTGAACGGATAGAGGTTCAGTGGGCTAAAAAAATACCTGTAGCTGGAAAGCCACAAATGGAGAGTATACTTGACAAGAGAGTCAACAAGAGGACCATGAGAAAAGAGTATTTTGAATACTTGATCAAGTGGAAGGGACATCTAGTTGAATATTCCAGCTGGGAGAATGAATCATAAATTCACAAGCATGGACAGACAGTGCAAGAGCTCATGAACATGAGTTCATGAAAATTTTCAAGAGAGGGAGTATGATGCAAGAGCATTGTAAGAAGCAAGCAAGTGCGAAGACGGAAGACAGTTGGAAAGCACCAGCGCACATTTTTTGAAATGTTTTGAGACATTAATGTAATATTTAAGAGAGTGCGTACTTCCATATTGTAAATAGATCTTGAGCGATCCACTCTCATATGTAAGGTGTAGAGGCATTTATAGGTAGTTTATGTAAGTAGGTAGATTTAAATTCTAGATTAGACAGTTTAGAGCATAGGAGGGAAAACTGACTATAGACACCCTCATCTTGTATCATTTGTAACATTAGCAACATTATCAATTGAGCAGAGAGCATAGAGAAGAGAAGAAGCAGAGAGCTGTGTAGAAGAGCCCATGTACAGAAGTTCTGAGATTAATATATGAAGCCTGATTCAGACTCATGGTGTTCTAATGCTTTCTATGTATACATGTTGAATGTTATGCTCATGGTTGTTTTACTCTTTTTGTTGTACATTTTNGAGGGATACTGTTGTTCTCATCTTCTACATAAGTGCAAGTCAGGCACAAAATCCATGCAAGGTGTGCACAGGCTAGTTGGAAGTTCATAACTTATCAACCCAGGAGAAGATTGAAGACTGTTGTCGCAAGGAGTTGCACAGAGTCAAAGGATTCAAATACTTAGACATATTTGAAGAGTGCCGCAAGGAGTGCATGTAAAAATCTCATAGAAGATTTGAGTTGCGAAAGTAAGCTTAGGAGAATTAGCGTCTTCAAGGTGTGAAGAGAAGAAGAGGAGTATTTGATCATCGTACAGAGTCCAAGTCATAGTGAGGAGGATTACTGAGGTGACTTAGAGCAGAAGTTCTTTGAAGAAGGAATTTGGATGGTCGAGGTTCTCCAAGGAGAACTCTCGAAACAACAAAGATCGTTGGATCTGTGGAAGCTTCTAGGTGGATAACGATCAGGACAGAGCCATCTTTTGGATAGCCTAGATTAACGTCAACCATTGATCAAGATTTACAGGGCCGACAGATCATTTCGGGACTTTGGAGATTGGAAGGTGGAGAGGACAGAGAGTTCAAGTGTCAGCATATTGAAATCCTGGTACGTGAAATTGCACTGATCGTTGGGTCAAGGGAGAGTTCACAGCCATTGATCTCCTCGAAAACAGAACCACTATTTTCAGAGTTTCAAGATTCAGAGGTTTGGGAATCCCGAAGGTATGTAAAAGCGCATTTCGGTGATTGAAACCCCAAAATCGCGAAGAGAAAAGGAAGGCCGGGACATTTGGAATTCGACGAATCAGTAATTCGGGTTTCGGGACTTCGGGAGTCGAGGAATAGAGTTGTACGACATCGCAACCCCCAAAATTGCGAAGTCCGATATCCCAAAATACAAGAGGAAATTTCCACAAGGTGTTGTGGTGGGTAGATTTCCTGAAAGGGAAATAGAAGAGCTAGTTGAGCTCTTAGGGGCCGAAAAGAAAATATCCTATGCAAATCCCGACCTGCGGGTCTGGAGAAGGGGGTCTGCACCACTTGCCAATGTTGATGTGATTGTTTATTTACCTTCCAACACTTATTTCTTTTTCTTTTTCCTTGTCATTACTTGCAAATATGATTTCTTAAACTACAACTGCACATTAGATAAACCAATGAAAGTAGAAAGTGTATCATGCATATACATTGCATGGTAACATTCAATTAATATAGAACCCCGGGTTGACAAAATTAATGCACATACTATTTACTTCCCTTCATATAAATTAAAAAGGTAATTAAAGATCCTGCCATTTGGTTCAATCAAATGGATTTAGAATCTTGACATAGTATTTGTTGTTTTGGGAAATTTGCATTGGTATTGGTTTGCGAATTGTGACCTTGTCAAAATTATTATACCTATCATGGTCTGATCTGATTGTGCTATAGATTCTTAAGTTATATTTTTGTCATTGCTAAAAACAAGAAAAAATGCTTTGCATGATAATTTTTCTATAGCATTTTGGGATGTGTCTTTTGAAAATTTGTTTTGATCCTGGCTTGCAAATAGTGACCTTGCCAAAATGATACATCCATTTTCATATTTGATTGTGTTGTGCATATTTAGTTTCATTCTTGTTTCAAGTGAAACAAAATAAAATTACATTGCATATTTAGGCATTTTGAGTTTTCAATTGAAAGTCACATTGGAATGTTTATTATTTGTTAGATCTGAAAAATTTTGAGGATTTTTTTGGTAACTTCATTTGGTTTGAGTGAATGTTTTTTTCTTTTGGATTGTGAAAAAAAAAAATCTCTCTTCCCTTACTTAGATAGCTTTCATTGAAATAAAAATAAGTGCATTGTTTGCATTTTCATAATTTAATGTTCTTTGGATTGGAAACAGTCATAAAAACAATTTCTTCCATTACATTACCTCTGGAGTAAGAAATAACCATTAAAAATAAAAGCACATAATCTAAAATCAATTAGGCATTTTCCTTTTAGGAAAGCAACATAGCTTAAGTCTCAAGGCCTTGGTGTAGGATTGAAGAGTAAACTCTCCAAAGCCATCAAAACCAAAACTAGGAATTGATTAATACACATTAAAAGTCCATTAGTAGAAAGAAGATATTGTTGTGAAAACACCTCTAACATAGGTGTCAAGCACGAGGTTGAATTAGGGAAAGTGGAGTGATATTCCCTCTTCACTTGTCTTGGTGTTTGTTGGATTATTACATGTATGGGGGTTTTGGAGTGAAGTGGTAACACTTCTCTTTAAAATTTTAGGCTTTGTTTCCTTGTCCATATGTGTAGTCCTGACCCATGAATACTCTACCTAGTCACTAATTGTGAAGTGGTAATCATACTGACTATTCGTAGGGCATTGATGGGTGACTGCAAGTGGGAAGTACTTGCGCTAACTAAGGAAAACATTGAACCGTTGTTTCAAATCCCCTAGAGGGTTCCCATATTCATGAGGGTACTTGCACAAAAAGGGACTATTGCATATGCGTTACCATAAGTGTCTCTCACACCTTCACTAGCTAGTATTAGGGACTTCACATTCACATGAATTTTGGTTTTCAGAAGGCCCATTTTACCTACAATTTATTTTCTTATTGCAACTTTGTATTTTCTCGGGTGTGTTCTGTGGTCTTTTTTGTCTATTTGACCATAGGATATTGTTTTTATTTGGATAAAACAAACTTTTCACCATGTCCGGCCAACCTTTTCACCGGTCTTGATGAAAATGAGGAATTCCTCCTAAAGAGGAGGAACTTCCCGCCATTATGCAATATTGGTTGTCCACACTTGACAACGCCAACATAGAAGCCTTCGAAGTTGATGTATCAAATTCAAAGGAGTCTCAGTAAGTGGAGATTGAATTCATTGATGGAAGTCCTCCACCAAATTTTAACCCTTATTTGAATGGCCCCTTCGACCCTTTACTCATTATGTTGAATAAAACATTTAGTAATCTTTTTTACCACTTCAATAATCCTGATGAGATGTTAGGAATTAGTGGGTCATCTTTCATGGGAGGACCTATTCCCACATCATCTAGTACAATAAGAGGAGTCATAATGGATTATTCCTTACCATCTATTAGTGGGATATATTCTCCCACACCTATGCTGATGACATCAGGTATTTCATTTGAGGAATGCCACCAATCATATCATTTCCTTCCACATGTCTACCTATATTTATTTTACCCATTTTGTCTACACTAGTTCCCACACCTATATCTTTTTTTAGTGGGGGGAAAGGCCTTGGTTTTACAATCAGAAGTAGGTTTCCACCTGTTTTTGGTATTCCTATAGGTGGCTCAACAATACCAAATGTTGGTTTTCCATTTGGTTGGAGTTTCAATACTAGGTAGTAGGTTTGGTCCCGCCACTAGTGTTGTTTCTAGCACTGGGGGAGGAAATGTTTGTAGAGGTACTCATGTCCCTAGGAGCACCAATGTTTCTAGAAGAATTAACATATGGGAACCATAAGGTCCATATGGATTGCAAGATATGTCTTATTTCTATAAGAATCCATTCACCAACACATATTTTCCTTTCTTGGAAATTTTGAATATTCCCTATTTATCTAGGTTGAATAATGACCCCATAAAACACCACCCTTGGTGGAAGAAAATTAACGGAAAGTTTCCATTTTTTTTTTGGTAAACCTAGAGAATATACTTCCACAAACATCACAAATTATCACATTTGGTGTTCCTAGAACTCCTTGGTAGATGATACTATACGTTTGATACTTTTCCAATGTATCTTGTTAGGAAGTTCCACCAAATGGTACACTGAGTTACCTGGTGCTTTTTATAGTGATTCTACATCCTTGGCCATGTCATTTTTGATACATTTGTAGCTGAAAATGTGATACGATATTGGAACTGATATTTTAATGGCATTACGTCAAAATACTTCCACACATATATTGAATCATATTCATGAATGGAGGCGGTGACTTAGGGTCATCAGATCCAACATTCTATATCAAATGTTAGCAAATTGGTTTGTTAAGTCATTATTACCACCCATTTCCAAATACGTTTCTATGTCAAGGGTAGTTACTAAGGAGTAGGTAATTCTATGTGCCCGACATTTAGATTTGATCTACTCTCATTCTAGCACACTATATGATATAATTCCTCATCCTTTGTGGCTATCAATAGATGCTATCAATCCCAACATAAGACCACATGTCGATGGTGTGGTTGATTTTGTTTCCCATGCTTCAGTTGGCTATTTAAGTAGATATTTGAGTCAAATGTCCATCTCTACAAATCCATATACTACTATGCCAATGACCCAAAGTGCTATAGTCCCTATTCAGACCCCCGAGGTTCATTTAGTCCAATTCACATAACTTAGGAACTCTTAGCAACCTGTAGGAAAAAAGAAGAAAAAAAAAAAAAAATTTAAGACTGGGAAAGGTATTGATCAAACACAAAATGTTTCTAAGGGAGGTCAAAAGGGGAAGAAGAAGTTGAATTTTCCTAGAAATATTTATGGTGGAGACCAACTTAGTCACTAGTGTCCCTAGATGTATGACATTCAATGGTTCCTAGCTTAGTAGGGAGCTCCCAAGAAACCCATTGTACTGAAAAATCCATTCCCACCCCAACAACAACAACAAATGCTTACATAAAATATTAGGTAACTCACAACAAGGGGGAAATCCATCATGTGCAATCATATACATGTGTGATCAGACAATCAATTTTCATACTTGAGCTTAGAATTACAAGGATCATGATATTTGTCCTTTGGATAAGGATCCATTTGCTTCTCAACCTGGTATCCCTATTCAAATAGAGAAGCCATCATTTTACATAATGTTTAACCCACTTAAGGGTCTTCTTCATAGGTCAACACATAATACAAATGCACAAGCTTCCCATAATTACAATATTGTGCAGGATGTATCCTAGGTACCATGTTCCGTGTCTACCCTCAAAGTCCTCTAATGTTTCCCAACACAACAAAAGGCACTATTGTATGATTTAGGTGGATTTGACCCTATGGACACTCATTTTATTACCTTTGATATTTACCAAGGTAGGCCTAAGCTCCCCCACCAAATTTCTTTTCAAATGTAAGTAGTTTCACATGGGATTAATATATTTTGGATAGTTGTTGATGAATGTGAAGTTTCAGTGAAACTTGCACAAAGAACCTAGCTAGTAGAAAAATCACACAAAGCTTATGAGAGAGAAAAGAGAAACAGAGACAATCTTGAGAGAAAGAATGAATTGTATTAACTAAATGAGTAAAATTAATAATACACATGATATACTCTAAAAGGATAAGTCAATGTGCCATAGTAGTGATCTATAGATATCTATACACTCACTGATAGAAACCGAAGTAATCTACCACCTAGTCCTAGTTAACCAGTCCATGCAATCATCGGTTAACTGAGTCACATGTGTGGAGGTGAGAGAAAATAATGCATGCACATAATATGCACCCTCCTTGTTGCATGCATGTGATATGCACCCTCCTTGTGAGTAAATCAATCTAAACATGCAATTGCAGGTGTTAAAATCGAGGTTGCAATGCATACGTGTCCTCTACTAGTCTAATTGATACATAATTGACTTTGAATTGAAGAGGGAAGACAACATTTTTTTTAGGAGGCACCCTAATTTGTAGGGGAATATTCTCAGGAGAGAATATTCTCATAAATGGAATCATCCTCAACATTAGACTATCAACCTTACAAAAATAATTACCTAGGTGAGTGTGTAATATCCCCAACACCCCCCTTGAACACTATTAGGGTGTAAATGATGAATGGGTCTTGAAAAACAAGGCCATGTTAGGTACCCATTTTACAATGCATCTAATAATGGAAACTAAAAATAAAGGAAAGAAGGAAAACCTCATGGGACATCCCCCCTCTCAAATTACAATGCATCAAAAAAGAAAAAGGAAGAAATGAAATTTCTAAGTAATTGTGTCCTTCACTCCAAGACGATCACGCCAGAAGTGGAAATCATGCTCAGTAAATGTATTAATGAATATTTATACAGTCTATTTGGTGGATGTAACACCCCTGTTTCCCCTAGGTTGTAATTAATCATTAATTATGACTACCATGCTATGACATGTGAACAATGTTAATGTATTATTGTTTGAATTTCCAATAACTAATTATGGGGGTGAAGCCTTGAAGTACTAGCCATGATATCACTAGAGGAAAGAAATGGGAAAATTATGGACAGGTTTCATTATGTCAAATGACCCAAATTTATCCTTTATGAAATGATACGCCTCATCCTAACCCCAAGGAGAAACCAATTAATAAGAAAAGTACTGGTGGTTGAACCATTCACCCCCATGAATGGAAGCATGGCCTGGCTGAGGAGACATGAGGTTGTCATCCCGAAGTACCATAGAGTCCTGCAAACCCAAAATGACTTGAGTTTCCTTCTGACAGAAGGAATAGGACAAGTCGATAACCTTCTCGAGGAGGAGAAAATATGAGAGAAGACACACATAAGAGAGGGGGGCATGAGGCTCGCTGGCTAAGAAGAGGAACTGAAAGCTTGATAAGTTGTTCTGGTTATTGGAGAGAACAAGAGAAAATATCTTTGAGAACTTATAGAAGAGCATGAACTGAGCAGGAGACTGTGATCTTGATGCTGAGAAGGCATCTGATAAACCTCATAGAGACCGTGACAAAGAAGGAATCCCTAAGAAAATGTGAAAGTTCCATACTGATATCATGGCTTGGCACGGGGGTGGCCATAGTGATAATAGTGAATTCCTTTGAGCCTATGGTTGGGTGAAAAGGCACACACCCATAGTTAGTTCATTGGATACAATCTGAAATAGATAAGTATTCTCATACCCTACATATTTGAGTTGTAACTGTAAAATAAAGTTGGATATCCTGTGAATGTTTCAGGGATGTGCATGTTTCTTAATGGTTAGACTATGTTCCCTTATCTTTTTCTTGATTTTGTATTTAAGAAAGTAAGGAACTATATGGTTTGTACACGTAAGGGCTCGGGCCCTATAGAGGCTCAAGTTAAAGAAAATGAACTATGAGTCCGTCGACCTTGGGAACAATTTTACGTATACATATCGACACTTCTCGTTGTTTTGAATTTCCTAGAAAAATGATTATGTTAATCTCATAAGAGGTAGTGCATGTATGCACAGAGTCTCTGCAAGGTGGGCAAAGACCGATAACCTCTTAAGTTCCAGATATTGGTGAACAAGCACAAGGGGTGCGTGGGAGGTTCTTCTAAGTCTCAAGCTCAGGATAAAGAGCAAAAAGTGCGTGTCCGCACCCAATTCCTTCAGAGAAGATGAAGATTAGGAAGGATATTGAGATTTACGTCTCGAAAGGGAGGATCCTTTTGTTTGGAAGATGAGAATATGAGATCCGTTTGGGAGGAGCCAAGGTTCATCATGATCGTGTCATTTGGATAAGGAGCACAAGTATTAACCCCCTCCTAAATCCTTCAGCCTTCATGAGTTTGGAAAACTTTGTGTATTTGTCATAAGGGAGATGGATCCTCCAAAGTCTAGAAGTCTGAACCGAATCGAGACTTTCCATTGGAAGGGATATGTGTTGCTAGATCCCATGGTTCAGAGAGTGGCACTTCGATAGTTTTGAGTTGTTGTGTTAATGGGAAGAGGAACTCTCGAAGGGCCAAATATTGAAGTATCGAAGTGACGAGAGTCGTATCTTTGTGGGTCTATGTGAATAGACCCTGACCGTCAGATTTAGACTATGGTCCACCTGACGCTAACCAAATCCAGGAATCACGAGGATTTTTCATAGAAAAACTCCCTAATGTCAAATTATCGAAGTAACAGGAGCCATAGATCTATGGATATATGTGGCTGGATATCGACCATGATATCTGAGGGATGTTAGAAGGCTATCAGTCTGGAGTGATGTGGCACAGTGATTTCATTCAGGGTGACGATTGGCATAGGGTTAGACCCAGGGTTCAAAGCTTCAATAACACACTTACAAAACCTAAACTACTAGCCCTTTCGACAACACCTGGGAAGCAGATGAAGTCTCACCCGAGGTAGAGGCAGGGGGGTTGTAGGACTCAGGTGTCTACAACCAAGCCGGGACACAAATATATTATTACAACACTTAACAGAGCACTTAACCAACAAGATGCATTAGGTTATGATTCTCATGTACATCGCATATTAACCCTTATTACACAGAAGCACAATAATAATTAATATCTAATACTTCCAATCACTTAGCAAACAACATTGGCTCATATCTATAATTCATTCACATCATTGAGCACTAAGATATAACAACATATGCATTCATTATACATAACAAGAACAACACTAAGCAAATAACCACATAAACAACATCACATAGAGCACATCAAAACATAGGATATACGTGGTTCACCACAGTGTGGGGCTATGTCCACCAACTTCTTATTCTTCTTTATTAGTCTTCAATTTCCTTACATTCATATGCTCCTATACACAAAGCCATAGATCCAAACTCCATGGTGGACAAGTGATCTGTGCACCATGCACTAGATCCACCTTCCTCAAAATCAGGTCAAGGCATAGAGCCAACTCCTTAATAGCACATAGCACTTACAACTTCTTGCACTAAGCTAAAATCAACCCATCATGCACATAGCCACTACTAGTCATGCACTAAGCCAATTATCCATCTACCTTTCTTAGATACTACTTATTTATACAATTACAAAAGGCGTAAACATGGGTAAACCCATGGGCTGACATCCCATAACCCGTTACATAAACCCTAAAAACCCTTTGCTAGGTCCACAAGCTCACAAAAAAAGAGAGATCCCGTGATCTCCACTCCGCATGGGTGCTCCATCTTCGACTAGGATGTCGAAGTCACAAAAGTGGTAAAACACGACCAATATTTTCTCAAAACTTGGTCAAGGGTCAACAGGCCCCCAACACTCACCTGTGACTCATCCCGAGTCTCTCAGATTTGGGTAGTGCTGCTTCAAAGGCCTCGAGCTTAGCTCGAGCTAGATCGAATTGTTGCTTCTCTAGAGCCTCTTGCTCGGTGAACTCCTAAATCACTTGCTATGTAACAGGCACTTCCAGACATTGTTCCACTGTGACAACTACTTGGTCTAGCTATGAGCCTTGGCCTCGATATCCTCTGAGGCATTTTCTACGACTGCAATGATGAGATCATCATCGTCCACTGTGAGAACATTCTTTGATTTAGGCTTATTGGCTCGGGTTTTCTTTCGTGTTGAGGGTTTCTATGGGGAAACCTTCATTTTCTTCGATGTATTAGCCTCTATAGGGGGGTCCTTCAATGGTGTTACTTCACCTTTGTATTGATTTTCTCCTTCTTCCCCTCATTCTTCTTGGTTCACTTCATCTCCTCCTCCTCCTACATGTGAGTCAGGCCTACTTTCCTCTGAGGCATTGTCCTCCTCATCGGTTTCTATGTTTTGCATTTCCTCCTTTTTCTTATTTTTCCTCGTGCTGGCCTATCCATCATGTTCGACCTGGGTGACCAATGGAATGCCTGTGATGTCGGGGTTGGATATTTTTTCTTATTCCACCTGTACAAGGAACTCTATTGGCCATTCTTTGGTGATCTCCTCCATGTCTTCGTCGATCATCTTGTAATAGTATTGTAGCTCCTCCTTAATTTCATCCTTGCGCGCAATGATATAAATAAAGTGCTCATATGCACATAAATTTGCTAGTGTCCTATACTAATGCAAAGTGTTGGGTGTCATTTGTGGGAATTCTTCAATAGCATGCTTTAGTTGTAAGTAGTAAGCATGGAACACCCCGTTCAATTTCCACTGCTTCACCATATCATTTGTATACCACAAGGTGGAGAAACTTGCGACCAACGACTTTGATGGCTCCACTTCTAGGAACGCTGCTCCTTCCGACATTTTCCAAGAGACAAATGTGATCAATATCAATAGCCAACTAAAATGAAACTCATATCCTTGATCTTTCACCTCGCGACAGTCCTTCTCCAACTCATTGATGAGGTAGCTTGCCTAGTTCATTTTCATTCCTTCTACACACTTCCCGGCGAGGTCTACTACAAATCTAGTGACCTGTGTTGGATGGTTCTTTCTGACGAGATTACCAACTATAATCTGACAATCTAGGTGCACTGCGCCATCTTGGATGGAGGCTACCTTGTATCCTCTCTTTCCCTTCTTTACATCTCCATAGTATTTCTTTATGCACTGATCCAGAGAGAAATTTGCAGCCTTCCCTCGGTAGAACTGTTGAGGGTTCGGTCCCTACATGCTCAGTCCTGTGATCAAGTGGATCAACACTAGATCCAGAGTGATGCACCTGTCGAGCCACATATAGCCTCCATGATAACACGACAGGAGGAGTTTAACGCAAGCGTTAATCTCCTGGTGTCGGCCAAAGTGATGGATCTTCATCACGTTTAGGATTTTTGATTACGTGAACTCCTTTATCCATAGCTGGGATAATATGCATGGATTCTTCCTAGTCATCTTCATCAAGTACTTATGCGATGCGAGAATCACATAGTTCTTCTGGTCTCCGAGGTTGAAGTTGATGTTCTTCAGCGTTGGGATATGTCCTAACTGAGGTCGAACTATGCGTATCCCCTTCAGGATGTACACAGTGATCAACGTGTACTTGAAATCCCATGGGATGTTGTCGCGGTTAACCGCGCTAGCTAGTGGTGGGATGTAGTCTGACAAGACCAACGAGATCTTCTTCGCGTTAGCTAGATCATCGCGGTGCTTGATTTGCTTCTCATTCACGGTTCGGCTAGAATGAAGTCCAGTCAAGGGGGAGGCTTATAGGCCCCCAGTTGATGACTCCTTTATTCCTATAGACATGGATTTCTCATTCATGATGTCTACAAGTATCTCCTCCACAGACTTCTCTAACGTGCTATGTTTTCCCGACATTCACACTTGTAATAAAATAAGTCAGGTAGGAGAATTGACAAGCAATGTAATCAAATGAATGGTGAGGTATAGAAAGCACAACATGATATGCAATATATTATATGTTAGCTCGAATATCTTGATTTTCAAAAAGTGGTCCTGACGCAGCATTTGACGGGTTAAATAAGAAATGTCGTAACAAATTCCTTCAATGGGAAGGAACGCCTCAATCAATATGAATCTGTCCATTATGGCATAGTCTCAGTGGTCCAACGATGGTATTTCCAGCAATAACTATGTTTCTATCCATTTTGAAGTGTCATTCTAACGGTTGGGGCACCTCCAACGATCATATAGATTCAACGTGGTGAACTCCCATTCTGCGTGGTTCTGTTATTCCGGAGAAGTTTGAGTTCTGCAGATTTGCCTCCTGTGAAGTCTTTTATGGAATTTCCCGTATTTTTTCTAGCTTGGCTTTCTTCTTACTTATCTTCCTTTCCTTCTTTCCTGTGACCCGAGTCTCTGGATTCCTCTTTCCACTCTTATTCTTATATGTTCTTAGTGTAGTGACTTCGCATTGTTGCTGTTCTTTCAAAGGGTTTAAAGGTAATACCTCTTTGCTTACTAGGTCCTCAATGGGCATACTTTCTTCTTACATGGATAGGTCCTTTAAACCTTCCTGCGCTCTTTCAAATTTGACAACTACTTCTCTTCCATTCTACTGCTTTGACTCAACTTCTCGTTATTCTATCAAGCGATCTATTCTTCGAGCTATGAAATCCCTTAGTTCTTGATTTTTCTTTATTGTGGCTTCCTCCTCTACTTTCCTTCTGATCTCATCCTTCTCGATCTAAGTCTTTCTTAGTAAAAGTGGGAAAGGGGCATTGTTCTCAACAAACCTAATAACTTCAAATCCTTCTTCAGTCATAGTTCCATGAGAAATCATAGGTATATTAGTAACTCTTCCACATAGGGTTATCATATTTCCTTTAAACAAGCCTATCCTTCCCAATGAAGGTATCATAGGAGGCTTTCCCAAAATTTTCCAAGTGCTTTCTATCCTTATAACTATGCATTGCTTTTATTTCAGGATCTCTGGTAAACTGATGTCTCTGTGATCATCCATTTTTTCTTTTAACTGCATTAACATAGTTTTTGACTCTTTTTATGTATGTTTCTCAGTCTCTTGACCTTGTTTATAGTTTTCTTTTATCTTGTTCATCTTTTCAACTTTAGCAATCATTCTTGGGAAATCCTCAACCTCATGACCAATATATTTACAATAAAGGAAAATAGGACCTCCACCAGGGCATTCTTTAGCAAGATGTCCTGATATTCTACAATTATAACACAGTTTCAATCCTCTCTTTCTTTTGAATGAGTCCCAATATTTCCTGTACTACGCATTGGGATCACATTGTTGTACCTACAATCTGCAAAAATTATTTCTAGGTTCTTGCATCCACTTATTAGTCCAAAAATTCTTTCTATGCATGGGAATAACATATTTTTCTCTATTTATATCAAATTTATTCAGATCAACTCTTTCTTTTAACTGTGCCCTAGATTTTAGACTAGAACAAAATCTATCAAACATACCTAGATTCATACTTTCGAAGAAAAAATTTCCACTTATCTTACCTTCACCAGAGCACAAATATTTAAGATCTTACCTCTTTATTTCAGATCCAGTTTCTTTTCTTAGCACAAAGCTTCACAAGTAAAGTAGAATACTGCACACTACAACAACAGATCTACGCACAAATATTTCTCTTTTCTTTAGTTCCTAGTAATCACATTTTTAGGTCCTGGCAATGGAACCATTTGTTGGCATAGGGGCAGACCCAGGGTTCAATGCTTCAACAACGCACCGACAAAAACCTAACTACCAACCCTTTCGACAACACCTGCGAAGCAGGTGAAGTCTCACCTGAGGTAGAGGCAAGGGGGTTGTAGGAATCATGTGTCTACAACCAAGCTAGGACACAGATCTGTGATTACAACACTTAATAGAGCACTTAGCCAACAAGATGCATTAGATTATGATTCTCATGTACATCGCAGATTAACCCTTATTATAGAGAAGCACAGTAATAATTAAGATCTAATACTTCCAATCACTTAGCACACAAAATTAGCTCAGATATAACATTCATTCACATCATTAATCACTAATATATAACATCAGATTCATTCATTATACATAAAAACAACAACACTAAGAAAATAACCACATAAACAACATTGCACAGAGCACATCAAAACACAGGATATATGTGGTTCACCCTAGTGTGGGGATACATCCACCAACTTCTTCTTATTCTTTATTAGTCTTCAATCTCCTTACATTCATCTACTCCTATGCACAAAGCCACAGAGCCCAACTCCACAATGGACAGGTGATCTGTGCACCGTGCACTAGATCCACCTTCCTCAAAATTAGGTCAAGGCGCAGAGCCAACTCCTTAATAGCACAGAGCACTTACAACTTATTTCACTAAGAAAAAATCAACCCATCATGCACATAGCCACTATTAGTCATGCACTAAGCCAATTCTCTGTCTACCTTCCCTAGCTACCACTTATTTAAACAATTACAAAAAGGCCTAAACATGGGTAAACCCATGGGACGACATCCCATAACCCGTTACATAAACCCTAAAATCCCTTTGCTGGTTCCACAAGCCCACAAAACAAGAGAGATCCCGCGATATTTGCTCTGCCTGGGTGCTCCATCTTCGACCAGCCTGTTAAGTCCCTAAAGTGGTCAAACACGACCAATGTTTCCTCAAAACTTGGTTAAGGGCCAACAATGATGTGGACCCATGATCAACATGCCACATGTCACCTAGATTTAGGTGTTTCACAGACCCTATAGGTACATTAACATGTGACATGTGTCAGCCACAGAAGGGGCCACGTGTCCTCTCTGCCTTACCACATGCCATCTCTAGAAATTACCTGCTTAGTCCACGTGGTTGGAGATCTTGTAGTCTAGAGGTTGGACACTACAGAGGAATTTGGAAGAGATTCTTCAAAGTGTGAAGACTCTTGAAGTCGCAACCAGTAGAGTAAGTCCCAACCATTGATATACAGGGGACGCGTGGCACTAGATCCTTTAGTCCGGAGACTTGGCACTCTGGGGGATTTAAGGTGTGGCTTGTTGATAAGTTCCAAAGTCATGAATTAACGAGATCCATCGATCTGGAGGAGATTCGGGACCACTAGTGACCGTTGAATCTACCCCACGGTCAATTCGGCTTGACCTGCTCCAGGAGTAAGGAGAGGATTACCCCATGAAACCCTTGAATGTTGAAGTTGCAAAGCGACAAAGGCCATATATCCCTAGGATTACGTGGATGAATCTTGATGATGATATTGGAGGGTTTGGAAGGCTATCAACTTGAGGTGACATGGCGCGCTAACGTCACCCAGGGTGACATGGACCCATGATTAATGTGCAACGTGTCACCAAGATTCAAACATTTTTCATACCTCTTATGCCTATTATAGCATGACACGTGTCACCCCCTAATGAGGTCACATGTCACCTCTAGCTCTCATCGCATGTCAGCCTCTAGTTCGTGCCAGCTTGACCAACGTGGTTGGTGATGTGACCGAGACTTTGGGAGTTTGGAAGATTTGGGTATAGTATATTAGAGGAACATTCAACGTTGAGAATCGATTGCCGAATGTCAAAATGTTAAACATTGATCATTGATTGTCGAACGTCGAATGCCGACGTTAAACGTAGAACACTAAAGTTCGACCATCGAATGGCCAATTCCATGTGGAGAGATTTCGGGACTTTAGGGATTATGTGTGCAGTAAGAAAAGGGGCGTTCAATGCAAAACACTGACGACCCCAACTAATAACACCTGGATAACTTCGGGAGGCCATATATTTCAAACTAGGGGTTAGATTAGAGCTCGATAATAGTCATTATAAATATATGGGCGAGAAGAAGAGGATGGAGACCTCAGAGAGATGATTTGAGTAAGAAAAATATTGATTCCCCATCCACTAGAAAGGGTATTTAGGGGTCGAGTGTGTTATAAGTTGGTATCAGAGCATGGAAACAACACTTGGCCTACTTAGGCTCATGCATGAGTCACATATGAATATTATTAGAGGACCTTAAGGGGTAACACCCTATTTTACCCATTCCTAAGAGGCTTATTAAACCACCACTGAAGCGAGGAATGAAACTTCCTACGGTTGATAGATGTTTTGTAAATCTTCACTATATGTTGCTAATGTTTTGAAATAAGGAAGTTGACTTCACTATGCAATAATATGTGTTGTTGTACAGACATAAGATTGGGTTACCAAGGGTAATATGAGCCTGTTGAGATTATTACTGCCAAATGGAAATCATTTGCATAAGTTCCTTGAGTAGAAGGATGCAGATTTAAAATTTAGTTGGGATTTTACCCAATGAGATTGAATCATGCTAGTCTATGGCAGAGGAAGCCTGCTGTTTTATTTTTGGAAATGATGGCCACTCCTACAGGAGTGGAATTATGTCGATGAGAACTAATAACAATATTTGGTTGGGAATATATTGAAAGGAGTTGTAGTAGTAATAATTATTGTTTTAATAAAGGATTAAACCCAGTATATGTGTATGACTCCTCATGATTAGAGGATTAATGGAAACGGTAAGCTCAATTTACTGACTGAAAATTGTTGTTGGAATAATCCAGTAAGGAAGTAAAAAAGACCCTATATATTGAGAGAAACATTCATGAAGGTAGAAGTGAATTTACATGAGCAAGTTGAAAATCTCATGGTTATGCTAATGTAATGTATGTCCATGTTACCTCAAGGGCATGTCTATGCATAAGAATGCATATGGAAAAATAATGAACATGAAAATTAGGCATGT
The DNA here is from genome assembly GCA_010110895.2 of Picea sitchensis. Lineage (NCBI taxonomy): Eukaryota > Viridiplantae > Streptophyta > Pinopsida > Pinales > Pinaceae > Picea > Picea sitchensis. Next base: position 149,152 of record SNQJ01S0003423.1, on the reverse strand, counting down.
TATAACCTGTGGTGGGTTGTAAGGTATAATCTACTAATGGACCTTGTTGGGATAATTAATTTCTATAATAAAGTCCCACATAAATGTCAACCAGGTTCGTAAACCGATGAACTACAAGCACAGTATGTGCAGGAAAATGACAGAAGTGTATCCTAATTTGTCTTTCAAAGAGAAACAGAACTAGGTAACCTACCAATCATGCATGAATATAAGCAAGGCAACCACTAATCCACACAGATAATTAATAACCAAGCTAAGGAATCAAATAATTAAAATCTATTTTGTGTATAAAAAGAAATCAACTATTTATTAGTGCGGGAAAGAAATAAGAAACAAATAAAAAACATAATAGAAATTACTCTAGCATATGTCAATATCGATAAAAAATATGCATCCACTCAAGTCTCCATGTAATCGTGTTACTCACCTAGAATAAGACTGATAAGCTTGAGAGTAATTCTAAATGACCAATCCAATTATTAACCTAGAATTCTTACTTCACAACAAGTAGGACAAACTACATGGTACTACTGCATTCTTATCCATAGACAACAAATCGGTATGCAGGGGAATGACTTTGAAGAAGTATTGCCACAAAGATTGACACTTCAATTTGTGGGTGAAGCAACAAGATAACAATATTTTGTAAAGAAAAATTACAGCTGCCAGTAAGGAATGTAAACACACAGTTTGCAATCTATTGAAACTAAACTCGAATGAAAACACACAATATACACTCTATTAAAACTAAAATCTTGTCCCATGAAATATCATCTCTTTGTTGCTACAATACCTCTAGAGGTCACACCACACTCAGCAAGAAAATAACTCAAATCCCAGAGACTAAATCCTATTAATAACTTGATATCATATGCCCTTAATACCACTGAGTCTGAAGATAGAAACTAAATCCTCTGCAGATACAATCCATTCTTCCAACAGTCAAAGAGTATTTAAGGTTTCTTGATATGTGACCAGGTCATCAAAAAACTTCTATCTATACTTGATATTAATTATTCTTATCTTAGGATAAGCAATGAAGTAGATTCTCTTAAGAAAATGGAAGTTATAGTGTGATCATGAATCTCATTCCAGATCTTAGAATTTGCTCATAAAATAGTCTTCATTAATCCAGAGTCAACAATTTGTCTATTTCATTAAAACTCTAGGTTATCACACACACAGTAAATAATTTCAAAATCTTAGTTTAGTTTATTTATTGGATCAGATGAGCTCTTAGCTTTATTCATCAAGCATGTGAAGCATTTAGATTAGATATTTGTGGTTAAGTAAGCTGCCAATAAATTATGGAACGTGTTTAACCCTCAATATTTTACAGAAAAGAGATAAGCTTTGGTGAAATGAAAATATGTAATCATTCATTCAAAAACCTATCTGTCCATATGAAAACCTTTCCATTCTACCAAGGGTAGTTTGGTTTACAACTTATGAAAAATCCTTAGTGGGTAAAGAACAGACAAAACAACTTACCAGGGAAGGTGGGCCCACGCCTTCCCAAGTAGTGAGCAAAAACAACTTAATAACTCACCAAGTTATAAACGTGAACAAATTTAAACTTGATTAATATCAAATATAAATCCCTAATCTTCTCACAACATATCCATGACAATATGAAGAACGAGAAATAAGTAACACAGTCTTTTATTATCTTCAGCAAAGGGTATGTACATATCAGTTTTTACACAGAGCGAGTCCCTCTATATATATCAAATTCTAAGTATATCAAATTACATCACTTTTCCATGTTCTCGTGAACTCATGGGTAAAAGTGAATCAACAAAACTAAAATATCTTACTGACCATGATTTTCTCTCTCTTAGGAAATCATTCTAACCATCTTATATATCGTTCCTATGCTCAATTCAGACCTCAATCTGGTGTTGTGCTAGAATATTTTCTCATGGATTGTGAGATTTCATGTAATAGAGGAATGTTGGGTGCAAAGGAAACAGTCAACACCCATCAATCACATTAAACATAAGATAAATACCCATGTCACCAAATCCATCTTGGGCATGCACAACGAGGACAAGCCACAATCTCGGGTATTAGAATGCTTACGCAGGTACTGAAAATCCAGGAATAGTGCAGGAACAACTGTTACATTGAAAAGGTGAGTATACTTCTATCATTGGTAAACTATATCCAAAAGATCCTAATTAATTTATCAAGAACTTCAGAAAATATCGAAATAAACAACTTTTACCTCATGTTACAATCAATATCTTTAGGCAGGTAAAAGGGTAGAAGTAGGAGGCAATAAGTTGGATTTCAATGCCTAGGTGGGGAATAAATGGCCAAAAGAGGTGTATGATGAGTGAAAAAATGGGAGCTCAACATTAACCCCACACCTGATTATTTGCATGTCCTTATCCAAAGTTATGCCAAAACTGTTCAAAATTGAAATACACATCCTCTTCAACCACTAAGAGAGTCCTACAACATTTAGCAGTATGTTGAGTCCTGGTTTCTTTTTCTCCAACCTTTCGCTCCTCCTTGGTTGTTTTGGCTGAAGTATCTTATGCATCTGCTTGTTGATCTTCTTGGTTTCAGATTGAAGTTTCTCAATCTCTTCCTGAAACTTCTTACTTTGGCCTTTTAACTGTTGATTTTCTCTTTCAATACACCTGTTTAGGACAGACAACTCCATGAATTTCTATTCCAAATTTATAACTTTTCTTCTTCTCTTCCCAAGTTTATTTTCCAAAGGAATTTCATTAATAGATTCATCTATTAGGACGTTTGAACCCTTGTAATTCTCAATTCCTTTCTTAGAAGGTCCAGGAATAATTGCGCTGAGAGTATTTTGAGTCCTAGGTTGTTGTTTCTCTTTTTCAATCTGATGCATATCCTTCAACATTTCATATTTAGACCCTCCTTCTTTTGCGGGGGTGAAAAATTATGTCGGTGGCTCTACCAGTTCATCTGGATCAACAAGATCATTTATCTGTTGCTCATTAGGGTCTGCAAATTCTGTACATGGTTGATACTATTCCACGAGCTTGGGGCGCTTAACAATTTTGAAGAGATTTGAAATGGGCAAGGTATCCTCATCATCATCGTAAACATGGATTGGGTCCTCATGTGTTGTAGCCTGTGGGTACATGGGGGCTAGCCCAACAATCTTCTAGGCTTCTTTCCTTGCCATATGATTGGTGACCCTACAAACTGGAGGAATCTCAATTGGTGGCTTGACCATCATATTATCCTTTTCTGACTTTCCATTCATGGATCTTCCCTTTTTCTATCACTTATCCAATTTCTCAGTCCTTCTTCCACTGCCACAGGTATTGTTTTCTTTCCCCGTTGTTTACTTAAAATGTTTGATTTATTTTCCACTAACAAATGTGTATTTTCCTTTTTTTGTCGCTTTCCCAATTTGCTCGGCCCCTCTTCTATTGCCACATGGATCCTTTCCCTTTTCTACCATTTTCCCAAAGTGCTCGACCCCTCTTCTGTTTCCATAGGGATATTTTCCCTTTTTTGTCATTTTCCCAAAGTGATCGGCCCCTCTTCCACTACCACAGGGATCTGATCTATAAATGCATTCTTACCCAAGAACATATCCCATGTTTTGTTTCTTTTGCGGAGCTCGTATTCCACCAATAGTTTAACTAACCCATGATGGTAGAGGCTACTTTGAGGATTTCAACTATTCCTCTTTACCATCTTAGACATTTTTTCTATACTTTTGTACAGATAGTACGGAATTTATTAGTTCCTTGGATTCAAAATGAATTATAATTCGAACATGATACTGGTATGTGAGGGTATACCTTCCCTCACAGGTTAAGTACCTATGAAAAATTGATAATGGTGCTTTATATTCACCCATGATGTATGCCCTTGGAACTCCCTTTTCCTAGATCGTGTTTTGGTATTGCGCCTTCATAAACCGATTGCAAATTTTTGTGCCAAGCGTTAATTTCTTGAACTAGTATTCTCCAGTCTTGGGGAGGCCTGTGACATTGGATAGGGTTTCCTCTATAACCTCTACTTCCAAATTTGTGACCCTAGAATCCATCAAATATTTTCATGAAATGAACAACAACTTGATCATTAAACCCATGAAACTTGGAAAAAAAGAGATGCCATCCTGCTTCCTTAAACATTTTCTTGCACTTATGATACTCAAGTATAACTTCGAGCACTCGCCGAGAGATGGGTTCATGGCGATCTACCACCATGCTGAATTATAGGTTTGGATGAGGGTTTCATCGAAGCTAAATTGAGGAACACTCAAAGGGATGAGGTGGGTGAAGATACTCAGAGGAACAAAGAGGGTGTGGTCTTGTGAATGTGGATAATTGCTCAACAGGGTGGAAATTTTAGCATAGATTGGCTACAGAATGATGACGATCAAGGAAATGACTCTACCCGCATCTGGAAATGTTGTGGGGCACCATTTATATTTGCGATAGGGTGATATGAATTCCATTCATGGTAATGATGGCGAGGTGACTCGGTACAAGAATAATAATTCAACCTTATGCAATGTAACGAGAATCAATCCAACGTTCTCAGTTTCCCTTATGAGAATATCAATTTCTAAAGTTCGTGGAGAAAGTGGAATTTTGCATAAATGTGAGTTTGTTGCACGAATTCATCACCTGTGGAATAGGGATAATACATATGAGTGGGTAAAATCTCAAATGATGTGGGTGATTGGGGGTATAGTTTGTACGACAAGAATATAGGGATGGCCAATCATCATGCTACACATATGAATTATGGCTTTGGTGACCGCATAATACATGACTGACCAAACTTGAAGGCTAATTAATGAGGTTGGTTCAAATTAGCATGAGAAGTTATTAAAACGATATTCTTTGTTCCTAACAAACCAAACCGAATCTTAAAGAAATATTACCTCAAAAATTCATTACCCATTTTAACTGTAGATGCAGAATTCCTATGGATATTGGAAGCAATGATGATGATGATAATAATATTGTCATATTCATGTTGTTGATGCTCAAGACTGAAGGAGGAAATCATACTCATTCTCGTGTAATAATCTCTTTAAAATGTGGTCACGATATTCCAGTACCTATAGTGTCATTCCTGTATGGGTGCGGGAATACTGTCGAGCATCGTTTTTTTTCACTGATGCTCTTAATCATGCCATTACTTTGCTCTATGATTTACAAATGTAGTACTGAAAGATATCTTACACAAATTTAACTCAAACCTGGTTCAAAAAATATTTGAAACTTAGGGAATTCTGAACTTATTGGAAATAATGAAATTTGAAATAAAAAACTAAGCAGAGAATAGAACTGTTGATGCCAAACTTTCATTGTGATGATGATGGAAATAACTGCAATAGAAGTGAAGAAATATGGGGGTGGATAGCCAGATTCAGACCATGTCCCAAGTTCTGTATCAAGAAGCAAGTCACACCTTTTATAAGAAACCTACTAAGAAGGCATACAACCCCCTCTTTTTGAGACCATCTAAATTGTTGCAAATGCCTTGTAACCAACTTCCTTTTTATTCACACTGACTGTCACAAACTGTCATCTAGATCATAGCTAAGCTATCTTCACCATGACATGAACTTCTGGAATAGATCCATCCATGAGAAATATGTATTGTTGTCAAACATGGGTGGAAGTCATTGGATTACCAACCATTGATGAAAACTATTAACCAATGCGAGATTGTTCACCTTTGATGATGATGAGATTCAAGGTTCCACTAGTACAACTTGTTGTGCATGAATTAATGTTCTGATGTTGAATGTCCTGCAAGATCTTAAAAACGGGAGGCATTAATTAATCCCCACTATTGTTAGTGAGGGAACCTGCCAGTAATGTATGCAAGCCCCTAGGTACCATTCAAATCTATGACTTTGAACCCCCATATGATGTGTTGATGTCGATGGAGGCAAAGTTGTCAGAAGGAGAGTCTTAATGCACCCCTCATTATCTGACGTGAGAAAAAATGAAATGATTTTAAGAAAATGTAGTAAGGTCTGACAATTTTGGACAAGAAATTTTTATTCTGGGCTAATCCGCCAACAATCTGGTTTTCAGACAGACCCTTATCTAACCACGTAAGTAAACTGATTTTCATGGCTAGACTGTTTTTTTTTTTTTTTCACTTTTTATTTGTTATATTATTATTTTTTTTTACTTTTTTTCATTTTTCTTATGTACATACATTCAAAAAGCTAAAATAAAATATTCAATCAGAGGCAGAAGAGGGGGAAGGAGAACCCCTTCCCACTACCTCCATTTCAGACTGCTGCAAAATATCTCATACAAAGTTATCCTTAGACGTTGGTTGGTGATACAACCTTAGCCGATGGCCATTGACCACAAAATAATGTTGCCAGTCATCAATTTTTGTTATCCTTATTGATCTATTGTTGAAGATAGTCTCGATTTCGTAAGGCCGCAACCATCTTGTAGTAATTTTTTCCCTAAATTTCTTAAACCGAGAATAAAAAAGGAGGGCCAAGTCTTTGGGCTTGAAAAATTTCTTCTTGATGAATTTATCATGTCATTGAGATCTCTATTCATGTACCAAAACAGTGTGTTGAACTGCATCTTGCCTAATTTCATCCATCTCGTTGAGCTGTGATATTCTCTGTTTCTGTGCCTCTGATAAATCTATGCCCAGTTGTGAAGTTGTCATAAAGGTTTTCACTTGAAACTCAATAGGCAGAAGAACAGGTTTTCCATACATTATCTCATATTGAGTAAATCCTGTGGTATTTATCCATGTGGTTCTATAGGCCCACAATTCTTCCAAAATCCTTTCTGCCTAGTCTTTGTGATGTTGCTGGAGTGTCTTAGTTAGGATTGCTTCCAATACCTTGTTTGTAGACTCAACTTTCCCATTTGCTTGCGGGTGATATGGAAAATATTTATAGTTCTTTATCTGGTACTGTTGAGTAAGATCTTGCATTGATTTAGATGTAAACTGTGTCCCATTATCTGTCACAATTTCTCTTGGAATGCCAAAGTGAGTAAAAATGTCTTCGTAAATAAAATCAATAACTGACTCTTCTACTCATTTAGTTACATAATCAGTGCAAACTAAAATGTACCTTTTTTTTCGTGATGAAGGAGAGATTGGCCCCACAAAATCCAAGGCCCATATTTCAAAAGGTTCGATTGGCACTTGGGTTTGTAAGGGAATCTTGTCTGCTTTCACATGCTTACCAATTCTCTGACACCTATCACAACTTCTTACATACTTTCTGGCATCTTTGAACAACATTGGCCAATAATATCCTTGATGAAGCACCTTGTAAGTAGTCCTTTTATCTGCGAAATGGCCTCCACAGGGGCTATCATGGAAGGCTCTCAGGATGTCATATGTTTCATAGTCTTGTATACATCTTCTGATTAGCATGTCAGATTAAGTATGAAAGATATCTCCCACGATCCATGAATAAGTTGCACTTTTATTGACAATTTGTTGCCTTTCTCTTGGGGAGAGATGTTGAGGCAACTTTCCTGTGGTCATATAATTGGCTATGTATGCAAACGAGAGAATGTTAGTGGAAAAAAAAAATGTTCGTCAGGAAAACTATCATCAACATGGGTATTTTCATCATTATTACGGATCCGAGAGAGAAAATATGCAACCAAGTTTTGTTTACTAGGCCTATCTACTATGGTAATATTAAATTCCTGCAGTAATAGCAACCACCTAGTGATCCTACCATTTGTAATAGGTTTATTCATTAAAACCTTGATGGCAGAATGGTCGGTGTGAATAAAAGTTTCATAGCCCACGATATAATGTCTAAATTTATTAATAGCATGCACGGAAACTAAGAATTCTTTTTCTGTGATGGTGTAGTTGAACTCGGTTGGTGATAATTTTTTACTACTGTAGTAGATAGAATAAGATAATTGATCTTGTTTCTATCCTAGGACATCCCCAAGAGTGGTTTTTGAAGCATCAATACAAATATGGAAAGGAAGGGACCAATATGGTCTCCTCAGAACTTGTGTCGTGGACAACTTTTCCTTCAAGATTTCAAAATCATTTTGACACCGAGAATCCCACAAAAATTTAGTATCTTTAGCTAACAATTTGCATATAGGTGTAGTTATCTTTGTAAAATTTTCAATAAAACTTCTATAGTAGCCAACATGAACAAAGAAAATTCTTACCTCCTTTAGTGAATGGGGTGCAGGAAATTCCATGATGACCTTAATCTTTGTTGGGTCCACTATGATGCCCGAAGCAGAAACATGATTCCCAAGAACAATTCCCTGTTGTGACATTATCTTACATTTTTTATGACTCAAGGAAACATTATATTCCCTACATCTAATCAATACTTTTTCTAGGTTATGAAGTGCTTTGGAAAAAGAGTCACCAGAGATATAAAAATTTTCCATATAGATATCAACACACCCATGAATCAAGTCAACAAAGATCCCCAATACAACTCTTTGAAAAGTGGCAGAGGCATTGCACAACCTAAAGGTAAAACTCTATAGGCAAATGTCCCCCATGGGCATGTAAAAGTGGTTTTCTCCTAATCTTCTAGTGCAATATGAATTTGATTGTATCCACTAAAACCATCCAAAAAGGAAAAGTAATTTTTACCTGCTAAGGTATCCAATACCTGATCAATGAAAGGAAGTGGAAAATAATCTTTCAATGTTTCTTTATTAAGCTCACCATAGTCAACACATATTCTCCACTTGCTTTCCTTTTTAGGCACAACTACAAGTGGAGAGACCCACTTGTGACGCAGGCGAGCCCGCTAGGCATGTCCTCTCACATGATCCTTCCTCTTTCCTCGACCCGAAGAACTGAAAGGTTCTTCTATTTCCCTATCGGGAAATTTTCACCCACAACAACTCTCTCACGGGGTCTCTCTTTCTTTTAGATCAACGCTGGCCTTTTGTTATCGAGGTTCCTCCTATCGAAATTTTGGCACTTGTGATGTCCAAAAAAATTGGTTTACCGATCCCTAATCCCCGATACGCTCCACTAATGCCTTAGCCTCCCAGGCTAAACCTTTATTCCACGGGATCATTTTCCATAAGACCGCAACCTTATATTCCTTCTCGTCGGGGTTTCTGACTTCAAAATCTCGATGCACTCAAATTCCTGTTAGCCCTCCAGGCTAAGCTCTTGGTCCACGTGACCTCCCCTTATATGACCACAGTCATATTCCTCATCGGGGTTTCGGGGTTTCTAATGCCAAAATGCAATCGTCCTCAGGATTCACGATCCCTCAAACCCCGACACGCTCTTTACACGTTAGCCCTCCTGGCTATGGGCATTGGGCCATATGACCATTATCCCCGTGACCGCACTCTCAACCCTCGTTGGGGCTACAGGGTTTCAAATGCTAGAAAACACTTGCCCACGGGATTCCCAATTCCTTGAATCTCGACTCTCTGGTTTGCTGACAGCTATCCCCACGGTGGCACCTTCCTCCCTATCAGGGTTTTGGACTTCGCTATTCCAAAATCCATAAACACCTTGTCATCAGGATCCCCGATATCCCGATGACCCAAACACCGATAGATGACTTCTCTTTTGGGACTTTCCCCGATGGCTCCGATTACTTCCATGTGTCCTCCCCTGATGGACGGTCATGGTTAACTCTCGGGATTTCACGATTTCTGATGTCCTAGACGCCTCGTCCCTAGAACTCGCGAAATGCCGAACTCCGACTCCCTTCAGATATCTGACACGCATCCCAAATAAATGGATGGTTCAGATCAGTCCTCGCTGTTTTGAGACTTTACAAGACCATGAACACTCACTTACCTGAACCCCGATGACCACATCCCCGATCTAGACGACCACACAACACGTGTCCTCTCTGAGATCCTTCGGCTGTGATCCTTCTACCATTTCAGGATTCAACTAGTCACGAATTCTTGTCTTATGAATCTCTGGAATGTCGATGGACTCTCGATCCCTGCCACCTGTCCCAACAGATGGATGGCTCTGAACTCGTCGAGATTTTGAGACTTCTGATGTCCCGAATCTCATGACCTCAAGAACTCTGATTTCCTTACTCTCGACACCTCTTGGAGTTCTTACTCTGCTCACAAGGGTTTAAACCCTGTGCAACTCCTGTCAGATCAGATGGCTGACAGGTAACTGATCAATGATCCAATGACTCATGACCCCTAGAGCTTGAACTCTGAGCGTGGTCATAACCTCCTCACTTCTTTGGTAGATCCAACGACTGACGAGATTTCACAAATCCTCTCCTCAAGATCCTAACCGTCAATTTCTTCCCTTTAGCGATTCCTAGAGAATAACCAAGTATCCCTCCGCGGAACTTGCCCACCTGTGGTGCAACTGTGCAACGCCTATTTTTAAAAACTCCATGGCACAAAATTTTAGTGCTTCTCTTCGACGAGCTTGAAAGCCTTATCCCTCCTGATCTTTCTCATGCTTTCAACCTCAAAGAGGGTCCTTGCACGCACTCCTTGAGACAGTTCTCAAACACCTCCAGGTGTTGAGTTCTTTCGACTCCGCGCACACCTGCAACAACATTCCTTCAATACTTTGCTTAGATTCACAATTCAGACTCTCCTTAGCCTGCACACTCCTTGCACGGCTTGTATAACCCAATTTCACTTCTAAGAATAAGAGTTAAACTATCCAAGCCTTCTGTAAATGCACTCCTTGCGGACGACTTCAACTGCACTCCTTGCAGGAATCCTTGCTCAGATAGAGAAACAATTGAAACTCATTTCTTCTACTTCCTTTC
>SNQJ01S0003423.1:118672-138367 GCA_010110895.2 Picea sitchensis | reverse complement strand
CCAAACTTCACGTCTTGGCCTTCTGAGAGTACCAAGAGATGTGTTGGGCTAGGGCACACTGATCTATCCAGAGATTAGGTCAATATCATCACTTAAGGTGTCTCGACAAGAGGTTTAGGGTTTCTACAACTACTTCTTCTAGTAACCCTAGCTGCAGTGCTTTTGGAAACTGCTCCTGCTAGTAACCCTAGCGGCAGTTCCTCAACGAGCTTAATGTCTAGCGGCTATGTTTCCTTCCAACGTTTTAGGCTGAATCAAGGGGTGTGGGCCCATAAACTGTTAGAATATAGAAGATGGTGTGCTCATTTTACCATTGACGATGCCTTCGTCACCCAACCATAGGCCGAAGCCTCCCTCCTAGCACCTTAACCTTGACTAAGAATTCCTCTGGAAGCAAACCCTAGGCTAGATAGCCAAACAAAGGGTAGCGCACCTCTCTCCAAGAATAGCGCAACAAAAAAGATTGATCAGATATTCCCAAACCATAGCCAAGATATATTCAAGCCAATACTGAAAACTTGTTGTTGTTGCAGCTGCACGAGCAGCTCTCCTCCAAACCTACGCACAAGATTGCAACTACAGTGCGCACCAAACTGTAGAATTGCAATTCTGAGATGCTTTCAAATGAGAACTGGCGCCCTGTATTTATGTTGGTTCTGCCAGATTTGTTGGGGCCAACTTCTCCTGGGGCTAACTCATTAGGGTTTCTCTTGCTTCCCGGAGTCTTCTATTCTCGTCAGGTTCATGCGTGGAGGTAAATACCTCCCATAACTACCATAATATTAACATCTCTTTGGTTTCCGAAGGCGCACATAGACATGTTCAAAGAACATGTTTGTTTATTTCGATCCTTTGATGGTATTTATACAAGGCATGAGAATGCACATTGTTTTGAACCTGTGAACTACCATAAATAAATAGTCATATTCATTTTATTTGGTTAGTAAACCTACCACAAAATCTATGGAAATTCTTTCCCAAGGTCGAGTTGGTACAAGTAAGGGATGGTATAGACCTTGCTTCCTATTATTGGGCTTGTTGGTACAACAAAGCATACATCATATAATATATTGTGTTTCATCTTCTTGCATTTTGGGCCAGTAAACATACCTTTTTAAATGGGAAATTGCCTTCCAAACACCAAAATTTCTTGCAACCATTGAGCTGTGAGCCTCTTTTATAAGATGCAAACGTTCATCTTTAGGGACACAAATATTGTCAAGATTGTGGAGTAAACCATTCTGGAAATGATATTCATTGTTTTCATCACCTTCTTGTATATGAAGTTTTCCCTAAAACTAATGAAACACCTACTTAAAGTCCTCATCTTCTATGTATGCCTATTTGTATGCATTATGGGTAAAAGGATCCATGTGCATCATAGTTCCCAAATATGTAATCTTGGATGTGGGTGGTTGTCAAAGAATGTTTTCCAAATTAGTTGTGCTAACCTTCTTATACTTGATGACTAGACACATTTTTTGTAAAAACCTCATCCACTTGTAATGCATGGTTTGTTGTAGCTTACTCTTGTCTTGAAAATACTGTAGTGGTTGGTGATCTATGTGCATGATGGTATCATTTCCTATTAGATATTGCTTCCACTTTTGTACATCTTGTACCAAGGCATAGATATCCTTGTTGAAGGTAGGGCATTTGAGAACTATCCCATGAAATACTTTAAAATGATAGCATACAGGCCTTCCTCGCTGCATCATAACTACTCCCATGTCATACATAATTGCATTTGTTTCCACTTCAAAATCATTCTACAAGTTTCATAGCATCCAAACTCATGCTTTACTGATCTTTCTTTTTAGCTCATCAAAAGCATTATTTTAATTCTTTCCCCATTGGATATTATGGTGTGGAGTGGTGCAACTATTGTTGAAAATGAAGCTATGAAATTACACAAGTATTGGCTTGATCCAAAAAAAATCCTAACATCAGTGACAACTATATGAAATGTCCATTTCATGATGGCCTCCATATTTTTGGGATCTATCTTGAGCTCCCCTCCACTGATCGCATACCCCAAATACATCAAAGAGTGCTAAGAAAAATCACATTTCTTGAGATTGGCCAGCAATTGGTGCTTTTTTAGTGTCTCTAACACCTACATAAGATGTGAGATGTGGTCCTTCCAGGTAGCCCTATAAACCAATATAACGTCTAAATAAACAATAAAAAATGCATCTAGATAGGGTCATAAAACATCATTCATTAGTCCCATAAATGTTGTTGATGCATTGCATAAACCGAATGGCATAACCAACCACTCATAGAAAACATCCCTTGTCTTGAATCATGTCTTCCAGGTATTTTCTTCTTTGACTCATACCTAGTGATATCTTGATTTCAAATCCATATTATTGGAGTACTTGGAATGTTGTAGCTAGTCCAAAAGATCATCGATACTTGGAAGAGGGTATATATTCTTCAATGTAATCTTGTTCAATGTCCTATAATTGATACCGATTCTCCAAGTTCCATCCTTCTTGGGTGAAATTATTATGGGTGACCCACAATGTGAGGTACTTGGTCGAATCAAATCCTGCTCTAACATTTATTGCAATTACTTCTTTACTTCATTCACTTCTATAACATATTTTCTATACAACCCAGTATTTGGCAACGAGGCGTGTGGAACTAATTGTATTTCATGCTCCACATCCCTCTTGGGCGGTATCCCTTTAGGACCCTTGAACACTCTTATGTATTCCTATAGAAAATCCTCCAACTTATGTGTATTCTCTTTATTACACCCCTCTATGGATGTTTTCACTCTCATTGACTCATAATTAGATTGATTTTCTCTTAAGAAAACAAAAACATATTTCATACTGAAACTAATCAAATTCTTCGCTTGGTTGGAACTTACCAGTAAGATATTTAAGTTTCCTTTAAGTGACTTGATGATGTAGGAATTACCATCCTTGGTCAGTAGATATTGGTTATCTCTCTAAATGAATATTGCATAACTCATATACATGTAAGGGATTGCAAACGCTACTACACATAGATGAAGGGGTAATACATTCAATTCCACTTCATCAATAAAATCAACAATTATAGAAAATTTAATATTACATTGTTTTGTTACATTTGTATTTGTATTTTTGTTTACCCAACCCATTAGACATGCTCTAGGATGATCATGAACCTCAAATACAAGATTTAAAACTAGATTTGTTGCTATGATATTGACCTATGAACTAGAGTCAAACAAAGCATCTATCTTGGTCTTCCTGACCTAAATATCGATGCGGAAGAACTTGGTCATCTTGTTCCCTTCCTAGTTTTGAAGGATACTTAGATAAACCTCCTTATCCACACATATGCAGACAGTATTTTCATCCGTATATGAGCTAGTTTAAAATTTATTTCTCGAATCTATGATTAGAAGGATTGTTTTCTTTTTGTCGTCCTTGGGGTTCTTCCAGTTTAGATCTGTATTTCGTTTCTAGCACTTCTTCTTAGTGTGGACATTAATTCTGCAATGATTGCAATGGGTGATAGGATCTTTGCACCTATGTGTAGTGGTTGTTGTCTTCTTATATTCCCCCCATTTTCACTTATTCTTACCCTCCTTGGAATATTCTAGGTGCCCTTTCTACTTCAAACCACTTGGTTCCCCTTCTTTTGTCCTATGTTTTGAAGGTATTCTTCTTGTACACACACCTCATCCATTGTCATTGGCTTGAATAACATCACCTTCTTTCATATATGACTTTGTAAACTCACGAGATACTTGAGGAGTACATTTGGGTTCTTGGGAGAGATACTTAGCATGCTGGAAATATTTCCAAAATCAGTGGTGTACTCTTCTACACTCTACCCCTAACACTACATCAAGCAGTGCCACTGGATCCATTGGTCCTCTACATATATGATAGGGTATAATTTGTACTCGGTGAGGGGTTTTAAGTCCTTCCACCTAGTTATTTGTGGATCATCCTCCATCCTAATTGTTTTGATATGGATTTCCCACCAGGTTAACGCATGGCCCTTGTACTTCAATCTAACAAATGAAATAGTCTATCATTCCTCTATATGGTGAATGCTAAAATGAACTTCTAGTTGTTGAAACTAATGATTCAGTATTAATCCATAGATCTCACCTTGGTATGTATTTATGTCCACTTTTGATTTCATATTGAATAGGTATTATGAAGTGTTAAATACACTTGAAATCCGTTTCTCTTTCTTGAATTCTTTTTGTGACTCCTTTCATATGTCCTCCCAATATCCTGAATTCCCCTCCAATATGATCTTTGATTTAGAGTCTCCATCATCTCCGGACAATTTGAGATTTAAGATTTATTTCTATAGCCACCACGAGGAGGTTATTATTGTGAATGATGTCGACAACTTGTGCTTCCATCCACCATCTAACGTCCCTGTCGTTATGATAACAAGTCACAATTGATTTTTATTTTAGTGTTTTGTTAGGAAATTAAAATATCGATCTAAACATGGTGCGTGAGTAATCATTCACATAGAACATCATATACCACCTTATATCCAAGGCACAATGCAATAGCAATTCTTCATTGCGCGAATCCCAATCAAAATATGCAATCACTCGTAAGAATAAACTTGCATTTCGTGCAAGAGACTAAAATATAAAACCATCAACACTACAATAAAATTCAGTGCTCACAAGGAGTTTAATTACTCAAATAGTCATACATCGCATTAATGAATTGTGTGCAATCATTATATTCAATTAATCTAGGTGCGCACGCTAGGCACATCCACTCATAGGATCTCTCTTCCTTCCTCGGCTCGAAGAACTGAAAAGTTCTTCTATTTCCCTATTGAGAAATTTTCACCCACAGTACTCTCTCTCACGGGATCTCCCATTTTTCTATCGGGAAATCAATGCTGGCCTTTTAAATTTGTTATCGGGGTTCCTCCTATCGGGATTTTGGCACTTGAAATGTCCAAACAACTTGTTTTATCGATCCCTGATCCCCGATATGCTCCTATGTTGCCTTAGCCCTCAGGCCCTGCGTTTAGTCCATGCGACCTCCTCTTATATGACTGTAGTCATATTCCCATTGGGGTTTTGGACTTTCCAGTGTCGAAATACACTCGTCCTCAGGACTCGCGATCCCTCTAATCCCGACTCTCCGGTTTGCTGACAGCTGGCACACGGCGGCACCTTCCTCCCTGTCGGGGTTTCGAGCTTCGCGATTTCAAAATGTATAAACACCTTGTCACCAGGATCCCCGATATCCCGATGACCCAAACACCGATAGATGACTTCCTTTTCGGGACTTTTCCCGATGACTCTGATTGCTGCCACCTGTCCACGTCACCGACTCCGCTATGGCCCCGCACTATTTCCTTAGCCTGTCGGGATATCACGTTTCGCGATTCCAAGTTGCAATAGTATCCTATCCTCAGGATCTCCGATACGCCGATCCCTGACTCTCTTCGGATTTCTGACACGTGTCCCAAGTGATGGACGATTCAGGTCAACCCTCGGGTTTCATCACTTTACAAAACAATGAACACTTACTTACCTGAACTCCGATGACCACATCCCCGATATAGACGACCACACGACACGTGTCCTCCCTGAGATCCTACGGCTGTGATCCTTTCACCGTTCCGGGATTCAACAGGTCTCGGATTCTTGTCTTCTGAAGTTCCGAAATGCCGATGGACTCTCGGTCCCTGCCACCTGTCCCAACAGATGGACGGCTCTGAACTCGTCTGGGTTTCGAGACTTCTGATTTCCCGACTCTCACGACCTCAGGAACTCCGATTTCCCGACTCCGGACGCCTCTTAGGGTTCTTACTCTGCTCACGAGGGTTAAACCCTGTGCAACATCGGTCAGATCGGACGGCTGGCGGGTAATCGATCAATGATCCAACGGCTCACGATCCCTAGAGCTTGAACTCCAAACGTGGCCGTAACCTCCTGTCTTCTTTGGAAGATCCAACGGCTGACGGGATTTTGCAAATCTTCTTCTCAAAATCCTAACCGTCAATTTCTTCCTCTTGGATGTCTTCCACGGGTGAACCCAATATTCCTCTATGAAAACTGGTCCTCCTGTGCGTAACTTTGCACTGTCTGTTCAAACACTCCCACGGAAAAAACTTCCAGTGCTTCTCTCCAACGAGCTTGAAAGATTTACCCCTCCTGAGCTTCACTCAATTCTGAGTCTTCAAAAAGACTCTTGCGTGCACGCCTTGCGGAAATCCTCAAACACTTCTAAGTGTTGAGTTCTTTTCGACCCTGCGCACACCGACAACAGCATCCCTTCAAATGCTTCGCCTGAGATTCACAACTGAGAATTTCCTTAGCCTACACACTCCTTGCACGACTCCTATAACCCAATTTCACTTCTGGGTGAGTGAGAACAAGAGTTAAACTATCGGAGCCTTCTGTCAACTCACTCCTTGCAGACGATTTCAACTACACTCCTTGCAGGAATCCTTGCTGAGACAGAGAAACAATTGAAACTCATTTCTTCTACTTCCTTTCAGACTTCAATCTCAACACATGAAATCATATACACAAAATAACAGCAAATGCATAATAGGAAGTAAATACTCATGAGAATAGAATTCAACACACATACACAGAGAACAAACACAAAACCATGGATTTGAATCAATCGTTTCTATAAATTCAGGCTCTGTACATGGGTGTTCTTCCACAGCTCTCTGCTTCTCTTCTCTATGCTCAAAATTATGTTACAATGCACACTTAGGGTGTCTATATCCCATTTTTCCTCTTTTCTTCTAAAACTGTCTAATCTAGAATTAAAAATCCTATCTACCTGCATTTACTACTATAAATGCCTCCATCTACTTCAGACGAGAGCGTATGGCTTAAGGTCTGATTACAATATACCAAGGCGCCTTCATTAAATGTTCTCATTCATATTTGGTGCATCAACTTCAAGGAACATTCAAAAATTTGGTTGGTTCTACCCACCTGTCCTTTGTCTTCCGCGCTGGCTCGCTTGACATGAGGGATGCTTCTGCATCATACTTCCTCGCTTGAAAATTTTCATGGGCTCCTGTCTATGAGCTCCTACACGTTCTGTCCATGCTTCAGAATCTCTGCATCATTTTCCTAGCTGGCATCTTCAACTGGATGGTCCTTCCACTTGACCAAATGTTCAAAATATTCTTTCCTTCTAGTCTTCTTACCCACTCATTTATCCAGTATCTGCTCCATCTGTGGCTTCTCTGCAACTGGCATTTTCTTCTGCCACTGAACCTCTGGCTATTCACCTTCTGCTCCTGTTTCCTCAAGTTTATATGGGTATAAATCTGAGACATTGAATATCAGAAAAATTCTAACCACATCGGGTAATTCAATCTCATAAGAATTTTCTCCAATTTTCTTCAAGACCTTACATGGTCCGATTTTCTTCATTTTCAATTTATTGTATGTTCCTCTCAGGAACCTTTCTCTTCTCAAGTGCGCCAGAATCAAGTCACCAAACTCAAATTGAAGTTGTCTTCGATGCTGATCTGCTCTCCTCTTATACTCTTGACTTGAATTCTGCAGTCGCTCCTTCACCCAGCTGTGAAGTTCTTTCATCACCTCCGCGAATTCTTCTGCACTAGCTCTCCTAGTAGCAGTCTGTTCTGAATCTCTCAATTCAGAAACTCCTCTCGGCTGCATGCCATATACGATATGGAATGGACTCTGGCCTGTGCTCTTGTTCACTGAGTCATTATAAGCAAACTCTGTCTGTGGCAATGTATTGTCCCAACTGATGTGGTGCTCCACCACTAGGCTCCTCAGCAAGTCTCCCAGACTTCTGTTCACCGCTTATGTCTGTCCATCCGTCCAAGGATGATAAGATGATCTAAACAACAAGTTAGTCCCTATCTTCTTCCATAATGTCCTCCAAAAGTGTCCTAAGAACTTTGTATCTCTGTCCAAAACTACACTTCTGGGTAAGTCGTGAAGTCGAACGACTTCTTTGAAAAATAGATTTGCGATGTGAGTCGCATCACTGGTTTTCTAGCATGGGATAAAATGTGCCATCTTGGAAAATCTATCCACTACCACAAAGATCGAATCAAATCCTCTTTGCGTCCTTGTCAATCCCAATACAAAATCCATGCTAATTTCATCCCATGGCTTCTCAGGTATGGGAAATGGTTGATAAAAACCCGCATTCTGCTTCCTTCCCTTTGAATGATGGCAAATTCTGCATCTTTCTACAAACCTCTTGACCTCTGCTCACATCCCTGGCCAAAAGTATGACTCACTTAGCTTCGTGAATGTCTTATCATGACCGAAGTGTCCGTCCAATCCTCCATTATGCTTCTCCTTCAGCAGATTCTCTCTCATGGAGCAATTTGGAATACACAGTTGATTGCCTTTGAATAGAAATCCTTCCTGGATCATGTATTCGTCCCATTTGTTGCTATCTCTGAGAACTGGACTCTCAGCTGCTTCATACGCTTTCTTAAAGTCTGGAGCATCTGCGTACATGTCTTTGAGATCATCAAAACCCAGCGTCTTGACTTTGAACTCCTGCAACAACAAACACTTCCTGCTCAAAGCATCAACAACTTTGTTAGCAGTACCAGAAATATGTTTAATCACAATTGTGAAATTTTGCATGTACTCAACCCACTTAACATGCCTCTGATTTAACTTCTCCTGTTGAGTCACAAACTGCAATGCATGGTTATCACTATACAAAACAAATTCCTTCGGAATCAAATAGTGCCTCCATTTCTTCAATGCCTGGATGATGGCATAAAACTCCTTGTCATATGTAGAATACTTCACCTTCGCTTCATTCAGCTTCTCGCTGAAATATGCAATTGGTCTATCATCTTGGCTTAAGACTACTCCTATTGCATCACATTTTACCTGAAATGTCTTTTGAAAATCCGGTAACACCAGAATTGGTTGTTCCGTAATCTTCCGTTTCAACAAATTGAAACTCTTCTCAGCCTCTTCAGTCCAGTGAAAAGATTTATGTCTTTTCTTCACTGTATCCATCATTGCTGTGCTAATTCCACTGAAATCCCTAATGAATTTTTGGTAGAAACTAGCCAAACCGTGAAAACTTCTCACCTCAAATATGTTCCTCGGTGATGGCCAATTCTTGATTACCTCCACCTTATCTGGATCCATCTTCAACTCATTTGCCGAAATAACAAATCCCAAGTAAATGAGTTATGTCTTCATGAATGAGGACTTCTTTATGTTTATCAACAACTTTTCTTGTTGTAATCTCTTCATCACAATGGCCAAATGCTTCAGATATTCAGCCTCCATTTTATTGAAAATCAGTATATCATCCAGATATACGAAAAACAAATTTTCCGATGAAATCCTTCAGGACTTCATTCATCAACCTCATAAAGGTACTTGGTGCATTTGTTAAGCCAAATGGCATAACAAGCCATTCATACAAACCTTCACTTGTCTTGAATGTTGTTTTCCATTCATCACCTTCTCTCATGCAAATCTGGTGACATCCACTCTTCAAATCAATCTTTGAAAATTTTTTTGCTCCATTTAAGCAATCCATCAAATCATCCATCCTCAACATTGGGAATCTGTACCTGATGGTTATCTTGTTAATGGCTCTTGAATCAGTGCACATCCTCCAGCCTCCGTCTTTCTTTGGACTGAGTACCGTCGGAACAGCACACGGACTCAAGCTTTCCCTGACCAAACCTTTGTCCAATAACTCCTGGACCTGTCTTTTAACCTCTTCATTCTCCTACAACGTCAATCTGTACGCGGATTTGTTTGGAAAACTGGCTCCTGGTATGAGATCGATATGATGGATCACACTCCTGATCGGTGGCAACGAACGAGGTAATTCGTCCATTACTATATCAGCGAACTCTTCCAGTAGTTCCTGAACTTCTCCTGGCAAATCATCCACTCTTGTGCTAGTCAGAAAAATCTTCGGTTTTCTGACCACAATGAACTGTGGATCCTCCTTCTTCTTAACCTTGGTAAGGAGTTCCTTCCCACTCATGAGAAGTACTATGTTGCTTACTTTCGGTTTCACCTGTTTATCCTTTATCGGAAGCAACATGTGTGTCCTCCCATTCTTCTCCAGGGTGTATGTGTTCATCTTCCCATCATGAATCACATTTCTATCATATTTCCATGGTCTACCCAGCAATAGATGACAAACATCCATAGGAGTGACATCGCATAATATCTTATCATTATATCCACCTATCTTAAATTCAACTAAGCACTGTTTGGTGACATTTACCTGATGTCCTTTTTGTAGCCATGAAACTTTATATGGATTTGGATGATCAGTTGTCTCCAGCTCCAACTTTTCTACCATTTGGGTTGAAACGAGATTGTCCATTCTACCGCTGTCCACAATGACCTTGCATACTCTATCCTTGGTCTTGCAAGTTGTTCTGAAAAGTCTGGTTCTTTGGGTTGAGCTCTCGACTTCCTTTTCGGGTGTCAAAAGAACTTTTCACATCATGAGTGATCTTCCACTTTTAGCGTCTTCTTCCTCAACATCTCACCTCTGTGCCTCAGCGATGTGAGCTTCTCCAGTTTCTTTCTTTCCACATGTGAAGCATGTGATTACTCCACCTCTTCCTCTTCCTCTACCTCTGGTACGAGGAAACCTATTATTATCAACATATCCTCCTCTCTGCTCATTATGTTGTCCTCTTTGTTCTGCGTATTTCCCTCACTGTGAAATTCTACCTCTCTTTGTCCGAGTCTGAGGTTTCTTCCAGTCGTCCCTGGGCTTCTGGGTTCTTTCCTGGGCAACTGATTTGCCTCTGGGCTGACTTCTGTCTCGGCCTCTTTGACTCTTCTTTCATCTCAGCTTCTCTTCCTCCTTTAAATCCATTTTATAAGCATCCTCCACCGTTCGGATGGTTTCCATACTCATTTCATCCTAAATCTCATATCTCAGGCCATTTATATACCTGGCCACTTTTTCATCATTACTTTCACGATGACCTGCCCTGATATTCAACCTGTAAAATTCCTCAGTATATTCTTTCACTGTCATCATCTTCTGTCTCAGGTTCTGCATCCTCCTAAACAGAGAAATTTGATAGTCCCTATGAATAAATTTTGACTTCATCTTTGCAATCATCCTGTCCCAGCTCTTAATTTTCTGCTTTCCTTGGCAACGCCTGTCAGCTTGTAGTTCATCCCACCACAAGCCTGCATGTCATTTTAATCTCATGGCGGCATGCCTTACTTTCTTGTCCTCTTCGATATGTTCATAGTTGAAGTAAGTGTCTAGAGCTCTAATCCAATCTAAAAGCTCTTCTACATCCAGATTTCCCTCATAAACTGGAATGTCCATTTTCACCTTTGCACCCATTCTTGCAACAACTTTAAGTAAGCGCTCATTTGTTGCATCTTCTACTGGGATTTCTTCTTCTCCATGTCCAGCATCATCTTCATTTTCGTACTCACTGATATCTCCTTCATCATCTTTGCGCCTTTGTCTTATCTCCATGTCCACAATCATAGCGCATAAGTCATGCAGTTCTCTTTCTACTCCTGGATCCTGCACTTGCCTACTCCTACCTCTGGGCATCTCCCTTTCCTCCTCTGAATCGGGTGATTGTCTATCCCTTCTTCTAGGTGGCATGGTGAATTCTCCTTCTCCCTGCTACAGAAATCAAAGAAGATTTTCTAATCTCTGATACCACTTGACGCAGGCACGCTCGCTAGGCACGTCCGCTCACAGGATCTCTCTTCCTTCCTCGGCCCGAAGAACTGAAAATTTCTTCTATTTCCCTATCGGGAAATTTTCACCTATAGTACTCTCTCTCACGGGATCTCCCTTTTGCTATAGGGAAATCAATGCTGTCCTTTTACCTTTGTTATCGGGGTTCCTCCTATCGGGATTTTGGCACTTGAAATGTCCAAACAACTTGTTTTACCGATCCTCGATCCCCGATATGCTCCTTTGTTGCCTTAGCCCTCATGCCCTGTGTTTAGTCCACGCGACCTCCTCTTATATGAACGTAGTCATATTCCCATCGGGGTTTTGGACTTTCCAGTGTCAAAATACACCCGTCCTCAGGAATCACGATCCCTCGAATCCCGACTCTCCGGTTTGCTGATAGATGGCCCACGGTGGCACCTTCCTCCCTATCGGGGTTTCAGCTTCGTGATTTCAAAATGTATAAACACCTTGTCACCAGGATCCCCGATATCTCGATGACCCAAACACCGATAGATGACTTCCTTTTCGGGACTTTTCCCAATGACTCCGATTGATACCACCTGTCCACGTCACCGACTCCGCTGTGGCCCCGCACTATTTCCTTAGCCTGTCGGGATATCGCATTTCTCGATTCCAAGTTGCAAGAGTATCTTGTCCTTAGGATCTTTGATACGCCGATCCCTGACTCTCTTCGGATTTCTGACACACATCCCAAGTGATGGACAGTTCAGGTCAACCCTTAGGTTTCATCACTTTACAAAACAATGAACACTTACTTACCTAAACTCTCATGACCACATCCCCGATCTAGACGACCACATGACGCATGTCCTCCCTGAGATCCTACGGCTATGATCCTTTCGTCATTCCAGGATTCAACAGGTCTTGGATTCTTGTCTTCTGAAGTTCCGAAATGTGGATGGACTCTCGGTCCCTGCCACCTGTCCCAACAGATGGACGTCTCTAAATTCGTTGGGGTTTCGAGACTTCTGATGTCCCGACTCTCACGACCTCAGGAACTCCGATTTCCCGACTCCCGACGCCTCTTGGGGTTCTTACTCTGCTCACGAGGGTTAAACCCTGTGCAACTCCGGTCAGATCGGACGGCTGACGGGTAATCGATCAACGATCCAATGACTCAAGACCCCTAGAGCTTTAACTCCGAACGTGGCCGTAACCTCCTCGCTTCTTTGGAAAATCCAACGGCTGACAGGATTTTGCAAATCTTCTTCTCAAGATCCTAACCGTCAATTTCTTCCTCTTAGATGTCTTCCACGGGTGAACCTAGTATTCCTCTATGAAAACTGGTCCTCCTGCACGTAACTCTGCAGCGCCTGTTCAAACACTCCCACGGCACAAAATTCCAGTGCTTCTCTCTGATGATCTTGAAAGCTTTACCCCTCCTGAGCTCCACTCAATTTTGAGTCTTCAAAAAAAGTCTTGCGCGCACACCTTGCGACAATCCTCAAACACTTCTAAGTGTTGAGTTCTTTTTGACCCTGCGCACACCTGCAGCAGCAGTCCTTCAAATGCTTCACCTCACATTCACAAATGAGAATTTCCTTAGCCTGCGCACTCCTTACACGACTCCTATAACCTAATTTCACTCCTGGGTGAGTGAGAACAAGAGTTAAACTATTTGAGCCTTATGTCAACGCACTCCTTGCAGATGACTTCAACTGCACTCCTTGCAGGAATCCTTGCTCAGACAGAGAAACAATTGAAACTCATTTCTTCTACTTCCTTTCAGACTTCAATCTCAACACATGAAATCATATACACAGCATAACAACAAATGCATAACAGGAAGTAAATACTCATGAGCATAGCATTCAACACACATACACAGAGAACAAACACAAAACCATGGATTTGAATCAATCTTTTCTATTAATTCAAACTCTGTACATGGGTGTTCTTCCACATCTCTCTGCTTCTCTTCTCTATGGTCATAATTATGTTACAATGCACAATGAGGGTGTCTATATCCCATTTCCCTCTTTCTTTCTAAACCTGTCTAATCTAATATTAAATCTCTATCTACCTGCATTAACTACTATAAATGTCTCCATCTACTTCAGACGAGAGCGGGGATCTCAAGGTCTGATTACATTATACCAAGGTTCCTTCATTAAATGATCTCATTTATATTTGGCGCATCAATTTCAAGGGAAAATTCAAAAATTTGGTTGGGTCTGCCTAGCTGTCCTTTGTCTTCTGCCCTGGCTCGCTTGATGTGAGGGATGCTCCTGAATCAGACTCCCTCGCTTGAAAACTTCCATGGGCTCCTGTCCATGAGCTCCTGCATGGTCTGTCCATGATTCATAATCTCTTCTTCATTTTCCCAGCTGGCATCTTCAACTGGATGGCCCTTCCACTTGACCAAATATTCAAAATATTCTTTCCTTCTGGTCTTCTTACCCACTCATTTATCCAGTATCTGCTCCATCTGTGGCTTCTTTGCAACTGCCATCTACTTCTGCCACTGAACCTCTGACTGTTCATCACTTGTTCCTACTTCCCCATCTTTGTATGGGTACAAATATGAGACATTGAATATTGGAGAAATTCCAACCCCATCGGGTAATTCAATCTCATAAGCATTCTCCCCCATTTTCTTCAAGACCTTGCATGGTATGATTTTCTTCATCTTCAATTTATTATATGTTCCTCTCGAGAACCTTTCTCTTCTCAAGTGTGCTAGAATCAAGTCACCAACCTCAAATTGAAGTTGTCTTCGATGCTGATCTGCTCTCCGCTTATACTCCTGTCTTGAATTCTGCAGTCACTCCTTCACCCGGCTGTGAAGTTCTTTCATCGCCTCCGTGAATTCTTCTGCACTAGCACTCCTAGTAGCAGTCTGTTCTGAATCTATCAATTCAAAAAATCCTCTCGGTTGCATGCCATATACAATCTGGAATGGACTCTGGCCTGTGCTTCGATTCACTAAGTCGTTATACGCAAACTTTACCTGTGGCAATGTATTGTCCCAACTGCTGTGGTGCTCCGCCACCAGGCTCCTCAGCAAGTCTCCCAGACTTATGTTCACCACTTATGTCTGTCCATCCATCTGAGGATGATAAGTTGAACTAAACAAAAAGTTAGTCCCCAGCTTCTTCCATAATGTCCTCCAAAAGTGCCCTAAGAACTTTGTATCTATGTCCAAAACAATACTCATTGGTAAGCCGTGAACTCGAACGACTTCTTTGAAAAATAGATTTGCGATGTACGTCACGTCACTAGTTTTTTGGCATGGGATAAAATGTGCCATCTTGGAAAATATATCCACTACCACAAATATCAAATCAAATCCTATTTGTGTCCTTGACAATCCCAATATGAAATCCATACTAATTTCATCCCACGGCTTCTCAGGTATGGGCAATGGTTGATAGAAACCAACATTCTGCTTCCTTCCCTTTGAATGCTGGAAAATTCAGCATCGGTCTACAAACCTCTTGACCTATGATTGCATCCCTAGCCAAAAGTATGATTCACTCAGCTTCGCGAACGTCTTATCATGACCGAAGTGTCCGACCAATCCTCCACTGTGTTTTTCCTTCATCAGATTCTCCCTCATGGAACAATTCGGAATACATAGCTGATTGCCCTTAAACAACAACCCTTCCTGGATCACGTATTCGGCCCATTTGCTGCTATCTTTGAGAACTGGATTCTCAACTGATTCATACACTTCCTTAAAGTCTGGATCGTCTGTGTACATGTCTCTGAGATCATCAAAACCTAACGTCTTGACTTTGAACTCCTGCAACAGCAAACACTTCCTGCTCAAAGCATCAACAACTTTGTTAGCAGTACCAGAAATATGTTTAATCACAAATGTGAAATTCTGCATGTATTCAACCCATTTAACATGCCTCTGATTCAACTTTTCCTGTTGAGTCACAAACTGCAATGCATGGTTATCACTATATAAAACAAATTCCTTCGGAATCAAATAGTGCCTCCATTTCTTCAATGCCTAGATGATGGCATAAAATTCCTTATCATACGTGGAATACTTCACCTTCACTTCATTCAGCTTCTCGCTGAAATATGCAATTGGTCTATCATCTTGACTTAAGACTGCTCCTATTGCAAACCCGCTTGCATCACATTTTACCTGAAATGTCTTTTGAAAATCCGGCAACACCAGAATTGGTTGTTCTGTAATCTTTCGTTTCAACAAATTGAAACTCTTCTCAGCCTCTTCTGTCCAGTGAAAAGATTTATGTCTTTTCTTCACTATATCCATCATTGCTGCGCTAATTCCACTGAAATTACTAGTGAATTTTCGGTAGAAACTAGCCAATCCATGAAAACTTCTCACCTCAAATATGTTCCTCGGTGATGGCCAATTCTTGATTACCTCCACCTTATCTAGATCCATCCTCAACTTGTTTGCTGAAATAACAAATCCCAAATAAATGAGTTCTGTCTTCATGAACAAGGACTTCTTTATGTTTATCAACAACTTCTCTTGCTGTAATCTCTTCATCACAATGGCCAAATTCTTCAGATGTTCAGCCTCCGTTTTACTGAAAATCAGTATATCATCCAGATATACGATAACAAATTTTTCGATGAAATCCTTCAGGACTTCATTCATCAACCTCATAAATATACTTGGCACATTTGTTAAGACAAACAACATAACAAGCCATTCATACATACCTTCGTTTGTCTTGAATGTTGTTTTCCATTCATCACCTTCTCTCATGCGAATCTGGTGATATCCACTCTTCAAATCTATCTTTGAAAAAAAAAATTCTCCACTTAAGAAATCCATCAAATCATCCATCCTCGGCAATGGGAATCTGTACCTGATGGTTATCTTGTTAATCACCCTTGAATCAGTGTACATCCTCTAGCCTCCATCTTTCTTTGGACTGAGTATCGTCGGAACAACACATAGACTCAAGCTTTACCTAACCAAATCTTTGTCCAATAACTCCTGGACTTGTCTTCTGACCTCTTCATTTTCCTGCGGCGTTAATCTGTACACGGCTTTGTTTGGAAAACTGGCTCCTGGTATGAGATCAATATGATGACTCACACTCCTGATCGGTGGCAAAAAACGAGGTAATTCATCCACTACAATATCAACGAACTCTTCTAGAAGTTCCTGAACTTCTTCTAGTAAATCATCCACTCTTGTGCTAGTCAGAACAATCTTCGGTTTTCTGACCACAATGAATTGTGGATCCTCCTTCTTCTTAACCTCAGTAAGGAGTTCCTTCCCACTCATGAGAAGTACTGTGTTACTTACTTCTGGTTTTACTTCTTTATCCTTTATCGGAAGCAACATGTGTGTCCTCCCATTCTTCTCGAGGGTGTATGTGTTCATCCTCCCATCACAAATCACATTTCTATCATATTGCCACAGTATACCCAACAATAGATGAAAAACCTCCATAGGAATAACATCACATAATATCTTATCATTATATCCTCCTATCTTAAATTCAACTAAACATTGTTTGGTGACATTTACCTGATGTCCCTTTTGTAGCCATGAAACTTTGTATGGATTTGGATGATCAGTCGTCTCCAGCTCCAGCCTTTCTACCATCTTGGTTGAAACAATATTATCAGTGCTACCGCTGTCCACAATGAACTTGCATGCCCAACCCTTGGTCTTGCAAGTTGTTCTGAAAAGTCTGGTCCTTTGGACTGAGCTTTCCACTTCTTTCTCTGGTGTCAAAAGGAATTTTTGCATCATCAACGATCTTCCACCTTCAACATCCTCTGCCTCAACATTTTACCCCAGTGCCTCAGCAATGTGAGTTTCTCCAGTTTCTTTCTTTTTATCTGGACACTTGAATGACTTGTGCCCATTCTTCCCACATGTGAAGCATGTGATTACTCCACCTCTTCCTCTTCCTCTACCTCTGGTATGAGGAAAAGTGTTGTTGTCAGCATAATCTCCTCTCTGCTCAGTATGTTGTCCTCTTTGCTCAACGTATTGCCCTCGCTGTGAACTTCCACCTCTCTCTGTCCGAGACTGAGGTTTCTTCCAATCATCCCTAGGCTTCTGGCTTCTTTCCTGGGCAACTGATTTGCCTCTGGGATGACTTCTGCCTCGGCCTCTTTGACTCTGCTTTCGGCTCATCTTCTCTTCCACCTTTAAAGCCATTTGATAAGCATCCTCCACCATTCGGATGGTTTCCATGCTCATTTCATCCTGAATCTCATATCTCAGGCCATTCATGTACCTGGCCACTTTTTCATCATTGCTTTCGCGATGACCTTCCCTGATATTCAACCTATAAAATTCCTCAGTATATTCTTTCACTATCATCAACTTCTGTCTCAGGTTCTGCATTCTCCTGAATAGAGAAATTTGATAGTCCATGGGAATAAATTTTTCCTTCATCTTTGGAATCATCCTGTCTCAGCTCTTAATTTTCTACTTGCCTTGGCAACGCCTGTCAGCTTGTAGTTCATCCCACCACAAGGTTGCATGTTCTTTTAATCTTGTGGTGGCATGCCTGACTTTCTTGTCCTCTTGAGTCTTCGATGTCTTCATAGTCAAAATAGGTGTCTAGAGCTCTAATCCAGTCTAGAAGCTCTTCTACATCCAGATTTCCCTCATAAACTGGAATGTCCATTTTCACCTTTGCACCCATTCTTGCAACATATTTAAGTAAGCGCTCATTTGCTGCATCTTCAGCTGGGATTTCTTCTTCTCCATGTCCATCATCATCTTCATTTTTGGACTCACTGATATCTCCTACATCAGCTTTGCGCCTTTGTCTTATATCCATGTCCACAATCATAGCACGTAAGTCATGCAGTTCTCTTTCCACTTATGGATTCTGCACTTGCCTACCCCTTCCTCTGGGCATCTCCCTTTCCTCCTCTGGATCGGGTGATTGTCTATCCCTTCTTCATGGGGGCATGGTGAATTCTCCTTTTTCTCTGCTACAGAAAGCAAAGAATCTTTTCTAAGCTCTGATACCACTTGATGTGTATCAGAGTGCTCTTTATCACTTGCCTCTCTTGCCTGAAAGATATAGACAAGAATCAAGCTATGATACCACTTGACGCAGGCGCGCCCGCTAGGCACATCCGCTCACAGGATCCTTCCTCTTTCCTTGGCCCGAAGAACTGAAAGGTTCTTCTATTTCCCTATCGGGCAATTTTCACCCACATCAACTCTCTCACAGGGTCTCTCTTTCTTTTAGATCAACACTGGCCCTTTTTTATCGGGGTTCCTCCTATCGAAATTTTGGAACTTGTGATGTCCAAACAACTTGGTTTACTGATCCCCAATCCCCAATATGCTCCCCTGCTGCCTTAGCCTCCCGGAATAAACCTTTAGTCCATGCGACTGTTTTCCATAAGACCGCAACCTTATATTCCTTCTCGTCGGGGTTTCTGACTTCAAAATCAAGATGCACTCAAATTCCCGTTAGCCCTCCAGGCTAAGCTCTTGGTCCACGTGACCTCCCCTTATATGACCGCAGTCATATTCCTCATCGGGGTTTTTGGGTTTCTAATGCCAAAATGTAATCATCCTCAGGATTCACGATCCCTTGAACCCCGACGCGCTCTTTACACGTTAGCCCTCCTGGCTATGGGCATTGGGCCATATGACCGTTATCCCCGTGACCGCAGTCTCATCCCTCGTCGGGGCTACGGGGTTTCAAATGATGAAAAACACTTTCCCACAGGATTCCCGATTCCTCAAATCCCGACTCTTCGATTTTCTGACAGCTGGCCCCACGGTGGCACCTTCCTCCCTGTCGAGGTTTCGGACTTCGCAATTCCAAAATGCATAAACACCTTGTCACCAGGATCCCCGATATCCTGATGACCCAAACATCGATAGATGACTTCTCTTTCGGGACTTTCCTCGATGGCTCCGATTACTTCCACGCGTCCTCCCCTAATGGATGGTCCTGGTTAACTCTCAGGATTTCATGATTTCTGATGTCATGGACGCCTCGTCGCTAGGACTCGCAAAATGATGAACTCTGACTCCCTTCAGATCTTTGACACGTGTCCCAAA
>SNQJ01S0003423.1:99949-116095 GCA_010110895.2 Picea sitchensis | reverse complement strand
ACAAGTCGTGTTTACTCTTCAAAGGAGAACCAAGAGCTTCAACGACACGAATTCACCATTAAAACCAAAAACACAGTCTTTACATAGTTCTGGCAAAATGAAAATTGGAAAACAAAGCTAAATTGTCTTTTTTCTCTCTAACACTCTACTTAAAAAATTTCTGACCACTAAGGTGGTATTTATAGTTTTTACAAGTTGATATGTCGACCACTGGAAGGGTCGACCCTCTTTAAAAACAACAATTTGCCTTTAATATGCCCTAACTGTCTGTGGCTTCTAGAAATGAGGCGAGCCAATAATCGCTCAACATAACAACCCAAATTGAGTTGTCAAGAGTTTAGTAGCTGGAGGCCATGAGCACAAGAAAAACCCATGTATTTGATTCACCCATCGCTAGCCTCTGATATGCTAACTTCCAAATCACCCACGACTTTTGTGCAGGACGAAGTGTCGGATGTAGTACTGGACTGAGTGTCAGATGGAGTACTGGATGGAGTGCTGGATGCAAAAACAAGCTGTGATTTTTCCCTGTGACACACAAAACATGAATTATTTTCTAGGGATCATAAAAACATGCTGATTTATACTCAAAAGCATCACAACACAAGAATTATGCATACTTGGTGTGAATCATAGTGATTTGACACAAAAGCTCTTCAAAAAATCTTCAAAACAGGAAAACGCATATACATATTTGAACAAAAAGGATCTAATTAACATCATGAAATCAATCATATCACACACCCAACATTACCCCCAAACCTAAGATTTTGCAGGTCCCACTGCAAACAAAAAAGAATCACCCAACATGACTAGACTTTGTGAAGGAGGGGGTGGATTAGCCTTAGAAGATTCTCCCTCTTTCCTGGGGTATTTTTTCTTGGGCTTTTTTCAATGTTTCAATTGCATACAAATAATATTATTGGTGAATTCATATCATCAACCCAACACTATGGATAATTCATCTTGGCTTGTAGGACAACGTTATCATGGCGTAAATAACGATTCAGTGTTTCATGCTCTCTAAGTTTGAACTGGAGAGTTTGGAGTTTTTGAAGGTTGTTGATGACATGTGAGGAAGCCTTCAGATGTATATTATACCCTTAATCCTTTAAACCATTCAAAAAAAAAAAATTACCTCTGGAAAATTAGTTCCAAAAGTGACTTCCCATAAGCGCAACAATTCTGGCCTGGTGAACTTGTGAAAAATAGGTATTAATGGGACACCTGTAACTACAAGACAATAAATCCTGTGTAAAAACTGAGAGAGGTTTTTGTTTTTGAATATGTCCTTGATAAAAACCTCTCTTGGTTTTCATAACTTCACTTCCAGTTGTTAGTAAAACATGAAAAGAAAACATGACTAAAACAGGAAAAACAAAGTGTTTTATTTTCTGAAAAACTAGGCCTCTAAGAGAATTGAATATATCCCAAACCATAACATATATTCCGAAACTGAGAGAGGTTATTTTTTTTTAATATTTCCTTGATAAAAACCTCTCTTGTTTTCAAAAATAATTTCCCATTTGTTCATAATTCAAGCTTGAAGTTGGTTACTAAAATATTATAGAAGCGCAATGTGCTCTAAGGAGAAACACAATGTGGTCTTTGAGAGGGTTTTTGGAGGCCTTACTAGAGGTTTTTTGGGATGAAAGTGGTATGGTTGGAAATTATATGATGTATTATACACAATGGAACCATCAAGAACTGCAAATTCCTTCTCCAAACCTTTGAAAAACTGACTTGAAGTCAAGCTATCAAAATGTGTCGGAACCCTCCTATAGCGACTGGATTTGGGGAATTTATCTCAAATAATAACACCTGTGAATAAAATGAAGGATTTTTTTTGTTTCTTGGTATATTATTGACAAAAATCTCTTTCACTTTTGTCAAATTCATCTTCCTTAATTCAAAAACCAATTTTGAAGTAGAACTTTGACTAAGACAATCATTTATAAATTTATGACAAGGAATGATGACATGACCACGATGAAAATTTATGACCTTGGATGAGTGGAGGGAGTAGTAATGACACCTAGACACACCAATGACCATTTTACAACCAAGAGATGTCAAATTTTATTTTGAAAATATAACGATTTGACCTAATAACCCTATCAATCACATGAAAGAGTAAATTTGATCACTGGTGACTGACATAAATGAAATATACTAACAAAATTCTTGGTTGTACTGGTAGGCATGGTGAACCAGAGATTTTTTTTTTCCTTTCATCAATCTGTAACAATTCAAACAACTGTTCATCTTTTCATAAGCTTGTAATACAAATGGCAGTAAGTATTTACCTGTTGTTATCGCTCTGTATTTTTCAAAAAGAGTAGTTAAGTATACGAAGTCTTCTATAGCATAAACATAAAAATTCACAATAAGATTATAAAACACACAATGATGTCAACAATATATAATTTAGCATACCAACATAAACAACTTCTGATATAATATCCCAAGACATTGTAAAAAGACAATATGATAGAATTTTGACATAAATCTTACTTCCTCTTCTCATGGGTTTGCTATACAAATGGGAAGTGCTTAGAATTTTTTTAGCTTAGGAAACTCCCCCTAGACCGAATATATGGAACGTCCTAGTGCCATGAATTAGCAATAGGCTTCTTGGTCTTCTTTCCTGATGAGGCTGCAAGGGTATCAACAAGTTTCTTGGACTTTTGGTTCAGTAAAGGAATAGCTTGATCATGAGGGTTTGGGTGGAGTAACAATCCCTAGATCAAGTGTATTCTTGGTAGTCTTGATTGTAAGATGAGGTTTTGCATATTGGTAAATGAACTCATCCCACGTTTTCCCCTGTTTTTCCAACTCAGATAAGACAAGTAGTTTGATATGGCCATAGTGAAATAGATTGTTATGGGGATTGGTTACATTCTTCCTCACTTGGGAAGACATATTATCAAGACTCTTTAAAAAGTAAAAGGGAAAATTCAAGGGCTTATTGAACTGAAAGTGAGCTAATAATTGAAAGTGACAGGCTTTAAAGACAGAATATCTACCTTCACATGTAATCAATCCAGTGATGATTATGAGAGGGTTGATTAGATCCTCTTTTATCCACTCTTTAGAGTATCCCTTAGCTCCAAATATGTTCTGAAATTAGGGTTTGAAAAACCTGTTATAGCTTTCTCTTGGCAACTGGTGGTGTTTAAACTAGAAGTCTCCAATTCTTGGGAGCTTTGTGGCTAAGGAAATTGATTCCTTAGATATCACAAATACAATGAATAGGAGAAGAGAAAGATAAGATTGTTCCATTGTTATTTGTTTTGCCATCGTTCTCACACAATCCATTCATCTAAATCGCATTTTATAAGGCATGTAATCATAACTCTGTAATGAATAGTTTGTAATGAAAAAAAACCAGTTAAGTGGTCTGTTAAGGAAATTCATAGTAGTTTATAACACACATGGAATTAGCATTTCAAAAATAAAATAATTGTTGATATAATAGCCTATATTATGAAAACAACACACATAAATTTTTACAAAGATTTACTTCTTCTAGGAAATGTTATCATTTGTCAACTCATGAACCCCTCCCCCACACCTAAGTATTGTGACACCTCACAATAAAAAATATAGGAAACCAGTCAGTTCTCCCAATAGACAAAGATTTACATCTTGTTAAGTGTAGAGATAAATTTCACAGATTGGTCTAACGAGACGGTTAAAAGATGGCCCCACTTATATGATAAGAGATCCTATATATAGATAAGAAGAGGTAGGCAAGAGAGTTTCAAGATACTCTCAGAGTTAGTTCCCAATGGAAAGTTTATGGAGATCATTAACCTTAGATTAACCATACATACTTCATGTCATCTTTGTCTACAAGTAATGTCGTACATTAGGACAAGTTTAAATTTATTATTTATTTTTTGTCATATTATCATCCTCACTAGGTAAAATGCCTCACTGCCAGCAAGCATGTTCAGTACTATGACGGGTTTACATAGTCATACCACAGGTCGGTACCTGCTGCCAATATACATGTTCAGTATCTCGGTGGGTTAGCCTCTTACACCCTCAGAGACTGGCCCTCCATCTTTTAATATTTTAGTATAATATTTCTTTATGTAAGAAGATGGGGGGGACAACTCTGAAAACAACTTTTTTTTTTTTTCAATTGGGATGGTATTTATGTTAGAGGATGAGTTTTCGTTATATTCCTTAGTGATTGTCCTGATGTAAGGGGTACTTAAGCAAATGTGGCCTATCTAAAGATATGATATAATCAAGCTATTTAGTGTGTAGTGGATGGTACCATTGAGAAATGACATAAAGGTATCTCTAGGTTCAACTCACTTTCTTCTTTTGTAATTTATTGTGATGTTTCCATGACTAACTGCTAATCATACCTCCTTGTTACTCTTTAATAAATATACTTTACTCACTTACTCAGGTTTCTTGGGAAAACTATATGAGTGACCTCTAAGCTTAATGGTTACGGTATCACTTCCTTATATAGAGGTGAAGGTTCAAGAGTAACTTCTTTTTAAGATTCCTTGGGAACAAGAAGATGAAATTCTTTGCAAAAATATGGCTAATTAAAACAAGTAATTATTCATTTGATGCTTAGCAAATAAAAAGGTTCAAATATAACAATGTTTTGAAGAAAAATCATTCTTTTATATTTCCTTGAAACTGTCTACTCCTGGGGAAATAAATACCTATAGAGATCTCTAAAACTGTTTGCAAAAACCACACTCTAAAATATCAAAAACTAATGAGATCAATGAGATCAAGTCACTGGAACATGTATCTCATAGTTCTTTTATTAAAAGAAAATGTAAAATGATGTTGCATTAGACTTCAAGCTAAACTAACAACATGCAACTTTTATTTATTATCATACCCTACCTAAAAAGAAAGGAAAATATTTCTTCAAGTGTAAGAACCTTTCCAATGTAACCATGTGCGAAGAAAGATAAGAAACATACTCATATCCACATATAAAAACGTTACTGCAAGGATTACTTGGATATGAAAACCAACCAACCTACTTGTTTTGGCATCTGAAGGTGTTGAAGAAGAGTATAATATCGTGGCCTGATGACCTCTTGAAACCAAATTTCAATGTAATCTTGATGTTCATCAACAGTAATTTCTATGCTCTCCTTCATCATGCTATGCAGATCCTCTTCTTTTGGATGATTGATTTCTGAAGTACATAAAGGATCTACTGAGATGGATGTTGAGAACTCCTCAATATCAGGTCTTAATGATTTCTCTCCACTGGATATAGTCCATAATTTTTCATCTTACTTCACATTTTGGCAAGGAAAATCATTTTTTAGTTCATAGGACCTTGATTCTTCTAATATTTTCGGAGAGGTAGACAAGTTCTTAACTATTGTCAAGATGTGTTCTTCCTGAAAAGAAGAGATCCTAGTTGTTTCTAGGACTTGATAGAGTTCTTCCAAACTAATGGTCACCTTCGAATTCATTCTCCTGGTGGTGGTAAGGAAACAAAGGTTGTGTTTTTTGGTTTTGCAGATTGATCAAGTGGTCTTGCCTCATGTACCACTATTACTGATGCTTCAAATTTTGTTCTATAGTGCTCCATGTTTTAGTCTCTTCAGAGTCTGCTTTATATCTTTGGGTTGAGCTAGCTCCTGTTGTTCGGTATCAATCTGCAGAGTTTGTGAGTGGAATGTTCCTTCCCCCAAAAAGGTCGGAAGGAACCTTGGTTGAAAGGTATGATTTATATTTAATGTATCTACCTTTGGGTCCCTAGGTCTGTTCATGAAAGAAAATAAAAATAAAAAGAAAAACTACCATTGGGTTTGGGGGAACCTGCTATAGCAGATGCGCGGGTTCTTACCTCTTGTCTTAAAGTTCCCCCTCTACCAAACTAATGCTAATGTTTATAAATGATCTATTTCCTAACTATTTCATACCTTGAGACAACTCCCCAGCAACGACGCCAAAAATGATGGGTGTTCTATATGCACTAAAAACACACTAAGAACCCTCAATTAAATTGTCAACCCGGGGTAAGTAAACTTAGAGTTGTAGCAATATATATGTCAAGGTAGAAGGGATGGTAGTAGTATAGTCTAACTAAGGAAGTGGCTATCTAAGGGATAATCTATTCAAGAAAAAACTATTAATGAGAAAACCCTACTAAGGAACTCAAACTATGTACCCTAAGTAACCTTTGAACAAAGGATCGATGGATAGTTCTAAGAAAGCAATTAAAAACACTAATTAAAGCAAACAAGTTCAATCATGACAATAAGCAAAATGAAATTATCTACCTAATAAGCAATAACAACAACAAACTACTTTAACTAACCTATTTAAATTCAATAAGAAACTATCCTATAAAAGCAAGTAAATAGACAAGCAACTACCCTATCAAAGAAAAATAGACAATAAAGAAACTACCCTATTAAAGAAAGTAAATGACTAGCTAACCTATGATAACTTCTACAGCAAGTAAAATAATCAATAAGCAACTAATTAAGCTAAGAAGCAAGTGAACTCTATTCTTAAATTGAATCTTCACATCTACTTCTAATTTATGAAAGGAAGTCTACTAAATTGAAAGCAAGAGGAATTAACAACTAATCTTTAATCTATGATAAGAAAATTATTCCTTAACCTACAAAAGAAAAAAGACTATCTATCCTACAAAAGCAAGGAAACTATCTTCTAATCTATGAAAGCAAGAAAACTATCTTCTAATCTATGAAAACTCAAATATAGTGTTGATGGTTGTGTCTCCAATGTCTTATAATATCACGATGACATTTAACAATGAATGATAATTCAAGAGGGATAAACTCGATATTAACTTCAATAGAAAAGTGAAAAGTGTGAATTAGGTAATCCAGTGAAAACTTAGCCATTATAGAAACAACATCAACTATCCTGCATATCCATGTGATTATTGATCATGCATTAATCATCAACAGTACAAAGATACTATTCTAGTAAATTCAATTGCATTCTATACTAATTAAGCAAATCCATACTACACTAAGCTCAATAATCCACTACAAATTAAAATTGCAACCTAGATCTAAGAAATAAATTCCATGAAGTAAACTAAACTAGTTCTATCTTAACAATTCAAATTGCAAAAAGAGGAAATACTCATAAACAGAAATTAAACACTATTTCAGCGTATGACAAGTAAGCAAATGAGCAACCTAAATGACAAATTAAATGAATAATATAAATAGCAACTACATAGGAAAACTAGAATCGAAAATTAAAGGCTAATGACTATCCATCCACCGAAACCCTGTCAAAGAAATCATGAATTAAAAACTTTATTTTAAACTCTGTTTTTATCATCTATTTCAGCATAAAGAAAACTTAATTTATCATCTAGTTACACACATGGTTAGTATCTAAGCTTGCAGTCTTGTTTCCTATCAACTAACAAATCATTGTATACTAACACGATCCTTCATAATAACCTGCAAAAGAAACTAAAACAATTAAGCTATAAACAACAATTTATACAATAAGAAAGCAAAATGACAATTCATGTACAAAAAATGAAATAAAAAGACAACTATGTTATTCAATTCATAAGAAAACTAATTGGATATTCACCCAGACTATTGGTGGCCCCCCCAGAAAGTCGTGGTTACTCTTTAAAGGAGAACCACAAGCTTCAACAACACGAATTCACCATTAAAACCAAAAACGCAATGTTTACACAGTTCTAGCAAAATGAAAATAGGAAAACAGAGCTAAATTGTCTTTTTTCTCTCTAACACTCTACTTAACAATTGTCTGACCACTAAGGTGGTATTTGTAGATTTTACAAGCTGAGAGGTCGACCACTGGAAGGGCCGACCCTCTCTAAAAACAATAAATTGCATTTAAGATTCCCTAACTGTCGATGGCTTCTAGAAATGATGTGAGCCAATAATCACCTAACATAACAACCCAAATCGAGTTGTCAAGAGTTCAGTAGCTAGAGGCCACGAGCACAAGAAAAACCCATGTCTTTGATTCACCCATCGCTGACTATCGATATTCTAACCACCAAATCACCCATGGTTTTTGTGCAGGACGAAGTGCCAAATGGAGTACCGGACTAAGTATCAGATGGGGTACCAGACAGAGTGCCGGATGCAAAAACAAGTTGCGATTTTTCCCTGTGACACACAAAAAATGAATTTGTTTCGTGGGATCATAAAAACATGCTGATTTATACTCAAAATCATCACAAAACATGAATTATGCATACATGGTGTGAATCATAGCGAT
Source organism: Picea sitchensis (assembly GCA_010110895.2). Classification (NCBI taxonomy): domain Eukaryota; kingdom Viridiplantae; phylum Streptophyta; class Pinopsida; order Pinales; family Pinaceae; genus Picea; species Picea sitchensis. The sequence continues at coordinate 107,839 of SNQJ01S0003423.1, read as the reverse complement.
TTAACACAAAATCTCTTCAACAATTCTTCAAAACAGGAAAACACATATACATATTCGGCCAAAAAGGATCTAATTAACGTAATGAAATCAATCATATCACAGGCCCAACACAACTCTATTGTTTGTATTTGGTACCATCTATGCAGGTATTTGTGTTGGTCTGGGAGGGTTTTGGTTTGTATCCAGCTATGGTAATTGTGGGACTGTTTATTGGGTAGTAGGATACAATGATGGCATGGGTGGGGGGTATTGCGAGTAGTTAGGATAAGGCATTGGGATTTTTTGTTGAGGCATAATCCCGTGAAGGACCTCATTGGGATCCTCTCCAATTTTGCTGCCAAGGCTGAGTTTGAGTTTGTAGTTGTATCCAGGTGGTTTTCCATGCCATTTGATTGTTCCATTGTTGTTGATAAGCATTATAGGGTGAAAAAGATGATGAAAAAGGATATTGGGACATACCTTGGGCTCTTGGCTGCCATGATTTCTTTAGTGCAGCTTGCAAAAAAGGTTATTCAACCTTCCTATTTTATTTATATATGGCTTTAAGTCCGGGCAATGAGGGGAACTTCTCCATCTCATGATCCTCCACACATATTGCACAAACCTGCACATTATCCAATGGGCATTCTTTAAATGGATTTTTCTTTCGATAGCAGGGGAAAAAAATATATACATCAACTTTCTCTTCTTCTTTCTTTTTCTTAACTTGAAACATATCTAGCTGAGAACTAAGAGTACCAAGAATTTCTGTTTTAAAATTTTCCAATAAATTTCCTAATTCTATCATTGATACTCCACCTCCTGCAACATATTTTGTTACTTTTGGAAAAATATCTCTTATTCCCTTACCAGATTTTGCTTGAATCCTAGAATATCTCCTGCATAAATCACATATGTCAGCAAATGGAAATTGAGAGATATCACCTGCACCCATAAGATTTAACACATCAATGTATTCTTCTTGTATCCCTTTAAGGAAGATAGTCCCAATGGTATCATTATTTAAATTACTTTGTTTGGTTTTATGAATATTATTGAGAAACCTTTCTACATAGTCTTCAAGACTCTCTTCCTCTGATTGTTGCATCTTAAAGATATCATTACAGGAGTCTCTGGTCCTACAGTAGTCTTGATATTTTTTAAGGAAAGTACTTTTCATGTCTTCCCAAGATCGGATAGTGTAATCTTCAAGTCCCATGAACCATCTTAGACCAGAGTCTTTTAAGGTTGGTGGAAACAATTTTATTTTTTTTGCATCATCAACATAATTATAGCTTCTACATAGAATATCAAACTCAAAGAGAAAAGTGTCTGGATCCTCTATAACCATACCTATGAAATTTGAAAGGATCAAAGGGGGAATATTTTTCATGTTCACATTCAACATTAATTCAAGTATGGGGAATCCAAAGGTGGTCTCTTCTTCTGGTTCCCTATTTCTTTCTTCTTCATCTGCCATGTGGAAAAATATACTAAATTCCTCTGGACTTGGTGATAGTGGTGGCTTAGCTATTGGATTTTGATGAATGGTGAAGTTGTCTCCCACTTGGAATCTTGGATTTCCTCCCACCATAGAAGTTTCCACTTGTGAAATGATCACATTGTGGGGGGTTTTAAGTAGTTGATATATATTCTCTTGGTTGACAGACTGCTTTAGTACTAGATCAATGTTTGAAACTGGCCTACCAACCTATGGCTCTTCAGCTGGTTGGTTATGGGATTCTCCCTCTTTCCCTTGGACCTTTTCCACTATTTTTTTAGATTGTGGGGTGGCCAACCTTGATGTAGAACCCTCCCTTCGTGAGCTTCCTACGTATCTTTCAGTTGAGTTAATAGGAGGGGTTTTATTGCTACCAAATAAATTTTCCAGAATACTAGTTTTTAAAAATATTCCCTTGCTATCCCTAGGCCAAACCATGAGTTAACCATTTGCCAGATAGGGTTTGGAAGGACTCACAATAGTGGCAATGTAGGTTCTTACCTTCCATGTTATTGTCTCTCTACCACTGATCTGGAAACAATAAAGAATACTCAAAGAAAACAATCAAACTTTGAAACACAAACTAGCTTCTTACCATTTACCTTTTAGCAGTTCCCCAACAATGGCGCCAAAATGTTGGGAAAATTAATTGATGTAATTAAGTCCCACATAAATGTCAACCAGGTTGGTAAACTAATGAATTGCAAACACAGTATGTGTAGGCAAATGACATAAGTGTATCCTAATTTTTATTTCAAGGAGAAAGATAACTAGGTAACCTACCAATAATGAATGAATATAAGAAAAGAAACCACTAATCCACACAGATAATTAATAACCAAGATAAGGAATCAACTAATTAAAATCAACTGGCCACGTGGACAACATGTGAATGACTGCAATCTCCCAAATGAGAGGGAAGCTCAGTGTTGAGTATCTCTATGGAACTTGTCCTGAGAATGGTAGTAATATCCTTGAGAGAAGGATCTAGAAGTCTGATATGTCCATGTGCATGTATGACATGGAAAGGGTGCAAGCAATGAGCTTGCATGATGTATGTTTGGGCTAGGTGTGTATAGGCTTGAGTGCATGGATTTAATGCATTTTGAATATTCTTGATATCAATCCTGATATTAATACCAACTAGGTATGAATGATATTAAATGTGAAAGTGACACACATGTATGATGTAAGAATATATGTATACTAAATCCACAATATGGCTGCCTTGATGAGTGATATGTAAGGCAAAAATTACACTTTCCAAGATTAAATGAATACCATGGATGCATGGCTGACTCTATTATGAGGAGTCATGAAATATTGGTTTTGAATGATAGCTTGAGGGGAATGTGTTCCATTCCCTCAAGAAAGGCTCGTATAAACAGATGCAAGAGTAAATGAGAAAGGATGCTCTATTTTCATGACAAAAGGAAACATGATTAAGCCTTTGAGGACTGCATGAGAACAATTGTGAACAATCATAAGTTAAATTATTTATGATTATGCATGTGGTTAAGTGCATCATGAATGTAAGTTAGCAAAACAAGGAATATGTGTGGAAAAATAACTGGATGCATAACAAAGATGCATGTTTATATTCCTTATGGAATATTTAGTAAATAGTTGAAGCTAAATCAAGGTTGAGGCCATCACAGATAGAGAAGGTTATGAAATAAGGAAGTTGCATGCTGAAGGATTTCCCTATGGAGGAACAGTGAATTGTGTGAAGAATTTTTTAGGAGAATGAAGTCACAACCTTAATGACTATTGAGAATTGAGTAGTGGGATACAAGCCTATTTATATAAGAATCCTGGATTACATTCTAAAACAAAATATATGAGTGGAAAACTAACCCACAAGTGTAGACCATTCTGATAACCGAATGGTAATGTGCAATGTGCACAGAGTCATGGATGATTATGAAAAAAAGTTTTTCTATTAAAGTATGTTGATGTACCCTAAGATTTAGGGTGAGACTAACCGAGGCTGCTCAAGGAAAAGAGCAGGATGATCACAATAAGAAGTAGATTGCATAAGAAAAGAAGGAGAAAAGGAGGAACACTTTTCTCACCCTAAGAACTTTGGATTGTTTAACAGAGTCATAGGCTTAAATATTAGTTGTGGAAATGAGTACAGATAGAGAAAGGAGAATAAGTAAGTAAGTAAGTTTGAATGAATAGGATTGGTTGAAGCCATATTAAACAAAGGAAGTGAGGCCTTGGAAAATAACCCAGTTGGACTGAAGGTCCCAGGCTGTGTAGATGGAGTTGGGAAAAGGGAAGAGCCTTAACTCTTTTCTTGTTGTATATTATGTTTTTATATGGGATGAGAAAGCTAGTATGTTGATGAAAGTAAATGTTTTGACACCATAATGATGACGATTGTATGACTATGGAAACAATTGAGAATTGTTTGTGTTGCACTCATGGAAGCATTAAGGATAATGTGATGAGGTGCATAGAGATATGCTAGGACATATATGAAAGTTGTTTTATTGATTTAAAATATATGATACTTGCATTTTTATTTTACATGATGACTACCATGTTTATGATGTATGTCATGTGTAGAAAGAAATTGGAACTATTGAGGAAGACAGTTGCCAATGATGGATAACCTCAAGCAAAGGATGACTATGAGAATGTGGTTGTCAAAAGATTGTTGAAGGGGATTTAAAAGTCCCATAAAGCACCATTGATGAGGTAATATCAGATAGGATGCTAATAGCTAGAACATGTATAAAAATGTCCATACCTATGTGGCATAAGGTATGAAGGAATTTGGTAAGAATCCCTTCTGAAAAGATTCCATTATCCTAAATATATGTAAATAATTGTGAGTGGTTATTGTATGCTATTGCTACCCAAGCAGGGTAAGATTAAGGAAAGAAGAATCTCAACAATAGAAAGAGGAATTCTATGCCAGTCAAGGATGAGTTATAATCCTTGCAAGAAAATGCATGAGAAAAGAGAACCATGGGTACAATGACCAATCTAGGGAGATTGGGGAATAAAGGTGTTCATAGTTAGCACATTGCATGGAATTGCTTCGAGGAAATGCAGGTTTGCATAAAGGGCATACAAAATATTTTCCATTGAGGAAGGAGGGCCTTCCAATATTTTACTTAGATTGTATAGGTTTTAAAGAAAATATAAAAATGGGTGGCCATGAGTGTTGGAACCCTGGTTACTAATGAAGGAAGAATTCTTGGGTGCATTCAAAAGAAACTTATAGTTTCATATGTGTTGATTTGGGATCATGATTATCTTGTAGTAGGAAGTACAATCCTACTACAATAATGAATGAGAATGAATAATCCATATGGTGAAAAGGTTGTTTAAGCTCCAACACACCATGGTAGAGTGCTTGTCACCAAGTATGGAAAAATTGAAAATCAATGTGAGGGTGCATTGGGTATGAATGTGACTATGAATATTGGCACATTGATTACAGTCATTTGATATTTGAATTACATTTAGAAATGTGGCATGTTGAAAGGATTTTTACATAAATAATAATATTTTCTTTTTCTTTGTACCCTTGAATGGATGAAAATGACTTGGACTATTAGTATGCATAGTTTTGAAAATACAAAGTGCATGAAAACTAACAATTTGTTTGGTTGAGGATTATTGAAATTGCAAGAAGAAAAGGGTATTTGATATGGAAGTATCGTAAGCCCATAAGGAATACCAATTTCCTGCTAAGCCAAACTATTATGGAAAGAAAATTCCTATGTTTGCAAATCTGGTCCTTGTATGGAACAAATATGAAAATAAATATGGAATTGAAAAATATGTGGGTGATAGATTTGCGAGAAAATTCTAAATTTGAAATTGATGATAATTTGTCATAATTGTTGTATACCTACGATACATGTGAGATGAAAAATATCTATCTAGGGAGGACAGATGAAGTTTTTCAAGCTTAAAAGCATGGAAGAGGCTACAGGTTGGGACATGAGAACCCTGTGGTAAGCCATGATCACCTTAGAACATGTTGTGTTGTGGTAACACAAGCCAGAGGGATGCCTCGACAGAGAAATTTTGAGGGATGCCTTGAATATAAGGCTCAATGAAGTTCTTAAAACTCTTCTTGTGTGAGAAATCCTTGGCAAGAAAATATGGATCACTCGAGGAACTGTATAGTAGGGAAGGGGATGCCTGAGCCTGGGCCTAGAGGGTTAGTGACCGTAAAGAAGAAGGGACTTTGAAAATTCTCATACACTATTGATTTATATCATGCACACAATGGGGTATGTCCAGGAAAAACAGTGAGCCTAGATACCAAGACAACCATGTGGATACAATTCCATGAACTGCACAGATGAGTATTGTGGTAAGTTATGAAATTTTCTTGAATTTTATGTAACAATAAAATGTTTACGCATGAAATCTATGATTAGTATTATTGTTGTCTAATATTATTGAAGACAGGTGACGAAGGACAAGATTTTGAAAAGGACCTGACCAAGAAATAGGATCAATATTTGTGAAGTAGCTGAATGACAGAGGCATGACATGTGTTATTGAAAAAGAACACCGAGGAAAATTTTCCTTTTAAAGGGGAGGGGATTCTAACACTCTTGTTTAACCCAACTTGTAATTAATCATTAATTATGAATACCATGCTATGGAATGTGAAAAATGTAAATGTATTATTGTTTGAATTTCCAATAACTGAATATGGGGGTGAAGCCTTGAAGTATTGACCATGATATCACTAGAGGAAAGAAATGGGAAAATTATGCAGAGGGTTCATTATGTCAAATGACCCAAATTTCTCCTTGTTGAAATGATATGCCTCATCCCTACCCCAAGGAGAAATCAATTAATAATAAAAGGACTGGTGGTTGAACCATCAACCACCCCGATGAATGGAAGCATGGTTGGCTGAGGAGATAGGAGGTTGTCATCCCGAAGTACCATAGAGTTCTGCAGACCCATACTGACCCAAGTTTCCTTCTGACAAAAGGAACAAGACAGGTCGATAACCTTCTCGAGGAGGAGAAAATACAAGAGAAGACACACAAAATAGAGGGGGGAGTGAGGCTTTCCTGCTTAGAAGAGGAACTGAAAGATTGATAAGGTGTTTTGGTCACTGGGGAGAACAAGAGAATATATATCTGAGAACTTACATAAGAGTGTGAAATGAGCAGGAGACTGCGAGCTTGATGCTGAGAAGACATCTGATAAACCTCGAAGAGACCATGACAAAGAAGGAATCCCTGAGAAACTACGAAACTTACCTAGTGATATCATGGATTGGAATGAGGGTGGACAGAGTGATAATAGTGAATTCCTATGAGCCTATGGTTGGGTGGAAAGGCCCACACCCATAGTCAGTTTGTTGGATACAATATGAAATAGATAAGTATTCTCATACCTTGTATATTTGAGTTGTAACTGTAAAATAAAGTTGGATATCCTGTGAATGTTTTAGGGATGTTCATGTTTCTTGATGGTTAGACTATGTTCCCTTATATTTTTCTTGATTGTGTATTTAAGCAAGTAAGGAACTGTATGGTTTGTACATGTAAAGGCGCAGGCTTTGTAGTGGCTAAAGTTAAAGAAAATGAACTATGAGTCTGTCGACCTTGGGAACATTTTTACCAGGGATGATTTTAAGGATGGAAATTTATTTTAAAATGTAGAAACCTTGGCGAATATTACTAATCCTTTATATGTCAACTATAAATGTTTGGCGATATTTTTTAAAAAATATTCAAATTTCTAAGTATTTTATATAGTTTTTATAAAATTTTGGCGATTTTTAAGATAAAATAATTTTATCCTATAGAATTTGGGTGAATCATTTTTAAAATAACGAATCTCATTTTTGGAAAAACCAAGGAAAATTAGCCCATGAGCGAAATTTAGCCCCTAAAATCATCACTAATTTTTACGTATACATATTGACACTTTCCATTGTTTTGAATTTCCTAGAAAAAGGATTTTGTTAAGCTTAGGAGAGGTAGTGCGTGTATGCACATAGTCTCTACAAGGTAGGCATAGACCGAGAACTTCTTAAGTTATAGAGATTGGTGAATGAGTGCAAGGGGTACATGGGAGATTCTTTTAAGTGTCAAGCTCAATAGAAAGAGCGCAAAGTGCACGTCCGTACCCAAGTCCTTCAGAGAAGATGAATCTCATGAAGGATAGTGATCCAGATTATTTTCGGCACGAAATGAGAGTGGAGATATAATAAAGAAATGCACAGAGATATCACAGATATTCAATAATATAACATAAATGTATCAGATATGCAACCATAAACACAGATATACAGTAATACACGATTTCTATTATTGAAATAAATGTACAGAGACTGTAAAATACAGAGTGAAAGACTCGCTAGAATGGTGGCAACTTATCTCTGAGAAGAGATGTGACGGCTACTCGCATTC
>SNQJ01S0003423.1:88154-99899 GCA_010110895.2 Picea sitchensis | reverse complement strand
TCACAGATATTCAATAATATAACATAAATTTATCAGATATGCAACCATAAACACATATATACAGTAATACATGATTTCTGTTATTGAAATAAATGTACAGAGACTGTAAAATACAGAGTGAAAGACTCGCTAGAATGGTGGCAACTTATCTCTGAGAAGAGATGTGACGGCTACTCGCATTCGCAAGAAGATGATTACAATGAGGCTCGGAAGGCCTTTTTACAATAGATGGGAATGACAAAAGTCCTAGACATCCAAAAACCTAACCCTAGGAGATGAAGCGCCAAAAGTCATGTGGGCCCCATTTGGGTAAGTTAGTACATCAACTTCCCGAGGTCGTAACTTTTGCATACGATCTTTGTTTTAGGCGTGTGATAGCTCGTTGGAAAGGTATCATCGAGGAGATTCATTTTGGGGGATTAATTATGAATTTGGATATAATTGAGAACCTCAATCTCTAAAAACCTTCATTTAGGCCCTCAAAATGGCCCCAGAAGTTAAAACCTGCTAAAAATAGTAAATTGCCAAAATTGCCAGAAAGCCGTTTTGAGCCATTTGGAAAAGGTGGGTGGCCACCGATATCCACCTGGATCAAATAGTGAGATTTAAGTCTCGAAATGGAGGATCCTTTCATTTGGGGGATGAGCGAACGAGATTCATTTGGGAGGAGCCAAGGTATGTCACAACCATTAGATTTGGAGAAGGAAATCAGGTATTAACCCCCCAAAATCCTTTAGACTTCATGAGTTTGACAAAATTTGTGTATTTGTTGTAAGGGAGATGGATCCTCCAAAGTCCCGAAGTTCGAAGTGAATTAAGACCATCCATCAGAAGGGAAACGTGTCTCCAGATCCCACAGTTCGGAGAGTGGCACTTACACAATTTTGAGTCATTGTGTTAATGGGAAGAGGAAATCACAAGGGCTGAAGACCGAAGTCCCAAATCCACAAGAGTCATAGATCTTTGGGTATCCATGGAAATACCCAAATCGTCATATTTTGACTATGGTCTGCCTGATGTTGACCAACTCTGAAAGTTATGAGGAATTTGCATAGAAAAACTCCCAAATGCTAAATTCTCGAAGTAACGGGAGTCGTATATCTATGGATCTAGGTGGTTAGATCTCGACCGTGATATCTAAGGGATCTTAGAAGGCTATCAGTTCAGAGTGACGTGGCACATTGAAATCATCCAGGGTGATGTGGACCCATGATCAACGTGCCACATGTCACCTGGATTCAAGCATTTCACAGACCCTATTGGTCCATTAACATGTGACACGTGTCACCCATAGAAGGGGACACATGTCCTCTCTTCCTTACCACATTTCATTGTTGGCATAGGGGCAGACCCGAGGTTCAACGCTCAAGAGCACACCAACAAAACCCTAACTACCAGCCCTTTCGGCAACACCTACGAATCATATGAAGTATCTCCCGAGGTAGAGGCAAGGGTGGTTGCAGGACTTAGATGTCTGTAACCGTAGTTGGGACATTGATCTGTGATTATATCTTTTATAGGGTACTTAGCATAGATCATTAGTCAATATTTAACCCGTATGGTACTTCACAGATAACATAGAGCATCGCAGTGAATACTTATACTAAAGATGGTTTAGTACTTAGCCACATAAATATAGGTTAGGTTCAACAGATCAAGCACTAAGCATCTTTTATATCAGATCTAACATTCATTCATATATCATCAGCAAAAGCATAACTAGATCTACTAATCACAGCAAGCACTTAGCCAAAAGGAAACAACACATTAGATCGAAGTACAATACACACAGTTACCGTGGTTCACCCCCACCCTGGGGCTACGTCCACAAAGTCTTCTCTATATTATATCGGTCAAGCAATTACAACACAAAGCTTTAATGATTCTTACTTCGCATAGGATAGAAGATCTTCGCAGCTCGCTAAATCCTTCTTCCTTGCACTTCAACACAAAGCTACGACAACTTGCACTTAGCTTCTCAATCTCATGCACAGAACACTTCAAGATACATCCGATCATGCAGATCTAGTACTAGCACTAATCATTTAGCTATACATCACATAGATGTACTACCTTCCCTTATTATCTATTTACATTGCCTATTTATAGATTACAAAATGGGCCTAAGCGTGGGTAAAACCACAAGCCGACATCCCTTTCCCGTTACATCAACCCAAAACCCTAAAATGGACCAAAAAATAGGTCTTTATTCCTTAATTTCCACTTCGCGTTGCGCTCCATCCTTGGCAAGTTGTCGCAGTCCCAAAAACAGTCAAATATGACCAAGTATTCTACAAAACTTGGTTAAGGGCGAACAAGCCCCCAACACTCACCTGTGACTCATCCTGAGTCACTCAGGTATGATCAATTCTGCTTTGAACGCCTCGAGCTTGGATCGAGTTGCTTCGACCTACTGCAGTGTGACAGTCTCTTTTTCACTAATTTCCTGGATTACTGTGTCATTGAGTAGGCCTTTGAAGTGATTTTGTGCAGTGATGACAACCTGTTCGAGTTCAGCGCCCTGGCTTTAAAGTTCAGAAAATAGTTGGCATGCCTTCTCTTGGAGTGGTTGTAGTCGCTGAGATACTTCCATTACTTTACTTTGTAGCATGTGTACTTGTAGTTGGGTTGTGTGTTGTTCTGTGAACCTCTTCATTCTTTTGACTGGGGTCACAGACTTCAGCTGGGCTTGTAGTACATCTGCATACTGCTTTTCTTCCTGGAGCTATGCCTCCAATGTCTACAATTCTGGATTCTTTACAAGGGTTTCATAAGTCTGTGCGCTTATAGTGCTTAGCTGCCTACATTCCAAAGACAAGGTTTTTAACCGGTCGACTACGCTTCGAGCAGTGGAATATCTTAGATCTCTTATCTCTTAGGGTGTCTCAAGTACGATGCAGAGCTCCAGATCCGTGATGAGTTATTGGAGTTGCTGGATTACTTCTTCCACTTGGGTCACCTTCTTTGGAAGATGATCTTCCATCTTCACTTCTATAATCATCACAGAGCGAAGTGATTTGTGAATCCTTTCCTGTACTTCAAGTTGCTCTACTAGCAATTGGTCCTTGCTCTGCTGTAACTTTTCTTTTTCCTCCTCTCACTTCGCTTGTAAGGCAATCTGATCCTGTTTTTCCTTCCTCCATTCTTCTCTGTGTGTGCTATGTTCTTGCACCAAAGCCTGGGTGGCTTGCGCTATGTCTTCTTGATCTCGTCGAAGGAGATCTTTGACTTTCTCGACGATCTGGTGTAACTGTGTAGGTGCATCGCCTATTATTAATGTTTCGCTTATCAAGGGAACTATAGACACTGCTTGGCTGGGATGGGGTTCTTGTTGCATTTCTTTGAGTTCACCTTTGATGTGGCTGAATATCTCCTCCTTCTTTGCTTCTTTCTTTTCTACGAGATCTAGTGAAACATCATTCAGCGTGGAAATTAAGAAGTCGAAATCATCTAGGGTAAGGGTAGTTTTAAGCGTGGTCTAGGTGGCCTTAGCTTTATTTTGGTATGAGGGATTTGGTGGGGTAGTGTTCCTTTTCTTGGAAGGATCTTCCTTGTCTCTAGGAAGAGTAACCTTGCCTTTGTTTTCTCAACTTATGTGCCCCCTAGTTCTTCATCATCACCTCCCTTCATAGGTGAGAGAGAAGTAGTCTTCGTGGATGTGTTGTGGATATCTTGAACTTCCACATCCTTCTTAGTCTTGCACGGTCCAGGTGTATCCGGCATAGCTTTAGGGCTATCCATGTCAGACATCTCTGTGGGGTCTGCTACAATGAGGAGGTTTGCCAACCATTCCTTGGTAATCTCCTCCAAGTCATCTTCTGTCAGTTTGTAATATGACTGGAGTTTTTGTTTGTGCTCATCTGTGCATGATGTGATATAGGTGAAGTGACGGTCTGCAATGAATTTCATCAAAGGTATAAACCTATGAAGTGTGTTGGGTGTGATGCGTGGTGTAGACTGAATGGAATTCTTAAATTGAGTGTAGTAAGTGTGGAAGATGGCATTGGACTTCCACTGCTTGTTCATGTCACTGGAGTACCACAGTGTACAAAACTTCATGACTAGTGGTTCGAAGGGTTCGATCTCCAGAAAAGTGGCTCCCTCGGGCAGTTCCCAAGCGATGAAAGCGATGAGTATGAGCAACCAGCTAAGGTGGAATTCATACCCTTGGTCCTATGCTTGTATATAGTCAAGCTCTAGCTGATTTATAAAGTACTTTTCCCAATTCATTTGTAGTCCCTCCGCGGACTTCCCTGCAAGGTCAACTACAAATCCATTCACCTGTGTGAGTTTGTTATTGCGGACTAACTTCCCTACGATCAGATAGAAACCAAAGAGCACTATTGCATTCTCAATGGAGGCTACCTTGTATCCTTGCACGCCTTTCTCTAGATTGCCATATGTGTCTTTTATTCATTGGGCGAGAGTGCGATCTGCAGTCTTTCAAGGGTAAAATTCCTACGGGTCAGGGTCATGCATGCTTATCCTAGTGATCTGATTGATCAGAATCAGATTCACAGTGATGTGGTGGTCCAACCATAGGTATCCTCCATGGTAGCAGGACAACAACAACCTGACGCATGCATTTACTTCCTAATTCCTCCCAAAATGTGGAATCTTCATTACATTGAGGAGGGTTGACTACGCGAGGTTATGGGTCCATTGCTGTGGGACAATCTTGGGGTTCTTTCCTTTTGTAATAGTGAAGTACTTGTGTGGGGCTATCATACTGTAAACCTTGTATATCCAAGGTTAAAATCACTAAATTTTAGTGTGGTGAGCTTCTCCTATTCATCATGAACTGCACGCACCCCTTTCGGGAGGTACATAGTGACCACAACATAGTCAAAGTCTCTGGGTACAGTGTCTCGATTCACTGTGCCGCTTAGTGGTGGGATATATTTAGGCAAGATGCTTGGGATCATTTTCATAGTGGAAAATTCATTTTCGAGCTTAGATTGTCTTTCCAAAGGTGGTCGTGAGGGTCCTGCTCGAGTAGTGGAGAGGGAAGCTAGCAGTGCTCCTGAGGATGATATCTATACACTTGTAGATATTTCATTTTCTGACATGACTCTCTCAGTCATTAAATCAATTAGAACTTCTTCAACAATTTTCTCAGCAGCGCTGAGCTTGTCCGACATACAAACTTGGGTCAGCTAGCTCGGGTGCAAAATGGAATTCAGAGACTACAGTGGATAGTAAGGGAACAAGGAAATGATCTTAGGGTAAGTAAATCTCAGGGTTCGTGCTTAAATTCTCAGTTAGCAAAAAGTATTCTTGGTGCGTGGCATGATGAGTTAAGTAGGTAATCTTAGCAATGGTCTTCTTGCAACAGACATGGGGCCTTCATTAACTATGTTCTATCCATTCTGGTGCTATCCAACGGTCTAGGGGTAACCCATAACTTATTTTTGATCCATTCGAGATGGCAGTCGAACGGGTATATCGGTTCCAACGGCTATATTGCTTCGTCATGGAGAAGTATTCTGTGTCATTTTTCTGATATCTCGGTGAAGCTCCAATTCTGCAATTCTTCTTGCTGCGAAGTGTCCTCTAGAACCTCTTGTAACCTTACAATAATAGCCCTTTTTTTTCTTAACTTTCTAGCCTTCTTCCCAGTGAGCTTTGTCTCAGTAATGCTTTTACCATTCTAATGCTTATCTTCTATGGTCTTAGTTACTTCGTGTTGTTGAAATTCTTTCCTAGGGTTCCTTGATAATACTTCTTCTGTGTCAAAAATAGGTAACTCGATCTTCTGCGGATCCTCAATTGTTCTCTTAGCTTCGACATCGGAGTTAAATATCTGTGATTTGTTCTTCTGTTCCTCAATCAAGTGTGTGATCTATCTATTCATAAAGCCTTTTAACTCTTGCTTCTTCTATTCCAAAACTTTTTCTTCCTCTTTTTGTCTAGCTTGTTCTCTATCAATCTAAGGTTTTCCTATAAGCATGGTAAATGGGGTGTTGTCTTCAACAAATTTAATTATCTCGAAGTCTTCCTTTGTCGAAGTTCCATTGACAATCATAGGCATCCAGGCAAGCCTTCCACATAGGCTTACTAGTTTTCCTCTAAATAAACTTGTTCCTCCTAGGGAAGGGATCATGGCAGGCTTTCCTATAGCTTCCCAAGTTCTTTCTGGAATAATTTTCACTTGTGTCTCTTCGTCAAGAATACAGTCAATGTCGAAGTCTCCTATTATTTCTTTGATTTGCTCATTTTCTTTGAATATCTCTGATAACCTAACATGTTGGTGATCATTCAAGGTGTCTTTCATCTGTAGCAATATCTTTTATGATTCTTTCTGGGTTTCTGCTATGATCTTGGTCTCTTGATCTCCTTCAGGGTTTTCTTGCTCCATATTTAACTTCTCAAGTCTAGCAATCATTCTAGGGCAATCCAACACTTCATGGTCCATATCCTTACAACAGAGGCAACTAGGTTTTCTCATAGGGAATTCCTTACCAAGATGTCCCGGTCTTCTGTAGCTATAACAGAGGGTTAATCCTCTCTTTCGTTTAAATGTTCCCTAACTTCTTATGTACTGCACACTAGGTTCATGGTAGCTAGCCTGGAAAAAAATCTTTCTAGGATCCTGCATCCACTTGTTAGTCCAGACATTCTTTCAATGCATAGGTATAACATATCTATCATTATACTTATCAGATCTATTCATATCAAACTTTCTTTCATCTATTAATGCCCTAGTTTTGAAGCTAGGATAGAATCTATCAAACATACCTAGATCCATTCTTTAGAAACAAAAAATTCCACTTATCTATAGAGTACAAAGCTTCCAGATCTAATAAATTTTAACTATTCTTACCTTTATTAGAGCACAAAGCTTACAGATCTTACCTCTTTTATGAAAATCTGACTTCTTTCTTTCAGAAATTTCCACTTTTACTTTTCTTAGAGAACAGAGCGTTTAGATCTCGCTTCTCTTCTTCGGATATGATATTCCTTTCTTCATATCTGACCTTATTCTTGGTACAAATCTGCACAAGTTGAGTAAAAATCTACGCACTAGGGCAATAAATCTACACACAGAGCTTTCTTTTGCACAACATTTCTTTTTCCTCAGTTCCCAACAATCACAGTTTCAGGTCCCGACAACGGAATCATTTTTTGGCACAGGGGCAGACCTGAGGTTCAACGCTCAAGAGCGCACCAACAAAACCCTAACTACTGACCCTTTCGGCTGGCAACACCTGCGAAGCAGATGAAGTCTCACCCGAGGTAGAGGCAGGGGTGGTTGTAGGAATCAGATGTCTGCAACCGTAGTTGGGACACTGATTTGTGATTATATCTTTTACAGGGCACTTAGCATAGATCATTCATCAATATTTAACTTGTATGGTACTTCGCAGATAACACAGAGCATCGCAGTGAATACTTATACTAAATATGGTTCAATACTTAGCCACATAAATATAGGTTAGGTTCAACAGATCAAGCACTAAGAATCTTTTATATCAGATCTAGCATTCATTCATATATCATCAACACAAGCATAACTAGATCTACTAATCACAGCAAGCACTTAGCCAAAAGGAAACAACACATTAGATCGAAGCACAAAGCACAATACACACAGTTACCATGGTTCACCCCCACCCTGGGGCTACGTCCACAAAATATTCTCTATATTATCTCGGTCAAGCAATTACATCACAGAGCTTTAATGATCCTTACTTTACACAGGAAAAAAGATCTGCGTAGCTCTCTAGATCCTTCTTCCTTGCACTTCAACACAAAGATACGACAACTTGCACTTAGCTTCTCAATCTCATGCACATAGCACTTCAATATACATTCGATCATGCAGATCTAGTACTAGCACTAACCCTTTAGCTATACATCACATAGATGTACCACCTTCCCTTCTTCTCTATTTACATTGCCTATTTATAGATTACAAAATGGGCCTAAGCATGGGTAAACCCACGGGCTGACATCCCTTTCCCGTTAAATCAACCCAAAACCCTAAAATGGACCCAAAAATAGGTCTTGATTCCTTAATTTCCACTTCGCGTTGCACTCCATCCTTGGCAAGCTGTTGCAGTCCCAAAAACAGTCAAATATGACCAAGTATTCTGCAAAACTTGGTCAAGGGCCAACAATCATCTCTGGCAATTACTTGTTTGGTCCATGTGGCTATAGATCTTGTATCTTGTAGGTTTTACACTTCGAAGGAATTTGGACGAGAGTCTTCAAAGTGTGAATACTCCTTAAGTCACAACCAATGGAGTGAGTCCTAATCATCAATATATAGGGGACGCCTGGCACCATATCCTTTAGTCAGAGACTTGGAACTCTAGGGGATTTGAGTTCTGGCATGTTGATGAGTTTTGAAGTCACAAATTAATGAGAGTCATTGATCGAGAGGATCTTTGGGACCACTCGTGACCATTGGATCTACCCCACGGTCAATTCATCTTGACCTTATCTAGGAGTAAGGAGAGGATTACACCATGAAACCCACAAACACCAAAGTTGTGAAGTGACAGAGGCCATAGATCCCGAGGACTACGTGGACACATTTTGACCATGAGATCGGAGGGTTTGAAAGGTTGTCAGCTTGAGGTGATGTGGTGTGCTGACATCACCCAGGGTGATGTGGAACCATGATTAACGTGCCACATGTCACCAAGAGATGGACATCTTGCAGACCTCTTATGCCTATTAGACCATGACACGTGTCACCCCTTAACGAGGAAATGTGTTACCTTTGGGCCTTGCCGTGTGTGAGCCTCTAGTTTGTTCCCACCTGGCCAATGTGGTTGGTGATGTGACTGAGACTTTGGGAGTTCAGAAGATTTGGGGTGTAGTATAGTATAGGAACATTCAACATTGATCACCGATTTTTGCACGTTGAAACATTCAACGTCGATCATTGATTATCGAACACCGAATGTTGTCATTCAATGTAGATCATTGAAGGTTGACTGCCAAATGGACAAGTCCACATGGAGATATTTCGAGACGTCAGGGAGTATGCGTGCAGTCAGAAAAGGGGCATTCAACACCGAATGTCAAAGACCCCAACTAATAACTCCTGGATAACTTTGGGAGGCCATATCTTGCAAACCAGGGGTCAGATTAGAGACCCATAACAGTCATTAGAAACATACGAGTGAGAAGAAGAGGATGAATACATTAGAGAGATTATTTGAGATGATTATAGTAAGAAAAATATTTATACCCCATCCACTAGAAATGGTATTTAGGGGTTGGGTGTGTTACAATGGATGGACAATACTGCAAATCAATGATCCTGACATGTACCATCTCTTTGATGTAATTAATATCGATCTTAATGTGTTTGGTTCACTATCGTTCCACTGGGTTTCTACAAAACTTGAGAGTACTCTGATTGTCACACCAAATGACAGTAATATGGTGGAACTGGATGCTGAGCTCAGTGAATAAGTTATGAAGCTAAAGTTTTTAAATAGTGATGTTGATCACTCCTCTGTACTCAGCCTTAGCTGGAAATAAAGAAAATGTTGACTACTTTTTTTTCGAACAAAATATGGGACTGGAACCCAAACTAAGCACACACCCGGAAGTGTACTCGCAATCTATGTTATTTCCATCCTAAGCAGAATATGTGAATCCCATGATATCCAATGAAAAACCTGTTGCATATTCGATCCCATAACTGGTGGTTCCTTAAGCATATATGAGCATGTCTTGACAACCTTCTAGTGTATCTCATGCAAATTTTTTCATGTACCTAGAAAATTCCCCTACTGCATATGAGAGATCAGGTTAGGTGTGGGTGAGATACAAAAGGATTCTCACAAGATGTCAATACAAGGTTTTTTCCACCAATGGTGTATCCATGTCATCCTTAATATGTATCCCTAAAAAAAAGGGTGTGGTTGTTGACTTTCATTTTGTCATGTGGAACCTAACCAAGAGATACTTGACATACTTAGTCTAAGAAAAATTTATTCCTGAATCATATTGATTGATCTTGAGACCAAGGAATGATTACAGTGGACCCATGTCCATCACAGAAAACCTATCATGCAAAATGTCTTTTCTTGCTATAGCAGGAAAACCCCCCTATGGCCTACACTAGGGTTCAACATGTAGGAAAATCTAACCGTCTAAAAGTCTCCTACCTTTCTAACTACCCCAAACATATCCCACGTTCATATATGAAAGACAAAGTGAAAATATCAGGTAACTTTACCTTTTACTCTGTATCCGGTGTCGATCCTCTCGCGTTCGATAACTCAACTGAAGTCTCCTCCCAAGGATGACTTGCATTCACAAGAAGATAAACAAAGAACTATAAACATGTATCTCATATATAAATCATGGGTTATATGTTATAATGAAAAATAAACTGAATACAAACATTAGACACATCATATTTCGGGACAGGAAAAGTATTTGTTTTATTGATATCACAATGTTTACTTACAACAAAGGTCGACAATTGATCCACGAACCTGGTCCAGGCTCCTCTTCACCAAGATCCAATTGTGCTTCCATGTATCTTTCTCCTCTCACACTTTTTCTAGGGAAATGGCATAGGATAATGATGGAGGAAAAAGGAAAGAATGGGAAATTCTGATGCAAATATCACAAGGTGGCTACAATTATTTGGGGCAAGGAGGGGTTGTGAAACAGGAAGAGTTTCATTGTTCTTATGATTCTGTTTGGAATGAGACCCCAAAACCTCCTTTTATATGAAAAAAATATGGTTATTCAGTTGGGTGACGGGATATAGGCGGTGGATCAGTTTGCAAACTATCCAATATCCCATAATCTCTACGAATTCCTTGCAACTTTTTAATTTTTGCAAGTTTTGTGAGTATACGCGGGCTGTAATGGTGCATCTAGTGTATGTACGTGGGATGTAGTGGTGCAGGAAGCATGTGTATGTAGGCATTAGTGGTGTAGGGCACGTACATCTTCAAAAATAGTGTTTTTAAGAAGATTTGCCCAATGATGGCTTGGAAAAAATAGAAAGTAAGAGGGACAAATGCCAGGTATGCTTGTATGGAGAAATTTAGGGTTATAACATATGCCACCTAATGTGTGAGGTCATAAGAGCATTTGATGGCCGAAATAATTTACAAAATCTTCACCAATGTACGAAGTGAGTGATCCCCGGACTAGAGTTCAGGAGGTGCCATCTGCAAAAATAACAATTGTCTCACCAAGGCGGGCATACCCATGCTCAAGATGGAATAAATCATGGCTTCCAATAAAATACACTATAGATCCATGTCATATAACTATATAAATTGTAGTCGTGAGAAATACACAACGGATCTACATCTCAAAATCATATATATACATGTATAGTATCCATCTTCAAGAAGCCAATGATGCCTGATGACTGGAGATGAGGCCTTCAAAGCTCGAGAAACAACTTCAAGATCTTCAAAACTTGGGTAGGAATGTAAAATGAGTGTACAACTTCACTAGCCAGAGGTCTTCGACATCTTGTTGAGGAACATACAATAGGATCTCGGTGATCAGGCATAGAACTTCATTGATTTCAAACAAACACTTGATTGGACTTTCAGAATCGTCGGGCATGAGGTCAAGGGACAAATTGCAGAAAGCCTGACTCAGGTTGGGTAAAAATTCCCTTGGACAAGAGCACGACATATGATCAAACTCAGGCAGCATGACATTGACATAAGTTCACAATGCAGGAGGCAACGCAAACTCTCCATGTGTTTGGAAGGATAACCAAACAGAGGAGGACACATCGCTATG
>SNQJ01S0003423.1:49922-82374 GCA_010110895.2 Picea sitchensis | reverse complement strand
AATATTTTTAAAGAGCTTGAAAAAGAATAAAAGAATGCTACATTACAAAGGAGGAACGAGTGTCACAATCATACTAGTTCCAATCACAAGGAACACACTAATGCTCATGGAAAGGAGACATGTGTAGGAAAAGGACACTCAGGGAAAATTCCTCCATGGGTCAAGGTGTTAGGTCACAGAGGCAAAGTGCTACAAGGCTTGCATATAAGGCATGCTTCAAAGGGTTAGTTGAGAGAAACATGGAGCCGACATTAGGCCTAATTCACAGAGATGCAAATGACATAAGCAGGACACGATGAAACCCCCTTCAATTTATTTTTCACAAGCCCAAAGAAGGTAAGTTTGGTGGTTTTTTCATGTTCAGAGAGTCTAAAAAATCATAAAAGAAGACTCCACGGGGGTACCTTTTTCGAAGTTAGTCTAGTCGGTTCGAAAAAGGGATAAACTAGCACCGAAAAGACGTTTATTCAGAACCATTTTAACGAGTGTGACATAGAAAATATCACTCGAGAATCTTCTCAATTTTAAAGAGTCTTAAAAGATCTTAACTATGGATTCCATATGGTGTGTTTTTTTGAACCAATTTAACAAGTGTGAAAGAACAAGGTCACTCGACGATCTTTTCAATTTTAAGGAGTTTGAAAAGAGATTAAATATGGACTCCATATAGTATGTTCTTTTGGACCAATTAACGAGTGTGAAAGAACAAGGTCACTTGACAATATTTTCAATTTTAGGGAGTTTGAAAAATCTTAACTATGGACTTCGTGGGGGTTCCTTTTTCGTAAATTTAGTCCCTCGAGCCCGAAAAAGGGCTAAAATTATACCTGAGAACACTCTTCTTGCGAACCAAAGTTCCTAGAGTATACCTTTGTTCGTACAATTGACCATGTGGATCGAAAAAGGGGTAAAATACTGCCGGACAAATGTTCCTTCAAATTTTAGTTTAGCAAGCCTGAAGGACAACAAGATCACTCAAAAATAATTTCATGTTTAAAGAGTCTGAAAAGGGATTAAAAGAAGAATATTTTTCTGGGAGTACCAAGGGTGAGGCCAAGAGTGATCACACATGAGACGTATGAGGCTCAATCTCATAATCAAGATAGGACTAACAAGGACTCCCAAGCCTAAAGTCATTAACGATGGCATGGACGCAAAAATGAAACCAGGATCTACCTAGGGCATCCATGTAAAGGTATCCTCTACCACTTTACCACGATACTTCTAAATTAGAAATGATGGTTTCGTACCATAGTTTGGTGGGATCGACCCTATGGAAAAGAGAAAAAGACAACAAGATGCAGAAAGTGGAGGTGGAATCCTAACTTAAGTGCAAGAAGTTGGAAAAAATGGCTTTTTCCAAAGGACTTTTAAAAGTGACCCATCTCCAAAAACGTTTTCCAAACCAAAAGTGAAGTGTATCGTAACATCCAATGACAAACTCAAGAACCATACTAGATGATTTTCAAGCCAGAAAAAACGACAAAAGGGTTCAAAAAAGTGGCAAAAAGGGCCAAAAACGTCTATAAATAGAAGCTGACAGCTCATTTTCACCATTGCAAATTGAGAATTAACCAAAAATCTAAAAAGACCCCTTTCCTACAAAATTTTATTCCAGGAGCTTCAGAGGATGAAACAAACTTTCGCTCAGACCAAGTAAGTAAAAATCAATTCCTCTTGCATTTCCATAATTCCTTTATTCCTTTATTTTAGTTTTTTAGGGGGTGTGCCCTCCTAAAAAGGGTAGACCTACGTGTACGCGGGTTGTCCAAGGACAACCCGCATATGCCCATGGTGAGAAAACAATTTTCCCATGTGCATATGCGACTGTGTCCAAGACAACCTGTGTACACCCTCAAGAACATGGAAAAAATGAAAATACAAGAGCTAACTCCCTCCATGAACTTGTCATTTAATAGGATGTATGTCCACTGGAGAGAGAGGGAGCATGAAGACATTGATATTTTGGTCGAAGAAGACCCTGCTGTTGTCACCACGTTGAAACAATGTGGGTTTGGTAAGTTCTTCCGGTGCCCACTCATGAGGGCACAACCCAGGTTGTTGAATGCCTTGGTGGACTATTGGCACCTCGACGTAGAGGCATTTATGATTAAGGGGTAGTCATTGACTCCAATGTCTGAGGACATTTACTTTCTGATTTGCCTCTCGAGGAGAGGGGAAGTATTCAACTTGTGTTCATTTCCCCTTGGGCCTGATAACATCATCGAGTTGACCGAACTACATTGCGAGGCCGACACTAATAAAGTAGGTTCTCAGGTGCCAGTCCACAAGATCACCAACCTATCACTGAAAGTGATAGTTTTACTTATTGGGCAGATCATTGGATCCACGGCCTTACATCATGCCTCCTAGGTTAACATGTATTGAGTAGTGCAGTGCTTAAATGTATGAGTGTTCGACTGGAGCATGACCATGCCTAACTGTATGAAGATACAACTTACAGAGTGTCGTGGGTGAAGTAACAAAAACTTGGGTTTTGGTACCATTTTATGCTTGTTCTTCTTTGAGAGGGTACCCAACATGAGTCCATGAGAGACAATACAGAGGCATGTGGCTTCCTTCCCAACAATGTGTAGGTGGGAAGCGTTTCTACCATGACAGGGGGGAGGGAAGACCATAGAGGCCTTCGATGATACCTTTTTTCACTGGTGGGCACAACATATTCCAACAATAGAGGACTACCCCTATGCCCGAATCAACTTTTCCAGGGATCTGGATGTGCCCGTACCTCCTGAAGAGGAGCGAGGAGAGATAGGTACATTTTTTTTTTTAATTTACTTATATATATATCATTTTTATGTGAATCAGAGTATCTTACAACTATGTATCTGTTATGTACAGATGTGGGGCCGGTGCATCCAGTGGAATTCTCGAGGACCAGGTGGCATCCTCGACTAGAGGCAGTACCAGTCAAAGTCGTCGGACCAATAGTAGCAATAGGGAGACCTCCAGTCAAAGAGGCAGAGAGAGTTTTGAGACGGGTGGAGCGGAACCTCATCACATTCACTCATACAGTCCCCTTGGATGAGATCGAGGATCTCCCTTCATCGATGCAACCACACTTAGTTAGGGTGCCATGGACCTGGCTCCAACTCTTCCGGTGTTTGGCGAATGTTGTTGTTGACTATCGTCGGGCCAATAGGCCCCATGCTTAGCCTAGGATGGACCACTTATGTGCCGAGGGAACTCTTTGTATATTTTTGAGGGAATAAGCCCAGTGATGTATACTAGATTTATATTTTTGTGGCGTTCGCGCCCACCTATGTACTCTAAGACTTTTGATATATATATGTATGCGTATTTACATCTTTTATTTCTTATGGATCACATTTTTACAATGTATGTACATGTGTATGTGTGTGCAATATGCCAATCTAATACTTTATTAGCTAGAGTATCTGTCATTTGAATTAATCTCCTAGGAACATGGATATACATAATGTAATCAAATCAATGTTCTAAGAGAAGTACACTAAGGAATCGCCGGTGCAAAGTAATATCATAGACGCGGTAAACCCCATTTAATTGGGATACAACCAACTATGCATCTAAGTAGACTTGAAGGTGAGAGATACCATGCGACAACGCATCACAAAGAAACTCTATCACTGTTCTATACTCGAGGACATTGTTTGTGGCATCACCTAGGCAGATACCTTCAGAAGATAGAAACAGGCCCTGAGGCGTGAATATCACCCAAGTTGTGGAAGTAATCCTCCGAGTGTTTCAGCTAGCGTCATCTGCAAACCCAATGAACACCTCTGATTCACTTGACATCTTCCATAGTGACAAAGACGACATAAATAATGACATGTTCATAAAACAAAAAGACAAAAAACTAATTGTATAAGAACTATACATATGTACAAGAAGTCACCCAAGGAGACCCACCTACGTGTAATACTTCTTGAGGTAGAGCCTATTTCTAGGCTCCGCTAAAGTGTTTCCCTCAAAGTCAACGAGAGGATAAGTGCCCTTCTTTAGTACCTTCTTCACAATGAAAGGTTCAAACCACATGGCTTTAAACTTGCCTGCCCCTAGGGGATCCTTATCTTGGTCGTAGACCAAGACAAGGTCGCCTTCAGAGAAAATTTGAGGATGAATGGACTGATCATACTGACACTTTACTTGTTCCTTGTGATCCTTGTTGGCCAAGGCTACATCATGGCGCTGCTCATCGAGATGATCGAGATAGAATAAGAGTTCTTTAAGAGGTGAAGTGTTTGGAAATAATTGTACTTCCAACTTTAGAGATGGGATCTATAATTCTATAGGCAAGACTGCTTCCAGCACATAAACGAGTTTAAAATGTGAGAAACCAGTGGAAGTCTTTATAGACATTCGGTAGGCCCACAATGTCGAGTACAACATCAAATGCCAATTCAACTTGGCAGAATTGATCGTTCATTGTAGAATAGTCTTGAGAGACTTATTCATAGATTCCACCTGAGCATTCGCTTGTGGGTAGTAGGGTGATGAATTCTCTTGCCTCAACCCAAGATTTGATGTTAACTTAGACATCATTTTGTTTTGAAAGTGGTTGCCATGGCCAATGACAATCTCCTTCAGGATGCCTAACCTTGATATTATCTGATTGAAAATAAAGAGATTTGTTATCTCACGATCATTATTGAATGTGGGCATAGCCTCAACCCAATTTTTGAATTAGTCTACCGCTATGATGATATAACAATGCCCCCTGGCTGAAGTTGGGTGGCATGTAGTAAAATAAATCCCCCACTTGGTGAAGGGACCAACATTAATGATGGGAAACATGGGAGCGGGGTTTTCCCACATCTTCTGAGAGAAGATCTGACATGGGTGGAACTTCTTGACTGATTCAATGCAATCCTTGATTAACGTCAGCCAAAAGTAACCGTATCGTAGAATGTTTTGGGCTATTGCCAACCTTGAAAAATGACCACCACATGCTCCAGTGTGGAAGTCATTAAGAAAAAGTTACACTTCTTCATGAATGAGGAAATGATGAAGTATGCAATCTACACCTCAATGATACAAAGTGTCATCGAGTATGAGATAGGTTTTTTCCTGATGGAGTATACGTTGACGCTCATCATGAGAAGAAGAGGTAGGGCACTTCAAAGTCTGGAGATAGACTAGTATATCTCCATACCAGGGGTTTGAAGATGAAATCAGAAAAATATCTATTTTAATTAGTGATTCTTCCAGTGTAACATCACCTAATTCAACCGAACATTCCGAGATAAGTTTTGCAAAGACCAGTGACTTTTTGTATTTCGCAGAAAAAAAATCCAAGTCAAATTCCTGAGGATAAATATCCATCAACTAATATTTCTGTCGATGACGTGTCGTGTCAATACATACTAAAATGGATTCACAATGGCAACGATGGTGGTCTTACAAAGCATAATTTAATGATGGAACTGTTGGACAACATGCACTTCTGCCAATGCAAGCTTCTCAACATGGGAGTAGTTGAGTTCTAGTCCAATCAGGCCTCGGCTCAGGCAATAAATCACATGCTCTTCGAGTAGATCATCTTCTTGAACCAAGACCATACCGATGGTCAACTCTGTGGTGACCAAGTAAAATATGAAATATTTATTATAATTGGGAGGCCGGAGCAAAGGGGTAGATGTGAGGGCATGTTTCAACACTTCAAAAGAGCGTTCAATGGCTTCATCCCAATGGAAAGGGACTCCCTTATGTAGTAAACACATGAACCCTTTAGTGATCTCGGCATAGTTTGCGATAAAACGTCGAAGAAAATTCTCTTTACCCTGTAAGCTTTGAAGTTGAGGGACTGTGCACGGGGGATGCAACTGAACTATCACCTCAACCTTCAAAGGATCAGTGATGATCCCTTTTGTTGAAACTATGAAACCTAGAAGACAACCCAATGTCACGCAAAAATTTCACTTGTTTGGATTCAAGCGAATCCGATAGTAGCGACATCTCTCAAAGATTAGTTGGAGGTGTGGGGGATGATTAGCTCTCTTACGAGATCATGATGCTAAATCATCGACATAATCCTCGACTATATGTCTTAGGTCATGGAAAGAAAAAGACATGGCCCGCTGAAAAGTGGCTCTAGCATTCTTGAGGCCAAAAGACATCTTCCGATAAGAAAATGTACCCCATGGACAAATAAAATTTGTTTTATTCTAGTCCTCGGGCTTAATCTGTATCTGATTGTATCCCTAAAAACCATCCATGAAATAAAATGCCTCACAGCCTGCACACTCATTGACATTCTAGTCAATGAACGGGGTTGGGAAATTATCATTTGGACAAGCCTTGTTCAAATCACAAAATTCCATACATATGAATCGTTCCCTAGTTTTTGTTGACCGGAATGGGATTTGACACCCATTGAGTCAACTGAATGGGGTAGATGAAACCATATTTGAGCAGTTTCTCTACTTCAACCTTAATAGTTGTTGCTTTTTGAGGATTAACCAGACGAAGCTTTTGTCATACCGACTTGGCATCAGGGTAAGTCATTATTTCATGTTTGACGATTCTTGGATCAATGCTTCGCATTTCCTCGTAAGACCAGGAAAAAAGTCACAGAATTCCTTAAATAAATCTGTGTAGGTTGGAATCTCCTCGAGGGAGAAGTCCACTCTAACGAATAAATTATCCACAATGCCATGGGTTCTCGAGATGTCAATAGGTATCATTTCAATGATGGTTTCCATATTACCCTCGGCATAAACTGCATGTGTATCTAGAAGATTAATAGGACAAGACCTATCTCCAGTCATAGTCAACATGAATTATCTTTCCTCTATTCTTCTTAAATCTGGGAGGAAATAAGATCTATGATGGATATCTTCCCAGGGTTTGTCCGGACCGGTCAATGCCTCTAAAATCACCTCGTCATAGGGCAATACCAAGTCTAAAGAATCGATAGTGGCAAGGGAACCTTGAGCCAAATAGGCTCGAGAAATGGATCTAACTCCTATGAGGGAGTTAGATTAGGGTCGGTCAAAGCTTGTTGGACAATAGAGTACGCAAATTCTATCACGGACAAGTGCATGGCCATGCCAGGATGCCTTGTCCCTTCCATCGAGGTTGATGGGGGAGGAAGATTCCACAGATCATTAAAGTAAGTCGTACAGAACGACGAAACTTGAAATATTTGAGCCTGAGGTTGGTCAAGGAAAACTGATATCATCTTGAAATCACCAGAAGGAGGTAGGTAATCAAAAGTACCCATCAAAGGTGGGCACAAACTAACCCCCACATTGACGATGTCAGGTTGAGGGTTATCAATCATCGGGACCATGGATTTCGTTGATGAAGGGTGAGGCTGGGAGAAGGAAAATTGATAAATGGTTATGATTCGGCCCACATGTGGAAACAACAAGACCTGGAAAACTGTGGAAACCACTGCATGCATAGCATAGGTCCAACTCCTTCCTAACAACAAGTTGTATTTGAGAGGCACATTGACCACTTCAACTTCGCGCACACGGTCTTCCCTCCTAACTGCATGGGGAAAGAAGGGATGATTTGATGTGGTCTAAAAGAATGATCGTCAAAAGAAGTAAGTAGAGTAGGTGACAGAGACAAAACGAGTTGGCTAATGGCCTTCCAACACACCAAAGACATCACACATGTCGAGGCACCCTCATCAACCACAGTGCGGAAAATATTCTGAGTAAAATATTTGGGGTGAGCCACTACAATCGGAAATGCAATGTGGTATGGGAGATGAGGTTTCAAGTCAATCATATCAAGCATGATCATTCCAAGATTACAGGTCTCAGCAGATCCTAAGGCAGCTAACAAAGCCTTTATTTGTGAAGGGAATATCTGGAGGACCTCTAAAGAAGACATCGCACAAGAGGTTTGTGACAAATCCTCCACCACACAGTAGTTCTGGGCGGCCCTCGCATTTGGATTATGTGAAGCTTTCTTGAACATTATTTTTGAGATATGTGTCATTGTTTCACCCATCATCTTCTCAATCTGGAGAGGAATAGATGGGTTTACATATTCCTTACCCTTTTCAGTAGTTTTTGGCATTCTGTAATTGTGTGCCCTAGTTTCTATGTGAGTGTCACCTTTCAACATATAAATGTTCATGGCCAAGGGATTACTAGAAGACGAAGGGGGTCCCTAGTTTCCCCCATTTTCACTCATAGAGGCTTGAGTCAAATGTTTTCCATGAGGAAATGGGTTCGTTAACACAACAGGCTACTGCTACGCCAATAACTTTTGGGCCTCCGTAAGTTGAGGGCACAGGTGAGTCGAATGGTCCTCTGTGCAAAGGTTACATGGATATGTCGACTTTCTTTTCTCTGTGTTTCCCCCGCCAACATTGTTGGTGGGTTTCTTATCCCCCTTACACTTCTTGTTTCGCTATTTTTTCTTTCTGTTGAGCTGTTGTTTGGCCTTCGGGTTTGTTGATTGCACACTATGTACATCCAACGTTTGAGTAGGGGGAGAAATCGAACTAGAGGTTTGGTTGGTCGTTTTCTGCTGTATTGACAATTGTTGCAATTGATTTGACAACTTATTAGTGGGATTTGCTTGTGTTGAACCAACTATGCCATCGGCATGTGGTCCAAGCTTGTGTCTGGCCTTGTCAAGGATAGATCATGGAGCATCTGGAAAAAATTCGTAAAGTAATCCAGACTGAGAGTATATCATTTCAAGCTATTGAGCTCTCATTATCGCCTCTTCCTCAAAAAACACTCCCCATGTTCTGACATCCTTGGATAATTGAGGTACCAAAGACTTAAGGAATCACTCCAGCAGGAAATTTGGTGGAACCGATACTTTTATCAAACTCTTTTGATGCTGCCATTCTCAGATGTGATCTGAGATATGATTGGCCTTTGTTTTCTCAAAGTTTTCCAACAATTCGATGCTGACATCATATCTCAGAGGTAGTTGGAAATGGTTGAGAAAAACCATTGCCAAATTTCTAAAGCAAGAGTATCCTGGGTGGGCGATATCGATGTACCATTTCGTGGCACTCCCAATGAGGGTGCATTGAAATAGATGCAACTGTACGGATTCATCTCACAGAGATTTCGACAAGCACCATAGGTGAAACGTGGTCACGTGATTGCCTAGATCTTCGTTAGGCTTACCTTCAAACTTTGGAATGTCCAAGGGAAACTTCATTGGCATGGGACGCCAATGTGGATCGTGAAAGATTGGGTCGTTTAACAATATTGACAAGTCTGGAAAATATAACATTGCCATAAATGGTAGTTTTGGCTATTGACTATGTACAGGATGAAAAGATCTTGGAGTTTGATTGCAGAAAGCTGCCAGGAGAAGTTAGGTTCTTGACCAGGGTTCTGGTAAATACTATGGCATTGGCCAGCGAAGGGATACTGTGTTTGTTGGGAACTCATCGACTGATTCCCATAGTTGGAAGTTGAGGGCTAGGTGAGGATTTCTCCCTGCGTTGTGTTCCAAATATTTTGGAAAGGGTTTCCCCCTGCCGATACGACTGGAATAGCCACATAGGTACTGAGCCTTGCCCAAGGTTTCATTGATTATGGAAGGGGTTACCCCCAGTTGACATCCCTGATGAGGGAACTTATCCCTGCCACGAATTCCAGATTCCTTGTGAGGAGAGGACTTATGTCTTTTCCTCCTGTGTAGGAATAGTACCTTGCACAGGATTTTGTGGTCCAAAACCAGGGTTTCCCCTGACCGGGATGGAAGCTAACAAGAAGGCGTTGTTACCAAATGCACCAAGAAAAGAGAATGACATTGAACCCACCAACGTGGTGTAGGAAGAACGTCCTAGACTACCTTCTTTGAACAAGCTATAGTTCACGTTCGGCCCAATGGGTTGTTGGGGAGCATTGTCGAGTGAGGGGGGACGAAGGAGGTATATGACCTCTGACGTAAGGAAAAACATTATAGGGGGCTAAGGTTCCCCCCATGGACTCTTACAGAGGAGCGTTTGAGCTCCCTGCCCCCAGACCCATGGTCTGTAGGGTGGAGTAGGTGAGGAAAAAGTTCGTATCAAAGCCGGGCATACCATATGAAAATGGAGGACCCGCCACACTCTATGTGAATGGTGCAGTTATTACCGCCATATATGGAATCAAACTGCTTCCTGAAGTAGAAGCGGTCAAGACCATTGTGGTCCAAGCCAACCAAGGTGGGTTAGGAGGCAGAACGCCCCCAATGGTGGCAGTCGTAGAGGGAGTGTGAGGAATCCTTGACGAAGTAACAACAATTGCTTCCATCACTTCTTGCAGGACTATCTGACACTCATTATGTGTTACCCTTGGAGGAGAAATCTGTATCAAAAGTGGCATTGACAAGTCAGTGATCATAGGGTTATACGGCCCGAGAGCTTCCGCTCCAAGGTCATAAATAGTTGGTCCCTCTGAATATGAGTTTTCTCCTCTCGGAGTTGGCTTGGGCACAATTTCCTATGAGTTGGTCACCTCATATGACCCTTGCTCGTCAAGTCTTCATCGTAACGGTGGCGGTAGTGGCTCCAATGTAACTGGCGGCAGGCCCTGAAGCCTTCGCGACTGACGGGGCTCTTGATCTTCCACTGTGTGAGGATATTAATGACACAGTAAGGATTTTTCTAATGTTGATTACCAAGCACACACTAGAAAAGTTCCTATGAGATAAAGCAAGCAAACCACTATCTTAGTTGGAAGAACAGTTACGCCAGCCAACACTAGAGAAACTTACTGGTGCAAGTGAAAATTGAACATGGAAGCACCCTCCAGGTATACTCTACAAATTGTGGGCCTAAGTTTTCCCTAGGTACCATGGTATACCCCCACAATCACCTATGTAAGTCCCTAAAATAAAGACAACTAGGTTTCCAGCTCACGAACAATCGCCAGGAGGGTACAATCGATAGTCGGGTGGACCGCAATGAGCAGGGTAACTAAGCCTGAAGCCTACCGAGGGTATCAGAAGAAAGTGGGCCGTAAGACAACTGAGGATCCCGAACAGATTCGGGGTCCACAAATCTCCATAGGAAAATGCAACCAACAATATCCCATAACAAGTCCTCAATATGTGTTCCCCACTATGCTTGGTCCGGCTTTGGAGGGGTTGTCCCGCTACCTTTCCACACATGACCTCGTGTTTAGCCCATGTGTTAAAGGGGGCTCCCATATAACTTTCATGTTTACTGGACTTTTTACACTCCCTAGCACTGACTCCAATGTTTGTCTGTAAGTCTTGAAGAGTTTCCTCTCCAACCTAATTCAAGGCTCCAGCCTAGACTAGTTGATTGACCCTACAAACATAAAGTCTAGTTTATTTTAAATTATCATTAATTTTAAATGGATTATTTTAAGTCAAGGAAATGACAATGACACTAGTGGTGTGTTTTAAGAGATGAACAAGGAGAAACAAACGAAATTGAAAGAAAAATTACTTCTATTTGACAAATAAAAATTTGCAACTAACTCTTTAACCAACTTTTCATAACTACTTTTTTCTAATATCTTTTAAAGGAAAACCTAAAAAAAAAATTCGCTCGACTACGAGCTACTTAATTTTCTAAGCAATCAGTAAATAACTTAAGAAAATAACTCTTTTTCCTAACAAGAAAAATAATCAACCCAACTACTTAACCAAACAAAGAAATGAAAAAAATTTCTATTCTTTTTTTTTTATGCTTCAAAAAAGAAACTTGAAATAAATTATTTTTCTTTTTCATTAAATCAAGTGAAAGGGAAAAAAGTGAAAAACAAGACAAGACTGAGAACTGACCTCTGGCCCACTGCAGATCGCAGGGAGTCACTGAAGACACCTAACAGGCTGATAAAAAAGACTCGAAGACTTGCCTAAAACCCTTCCGAACTAAACACAAGAAATATTTGAAAATATGACCAAACTAACATGAAACCTAAGCTTCAACTGTAAAAAAAGAGACATTGTACTTAATCAAGAAACCTTGAGAAGTTAGACTTCAATCAGGGAAGAGGTTGACTGCCTCTTCTTAAAAACAAAATTCTTGACACAGGCACGTAACTGATACTTTATTAGCCTGTGTATGTACGCGGGTTGTCCAAAAGCAGGGCACGTATGTATGCATGCAGACCCACTACAGACCGCGTACACCTCTGTAATTCCTCAAAAAAGAAGAAAAATAGGTAGATTGACATGGAAGGGAGAACTGGTGTGGCACCAATAGGTGACCAAAATCCCTTAAAGACACAACATACTCAAAAAGAAACTTAAAAGTTATAAACCAATCAAACACCCATAAAATCCCCTAAAACCCTAGAGGTTTCCCCAGTATGGTCGACAGTTCTTCTATAGTAGGAAAACCCCCCTATGGATTACACTAAGGTTCAACATGTAGGCAGATCTAACCATATAAAAGTATCCTACCTTTCTAACTAACCCGAACATATCCCACATTCATATATGAAAGACAAAGTGAAAATATCAGGTAACTTTACCTTTTACACCGCATCTGGTGTCAATCCTCTCGCGTTCGATAACTCAGTTGAGTGCAAGCCTCTTCCCAAGGTTGACCTGCATTCACAAATAGATAAACAAAGAACTACAAACATGCATCTCATATATAAATCATGGGTTAGATGTTAGAATGAAACATAAACTGAATACAAACGTTTGACACATCATATTTTAGGACAGGAAAAGTATTTCTTTTATTGATATCACAATGTTTACTTACAACAAAGGTCGACGACTACTCCACGAACCTGGTTCAGGCTCCTCTTCACCAAGCTCCAACTTCTCTTCCATGTATATTTCTCCTCTCACACTTATTCTAGGGAAATGGCATAGGCTAATGATGGAGGAAAAAGGCAAGAATGGGAAATTCTGATGCAAATCTCACAAGGTGGTTGCAATTATTTGGGGCAACGAGGGGATGTGAAATGGGCAGAGTTTCACTGTTCTTATGATTTTGTTTGGAATGAGACCCCAACACATCCTTTTATATGAAAAAAGGATGGTTATTCGATTGGGTGACAAGCTATAGGCGGTGGATCAGTTGGGAAACTACCCACTAGCCTATAATCTCAACAAATTCCTTGCAACTTTTAAATTTTTGCAACTTTTGTGAGTATATGCAGGTTGTAATTGTGCAACTAGCATATGTACATGGGTTGTAGTGGTGCAACAAGCATTTGTACACGGGAATTAGTGGTGTAGGGTGCATACATCTTCAAAAATAGTGTTTTTAAGAAGAGCTTCTCAGTGATGGCTTGGAAAAAATAGCAAGTAAGAGGGCCAAATTCCAGGTATGCTTGTATGGAGCAATTTAGGGTTATAACATTTCCCACAGTAATTTTTGAGGCCTAAATTCTTACGATAAGGAGGTCATCAACATATAGAACTAAGATTATCAAGGAGTTTGAGGTTCTCAACATGTAGGAGTTTGGATCTAATTTACATCTAAAAAAATATTGAGAAAGAAAAGAACCATCCATCTTCACATACCCTGATCTAGGCGCTTGCTTGAGGCCATAGGTGAATTTTTCATTGGACACACTAAGGACGCATTTTGTATGAACCCTTAAGGATGCTCCATGTAAATATCCTCTAAGATATCCCTGTGAAGAAATGAATTATTTACATCCATATAGTGAACTTCCCACCCCCTAGATGTTGCAATGACAAGGGCCAATTGGATGGAGTCCATCTTTGTTACTAGAGAAAAGGTCTCATCATAGTCTATCTCATGGATATTATGAAAACCTTTGGCAACCAATATTTCCTTATACCTTCTCACTTGTCCATCTATTGCCTCTTGGTCCTATAGATCCATATTCATATGAAAATCTTCTTTTCTGAAGGAAGTGGAACCATATTCTAAGTTTGGTTCTCTAGGATAAAGTTATACTCCTTTTACATAGTGGCTTCTCAGAAGGGATTCTCTATAGCCTCTACATAGGTTTGTAGGTATGAATATAGAAACATGTAGCAATACATGGGAATCATAGTTTTATTAGTTGTGAGTGAATGAGGAGGATATTCAAATTGGGACCACGTCCTCCTCTGATCCACTGGATCCCCCACAACATCATTTTGTGCTTGTAGGGTGGCCTGTGCCCACTTGGGCATCTGCTGTGGCTCATCATCTTCAAAATCATATTCAAAAATTATATCTGAACCATGATCTGAATGAGTGGACTCATAATCTCTAATGTTTGGTGCATGAGGAAGTATCAAGGTCTTTGCATGTGGCTCCAATGGTGCATGCAAGGGGCTTTCCTCAAACTGGACACTTCTCTCAATAATGAGCTTGTACATTGAGGGATCAATCATACCATAACCCTTAAAACCATCAGGATATTCCATGAATATATTATATGAATATAGTTCTTGGCATATCTAATTATTTCCTCTTTTCATAGGGTACATGGGCCCATGTGCATGATCCAAATATTTGAAAGTGGGTGACTTCCAGTTTTGTACCAGTCCATGCCTCAAAGGGATTCTTGTCCTTGAAAAATATTTGAGGAGATATATTATGAATGTAGTTAGCACTATTAACTGTCTCGGCCTAAATCTTGGAATAAATAGACCTTGCATGCAGCATGCAAGTGGCCATCTCTTTGAGGGATCTATTCTTCCTCTCAACAACCCCATTTTTTTGTAGAGTGTATGGTACCGTATGTTGCAGATATATACCTGCATCTGAACAAATATCATGGAAATATAGATTCACATATTCCCCTCCATTCTCTATGCAAAGGATCTTGATCTTTCTCCTGGACTGAGTCTTTTCATGAGATTTTAAGTCTTTGAGATGCTCATAAAATTCAGACTTATGCCTAAGAAAGTACACCCAAGTGTATTATGAGAAATAATTAATAAAATTAATCACGTACCTTGCCTCGTTTATGGATGGATGAGGAAAGGATCCCATGAGATAAATGTGGATGAAATCCAAGGGAGAGGAGGCCCTCCTAGCCTTCCCTTTCTCAAACTTCTCTTGAGGATTTTTTGCAAGAACACATCCTTGACAAACTCCTTTGGAAACATGTATGTCAGGCAAGCATGTGACCATTCCATTTTTGTAGAGTTGTTGCATGCATTTGAGGTTTAGATGGCCAAATCTCTCGTGCTAGAGTCTATTATCATCATCAACATGCGTCAGTAGTAAAGTAGAATATCAATTAGAAATAAAATTACTGAATGTATATAAACGCGACCAATGATTTACCTCACCAACAAAATAATTGCATTTATCATGCATGTCATATATGGTTATAGAATCGGGTGTGAATTCCACCCTTTTTCCTATGCCTGAATGCACTATTTGATAAATAGAGAGTAGATTCACAACACATTTTGGAACATCAATAAATTCTCAAAACTTCCACATTGGAGTTCTACTCTCCCTTTTCTAGTGAACTCTACTGGAGTATCATCACCCATGAGGATGGGAGGACCCATGTATGTAGTAATACAAGATACAATATTTTCTATGGATTCCATATGATGGGATGCGCTTGAATCTAGGATCTGTGCAACAAGAGAAGAATGAATAGACATTAAAGCATGAAAATTAGCTCTTTTGTATAAATATTTGTCTCCTAGCTTCTTCTTGGAATTCTTGGGAATGAAATCCCCAATATTGTTCTGTTGAAGTGCCATCACCATGAGATCCATTGTCTTCTTCATGCATGATGATTCATGATGATAGTCGTGGTTGTAGTAACCATATTTGAATTCCCTTTTGTTGATATAACAGACTGTCTTATGGTATTTAAGACAATATCACAAGGATAAATCCCCCCAATGTTTTTAAATAGGTGGCACTTCTCTATTTTAAATAACATGCAAGAACAAAAAAATGCTTGGGAGAGGAACATGCTTATTATTGGAATAAATATTCACATGCAAATAATACTTGAGAAAGTACCAGGTATCTTACATAAAGAAAATATTTACCCTATATTACAATATTTGTAAACCAAAAGAGTATATAGTATCATATGATGACATTTTCATCACAACATTCATCAAACTAACACACGATATTCAACACAGGAAATGAAACTATGGACCACATATGGAAAATAAATTTAAATGAACATTTCATTAGATGTAAAAAAATATTTTGATAGACACACATTTGAAATATCATGCTTAAATATTAAAGTCTAATAGATCAATAATGTTGTGTCCTGAATAGTTCTATGGTAACCTGAAAAATAATAGATGTCTTTATGAAATGAACAATAATTTCCGAGATCACAAAAAAAGTGAATTTCATTTTCCCTTCAAAGAGGAATGGAATGGGGCTCCCATGGACCATAAAATGAAGAGAGACCTGGAAGAGAAAATAAAACAGTCAGGGGTTAGCCTTTGGTTTCACAAATTCTTGGAATAGAAAAGGAAAAATGACAATTGATTGAGGAAGAAAAATGTGGTGAAAGCAAGAACAAGGTGACTACTCGACTTACTATGATGGAAATTCATAACTATCATTTTCTTGTTGTGGTGTCTTTTGTAGGCTACTATTGTTATGCCAGAGGTGGCATAACGGATGTAATTGCTTCTTGTTGATTTGTCTCAGTTATCTTAACTAAGGTCTTTATTAACCATTGTTTTATTTACTCCATCATTGGAGTGACCATTACTTCATGCTTGGTCTTAGTTTCGAATAAATCATTCTTTAATTCTCTCAAATCAATGTTTAATTGATGTATTGTGTCCTCGATGTCATCGGTCTTATTTACATATTTTATAAACCACCTTTATATTTCTTCTTCGGAGAAATCAATTAAATCACTAAATTCATTGGTGCATGCAACTTTTAATGCTTCCATTTGTTCTAATAGTTTCTCCCTTGACAAAGCTATTGTATCCATTATTAAATAATCAAATCAATTGTATCTTTGGTCAAATAAATAAGTTTCAATAATATGTCACCCCTTTTAATGTTAATAGTATCACACTCAATCAAAAACTCTCTTAGGAATTTGATTATATTTATCCAACAAGCATTAATCTATTTCATGTGAACCTTAGAGGGAAGGTTTTTATCTCTTTTGTGTGTCTTTCTCAAACTCAAAAATTTCACTGCAAATTTTCCCACTTCTTCCTTATAGAATACTTCATCATTTTACAATTCTTTTTGGAGATACTCCTTAAAGTAAAAAACCCTTGTTGAGAAAGTAGTTGAGCTCTATGCTAATTCTTAAGTTTCAAGGATTAAGTCTATTATTTTCTTGATACCATCTCCAATGTATTTCCTTATAACCATTAGTGGACTAGATGAACCTTTTAATCTGGAACGGGTCTCAGGGACATATTCAAGACTAAGTACTAGTTGTATTGCATTGAAATGTCCAACAAATAAAGGTTTTGGAATCAAATATTTCTCTAATTTTTTTATTCTCTCTTTTAAAAACAAATTTTCTTTTTCTCTATCAAAAATGGAATCCTTCAATGCTTCTCTGGTTGCATCATGAAATTGCATGATTTTCGAGGGTCGAACCCCATGAAAATAGATTTCTTACTTCCATTTATCTACCACTTTTTTATTTTTCATGTTTACCTTTTCTATTAAATATGTTTTAGAACTTTTGTGGTAGGATGCATTGTGTAATGTAAAAAACTCCTTTTTAAATATTTATATATCTTGGGAAGCCATTTCTTCAGCAATCACCTTGGTTTTCAGTAATCTCTACTTTGACTAGTTGGGTTCCTCTATTAGATCATCTACTTCCATGTCATTGGGAGTTTCTTCAATTTCGGGTAAGTCTTGTCCCCCCCTTTTATTTTCTCTTTTTATTTTTATATAAGTATGAATGATATGGTATTTTTCCATTGTTTTATTAGTAGGGTCATTGTCTCCACCGTCATCTGATTTTTTGATGGATGTCCTTTTTTTTTCCTAACCACTACTTTGAGGTTTAGTCTTTGTTGAAGTACTTCTATGGGATACATTTGGTGAATTGGGGTTTTTATTGGTTGTCTCTATACCCCTATACATGTAGCATTCATTAGTTCTTTCCAATTCTTTAATATTGTTTAGGGTTTCTTCAACATAGGCCTCATGGATATTCTGATTATCTCCCCTTCCTTATTTGAATTACTTTGACTTAGTAAAATATGAAGAATACCTGACTAATTTAGACATCTATGTAGAAATTGAATATTTTGGATCGAAACCCTTGATGGATTCAGATTCTTTCAGACTGAGTTGATCCAATTAAAAAAAAAATAATCTAAATTGAGAAATGTGTTTAACAAATATCTCTCCAACTCTCCGTGGTAATGGAATAAATTGTTTTTTTTTTCATTTCTCATTGAAAAACTGTGCCCAATACTTATATTTTCTACACACTTCAATAAACAAAAGTCAATTAGACACATATAATGGTAACAACAAGGGTTTCCCTTGGAACCCAAACAATCTCAAAAGACTAAATTCCTCCAAAGTTTCAAAAAATACTTTCTCGACAAGAAAGGATGTAGCTTCCAGTTACATCCTTTATGTGGTAGGACCATGAATCATTTTCTTGAAAGTAGAAAAAAAACCCATTTTGAACTACATAAAAATTATATGGGGCTTTATTCCTCCATAAGATGGTTCCTTATTGAAATCAACATTTATTTCTCTAGAAAAGTCCTTGAATATGTGACCGTAAATGATAATAAATACCAAATATGAAGTCAAGTAGAATTTTTTATTTTTTCTTAGACCCCCCAACTGAAATGAAATATCATTTGATATGATGTGATCCCATTCAATAATGGAATTTTCATGACTAGTATAATGGAGAATGTACAAAATGTATTTTAGCACCGAGGCCATGGACTTTAGTCCAATTATTTTGGTGAAATTCCAAGAAAACTATTTATATGGATACTTTAGAGAACTTACCTTGACCTGAGAGGAATTGATGTCAATTATCAGGCTTGTGAGATAACTTTTGAGAAGCTTAGATCTTCTTCCATTTTATTTGAGAAACTTGTCTTCCTCATCATTCTTGAAAATCATAGTGGGGTTAGGAAGTCACAACATCCTCCTAAACATTGAAGGGGATAGATAAATCGACAAATTTCATTTTATTTGAATGATTCTTTTCTCTATGTCAAACTTATTGGCATACCATAGTATCGTCTCTTTGAAGTATACTACCTTTGGTACACACTCGAGCAATGAAATGACTAAACTCTATACCTTGTTCAATTCCTTCTCTATAAGGGAAGGAGACAAATACCACTTATATGCCCATGACCACTGAAATTGGTGGTGTTCACGTCTAAGGTTGTTGAAAGTGTCTTTACAATACAAGTCTTTACTTTTATTTGACATGTATTTACACAAGTTTCCTTTTTTAAGAATAGGTGGTGATCCTATAAATATAATGTTTTTACAGTAGGGTGTTTAATTCTTTATTTATTTTACCATGTATTTCCTTGATTATCAATTTCAATAGCTATTATTTGAAGGTTGCTAGTTTGCACATTTTGATTTTGGATTTACTGCAAATATTTTACGAAGATCACACCACTTAATAATGATACTATATTCACACAAGTGGTTGTTGATGTGGTGGTGGGGAAGTAAATGTCATCAGGAATGGTGATATGGTATTGGAAAACATGAAAAATGGTTAAGTATGGAAGTATGAAGTGAGGAATGGAAAGTGCAATATGATGAATGTGGGATTGCGGGATATGGGACTGTAGAGTATGGAGAACAAAAAGAGAAGCAAGAGGGACTACTACATATGCATTGATGAAATAAGGCTAAGTATAAAAAGGGTCAGTTTTGTGGGTTGTGGAAGTGAATGAGGCATTCTGGAGGACATGTGATTGCGGTATGTCGAACTACATGTCTAGGGAAACAGGAAAATGGAATGAAGGGGTGTCCCATATCCACATTCAAGAAATTGGCTAAGTATGAAAAAGGTAAGTGATCCATTATGTATGATGTGGAAATAGAAGGGGTATTTTTTAGTGCTATGAGTTTGCAGGTTGTGGGACACAAGTATTTTTGGTATGAGGAGTATATTGGTATCCCACAACAATGAAGAAATGGCTAAGTTTCAGATCATTAATTAATAAAATAAACTAAGTATAAACTTGTGTGTCTAAGGGTTTGTGGACCCATGGTCTTGATAGTATCTCGATCGATAAACTTCATTTCAAAGGGAAAAATATTAAGTATAGAATATACATGAAACATGAGAGGAGAAATAAAAAGAGAAAGAATGAATATATACACTAACATTGATCAATGAATGTAGATCAACACCTTTCTTTCCCTATCCACCTTTGGATTTGGAGGAATTTTTGAAGGGTTTGGAATTTCCTTCCTTATTTTGTTTAGAATGCACCTTTCCCTTTCCTTTCTTCTTGGACTTTGGATTGAATGTGCTACTAGTCTTATGCACAACAAGTGCATGCACATTGGAACCCTTTATTGTCCCCATTTTGATGATCTTGTCTTTCTTAAGCATTAGGGACTCAATAAATTGATCCAATGTAGGCATTTTCCTCACTGCTCTTGAAGTGAATCTCACTGTATGAAAAGTTGAGACAAACAAAGCATACTCCAGACCAAGTTTTGACCAAATAAAAAGGATCAACTAATTGTGTTGAGTTGACTTGTCAACACTACATCCATTTAGATGAAGAAGAAGGGACTTGAACTTCGTGAAGAAGTCATGGATCTTATCAAATCTTCTCAGATCAAAGGAATTCAACTCTACCTTGAGCATGTGGCCTCTCATCTCATCCTATTTTCCAAAGAGATAGTCAAAATTTGTCCAAATCCCATATGGAGTAGTACAAGCTTCAATGTGAAACAATATTTCTGGGGAGATTGACATGAAAACAAGGTCGTAGGCTTCATCTGTGTGGTTGAGATACCTATTTTTCTCGATAGATGATGTTGGATCAACCTATGTAGTTAGTTTTATTCAATACAAGTCTCTACATCTGAGCTAATATAGATTTTTTATCTTCCACTCCAAATATTTATGTGGCATGAGAAGAATTGATGGAAAAAACTCCATTATTTCTCATTGTATCTTTCTCATGAACCTACAAATAAAGTGCTTATGTGAT
Source organism: Picea sitchensis (assembly GCA_010110895.2). Lineage (NCBI taxonomy): Eukaryota > Viridiplantae > Streptophyta > Pinopsida > Pinales > Pinaceae > Picea > Picea sitchensis. The sequence continues at coordinate 61,341 of SNQJ01S0003423.1, read as the reverse complement.
TTATCCTAGAAACAAATCTCTGATACCATGTGAAATTTCTGTGAAACTTGCATAGAGAGCCTATATAGTAGAAAAAACACACAAATATTGTGAGAGAGAAAAGAGAAAGAGGGATGAGTAAAATGAATAATACACATGATATACTCCACATGGCTAAGTGAATGCACCATAGTAATCATCGAGAGAGATATATACACTCACTGATAGAAACTGAAGTAATCTGCCACCTAGTCCTAGTTAACTATTCCATGCAATCATTGGTTAACCGAGTCACATGTGTGGAGGTGAGAGAAACTAATGCATGTGCATGATATGCACCCTTCTAGTGAGTAAACCAAGATGAGCATGCAACTCCATATGTTAAAACCAAGGTTTCCATGCATAAGTTTCCTCCACTAGTCTAACTAAGGTGTAAATGACTCTGAATTGAAGAGGGAAGGCACTCTATTTTGTAAGGAAATATATTAGGAGAGAATATTCTTATATATGGAAGAGACCTCAACATTAGACTATGAACCTTAGGAAAACAATTATCTAGGTGAATGTGTAATATCTCCAACAATGAAGGAGCCTCCACTTGTATTATGTCCTTGTAATGTTGGAGAGAAATAAATTATTTGGAGGTCATATAGTCAAACACCATATTAAAGGAATTGTATAGTCACACATTTAATCCTCATGGAATCATTGCCTCCTTTCCTATGGATTTATGTGGAAAGAATAGTTTGATTAAGTTCAAAGTAGTAGATGCTCCATTAGACCATAATCTTTTATTGGGGAAAAGTTGGCTTTATGCAATGGCATATGTAGCATCCTCAATATTTTGGGTTCTACTCTTTCTCCATGAGGGGAAGGTGGTTACTATTGATCATTGGCATATTGCATGCTTGATTATATATCTAATAGTGGAATGCATGTTCCATTCGTTAGTGATTACACAAGTGCCTACGATAGTGTTGGTGTGGGCATGTTCAAGAATTCATCATTGATGGGTACATTTACCTTGCCCCTAGCATTGACTACACCCAACACAAATCATATTTGTATCATCTGTTCAAGTGATATTAAATAAAAAGTGTCTTTGAATCCTTGGTTAGTACCTAATCCTTTAGAAGTATGCATGATGTGTTTTCAAAAGGGAACTTGGCCAATGTATCGAATACCATGTCTATTGACATTTTAGTAAAAATAGTTTCCATGGAACACATATTGATAGGTTCAAATTGTTCCCCTCAAGAAATAGAACTATATACTACCCTCTTTAAATATTTTTGTGATTTTTTTCTTGGACATATGAGGAAATGTTACGAATTGATCCTCAGATCATCATGCATGAGATTAAAAAATATGATGGATCCAAGACTGTTTGAAAAAATATTTGATTGGTTAATCCATGAAAGGCATCTACCATCAAGGTGGAGGTTGAAAAGTTACTTCATGTTGAATTCATCTATCCATTTCCCTTAACCGAATGGGTATCCAATCTCATTCTAGTGAAAAATAAATGGGGAACTATTAGGGCCTGTATTGATTAAAGGGATTTAAATAAAGCTTGTACTAAGGATAATTATCCTACCCCATTCATTCATTGGATTACAAATGAATTTTCTAGGATTGAAATATTTTCATTTATGTATGGATTCTCTGGCTATAATCAGATACAAATCAAATTGGAAAATCAACATAAGAACACCTTCATTTGTCCTTGGGGTACTTTTGCTTATAGGAAAGTGCCATTTGGTCTTAAAAATGCTCAGGCTACATTCCAATGGGCCATGTCATATTATTTTTATAACAACAAACATATTGATTAGGCATACTTGGATGATTTGGATGCTTGATCAAAGCGACATAATGACCATCCTAGTCATCTGTAGGTTGTCTTCACCTGATGTTGATACTATAACATCCATTTGAATCCAGATAAATGTATCTTTTGTGTTATTTTTGGATTACTGGTATTCATCATGTCCAACTTTAGGATCATGGATGATCCTTTTAAGGTCAAGGCAATAGTTCAATTTCCTCCCTTTCACAATATAATCCAACTTCAAAGTTTTCAAGGGAAGGAAAATTTTTTCCTAAGATGAAAAAAAAGGAAAATTACACTAAGATTAAAAAAAGGATTCATGGACCTTATGAAAAAGGGTGTACCTTTTGTGTGGGATGACCAATTGCAGTGTTCATTTGAAAATTTGTAAACAACATTGATGTTAGCTCCACTACTAAGTCATAGACTATAGTCGATACTTTTTACTCTATCTCATAGAATTTGAATATGCCATTTGTATGGAACTTGTCTAAGAGAACAATAAAAAAGGAGCATGCCTTATACTACCTTAGTAGGGGTTTGGTTAGACTTGATATTTGTTATTTACATGTGGAAAATTTTCAATTGGTAGTTGTTCATGTTGCACAATGTGTTATATCTCAAAATGCCACTATCATGCATTTCTAACATTGGCCTATTTATTTACACATTTTCCAACCACTTCTGTTGAGATTCCTCTTTAAAAAACAAATTTTGGCATGGTGTAAATTCCCTAATACATATGCAGCACACGTACATACACTAGTTGTATGTATGACAACCCGCATATACTCTAAAAAATTACAAAAATTAAAAAGTTCCACGTTTTCAGGCGGAGTTTACGGGATATGTCAAGTTTCCTAATCATATTACCTCTTGTATCCATTATGACAATGAATTAACCATATTTTCTCCATAGGGGCCCTAGGGGGGTCATTTGGATATATCAAAGAAGAGGAAAGAGAACTCTACCAAATTTTCTCCCTTGTATTTCAAGCCTTTTGCATCCTTCTTTGAGTTTCATCCTCAACATTCCCTTCCAGTGATCCTCCTTTATACAATCCATCCTTTTACCCTATATTTCCATGCTTGTTGTGAGGATAGAACATTGGGAATAGTGCACTTGGAGTCAAATTAGAGGAACCCGGGCGAGGTTCGTGGAGCAGCGTCGGCAAGATTCAAGTTGTAACTTCCAATCTTGTTATCAATAAAACAAAAAATTCTTGTCCTAGATGTTTATGTCTCTGTGTTTATCTTTATGACTGATTGTCATGAATAACTAACCCTTTAGATGACCTTCATAGTTATGCATATGTTTTCATATTTTTTTTGGTGAATTTGTTTCAATCCAACTTTGGGAGGAGGCCTGCGATCTTGGAACATATAGCAACAGGAAGGGATATTCAACAGACGGAAGGAATTAAGGTACACATTTCTATATTTTATCTTTTTCCTTAACTATCATTAGGTTTTTGTTGGATTTGGGGTATAATAGAAGCATTTCTATCTTTTAAGGTGTCAAGGCCTTACCTAATCTCTAGACTCGGATTAGGGGGATTTTTCCCCATAGAAAAATTGGTGACTCCACTGGAGAGTCTCTCTAGGGTCTTGTTAGGAGATTGTTTTGGTTTGATTTCCTATTATTTTCTGTGCTTTCTGAGTCTATAAGAGTCTCCAGTCACCTTCAAGTTGTTTCCAATTTTTCTTGGTTTGGAAGATCTCTCTGAACTTTATCTCTTTTTTTAGTTATTTCATCAGTATACGCGTCTTGTTATATAGCTAGCACACATACATATGTGCCCTGAGTTAGCCCAACACACGTACATACACAATCTGTTTGTGTGCAATGCACATACCTATTCTTTTGAAGAGTTTTTCTAAAAAATTTCTTTTGCTTCCAAGAATCTTTTGTTCTCTCCGGCCCTCTTGAGTACCAAATACCTCTGCTAATTATTTTTGAGAGAGTTTTTAGTCTCAGATTGTCTATAAAATTGTAAACAAATCTTTGTTGTTTAGTTTTCTTTATCTCTTTGATGCCTTTTGTCAAGTTTGAAGGTCTACTTTTGAAGCTTTAGGTTCTACTTTGGATTCTGGTGAATCCTTGCTCTCTGGTAGTGGTTTAGGACCTGATTTAGTCTCTGTTTTTTCATCCTTCTCTCTTGTTATGCTTGGAATAGAAAAAATATTGTTGTTTTTATTTTCATTTCATAAGCATATAAACATTTAAAAAAAAAGGTTTTGTAGTTTCTTGACTGCATTTACCTTTTTCTTTGCATGTTTGTTTGGTTATAGTAGAGTAGGTTGTTTTTTATAAAAGAAAAGAGTTATCTACCCAAATTTCCTTCTTATCTTCTTCCTTGAAAGTTTAAGTAGTTTCATTTCATTTGGAACGAAAAATCATTCTAGGATAGATTGCATAGTAGGATCTTGGTCTTCATTTTGAAAAGTTTGCACCTTGAAAGTTAAAAGAACCAAATTTTCACTTGTAGAACGTAGTTTAATTTCATTTACTTTTAAATCATAATGTTCTAAAAAATCATTTTTAACTCTTCTCTTTCATCTCTCAAAGAACACCATGAGTTTCACTACCATACCCCTGAGTAATCAAGCCACTAAAATCAATGCTTAATGTTAAAATCAATTAGAATTTTTTGTTTATAGGGTACACCAATTAGACTAGGATTTAGGGCCTTGAATTAGGTGTGGAGAGGAAACTCTTCAAGGCCACTTAAATAAAATTAAGAGTCTAATATAGGGAGTGAAAAAGTCTAGTATCATAAAATTTAGCTGGGACCCCCATCTAACATAGGGGATAAACATGAGGTCACATGAGGAAAGGTAGAGGAGATAACCCCTCCAAATTTGGACCAAGCATAGTGGGGATTGTATATTGAGGGTCATTCTTGGGATCTTTGCTGATATCATTTGACTACGGAGCTTTGTGATACTTGAACCCATTCGGGATCCTCAGTTGTATTCTAGACCATTTTCCTTCGGTACCCTTGAAAGGATTCATAATTAGCTTTCCTTCTCATATGATCACCTTGACTGTCGATTGTACCTGCCTGGTAACTGACTACAAGATGGAAACTTAGTTTCCTTTTATAGAAAATTACACAAGTGACTAGAGGGGTATACCATGGTACCTAGGACAGATGTCAGATTACTCTTTGTAGAGTATACCTAGAGGGTGTTTCTGTTTTCGAGTAACACTTTAACCAGTAAGTTTCTCTAGTGTTGATTGGCATAATTTTTCTTCCTCCCATTCTATTGATTGCTTGATTTACCTTTAGGGAATTTCTAGTGTGTGTTTTTTTCTTCTCTCTAGCTTTACCTTTGAGTGTCGGTTGATAATTTCACAAAGTGGAAGATCAATAGATCCTCCGTTCACATAGGCTCCAGGGCCTTCCACCGGTAACTTTGGAGCCATTGTCACCACATATGAGGTGAAGGTTAGATCAAGAAGGTTCTTTTGAAGCTACTGGGCAACTGTATACTGTGCTCGAGCCTATTCCTAGAGAATAAATTATTGCACCAAAAGAGACTAGCATGTCCGACCTTGAAGCTAAAGGATTTAGGCCTGCAAACCCTTCGATCATTGATCTTTCAACACTAATCCTTGTTCATGTAGTCTCTCTTGAGGTGACTTCTCCAGATCGTCGTCTCGTTAGGAAACTAGATATGGAAGTGATTAATACTAGTTCTACTAGGAGTTCTCATACTACTGGCCTGACCATGGGTGGAGGAGGCATCATACCTCCTCCCCCACCTTCACCTACAAGGAATACCTCTAGTCAGACACCTACCACTTCTTGCAATGACATATTCTCTTCCATGACTTTGACCACTGTTCATAATTCTATAGTACAAAATATGTTTGGCACTCCTTTCCCATATGGGATGTTGGGTTTTGATTCAAGCACAAATTTAACTTACTCTACTTTATAGACCATTGGTCTAGGGGAAGGGATTTCTAATGCACCCTTGCAAGGATTCCTCGGGGTCACTTCTTCCTCGTACAATGTAGTTCCTTATGGTGGTGGTCATATCCCTTCTCTGTCCCCTTCACTTGAAGGTGATTTTCAGCAACCCTTTGGGCCTAGTGCACGTTCTAGTTTGTTTAGGGGATGGATTCAAGGGACTTAGTCCTTTATGAATCCAATTGGGTCTATGCCTTTCTCATTATTTGTTGCTTTTGGAAATAACACTTTCTCATCGTTCGCATTTTCTTTAGGGGGAAACCACTTTCTCAATCAACCTAACCCTATGCAAGGATTTATTCCTTCACAGGGATTGATGACTAGAGCCTTATCCTCTCAAGGTCTTGGAAACCCCTCGTAGGGTTCGATACCACTGAAAGGGATGTCGATTGGGGACAACCCCTCCCATGCTTAGTGGAACCCCGAGCAAGGTTCAATTCCTATGCCAAGATGATCGTTTGGGGGTAACCCCAACCAAGATTTTTTGAATACCATGCAGGGAGAAATCCCTACCCAAGGTATGTCATCAAATTATTCAAATCTCTCGATGATGTAGACTAGCACACAAACCCATTTTACTATCCAAGGAAACCCTAGTCAACACACAATCTTTTCCTGGAAACCTGGTGCCAGCCAAAATCCAGGTTCTTCTTTTCCTTTAAATCCACCATAACCTAGGTTACCCTTTCTGGAAACTCTTCATCTGCCAGAATTTTTGAGGTTTCTAAATGATCCTATTTTTCATGATCCACGTTGACCTCCCATGCCGAATAATTTTCCCTCATACATACCAAAATTTGAAGGCAAGTGTTACAAGGGAAAAACTCTCTATGGCCAAGGGTAAACCACAACAGATAGGTATGACTACAGAAAGCAACTCAATTACAACATATTCTATATAGACTAATGTGAAATACAAGAAAGAGGCTACCTCGATCCAACGTTTGATGATGTTCCATCGTTGAGCACTTTGACCCAAAGCTTTATACCTGCAAGAAGTTCTAAAAAAAAAATCAAAGCAAGTATATAGTGATGCTATAAAAGGGATTAACACGTCAGATAGCATAATCCATTAATAAACATTAAAAACACGCCCATGGATAATAATCATATATTTTCAAGATACTAATATGACGAGAAAGGAGTATTTCTATTAATAATTGATCAACGGAAGTGTCAACATTACAGAATTCTGTGTCGGCATGGTTCAAAACCAAGAAACCAAGTTCCTTCCAACTGGGTCTCCACCACTTCAATCCTCCACCAAAGGCAAGCTCATGAGAAAGAGGCAAAGGGGTCCTCTCAACAATAAGGGAAGAGCTTGGGGGCTGAACACTGTGTTTAGACTTGAGGGAAAAAGGGATGCAGACTCAATATGAAGTAATTTCTCCAGAGTAACTTTGTTGTCAAAGTTGAATGATTTCTCCTCTTTTCCATAGCTCAAAATTGTGCTCTTATAACCTTCAGAATGCAACTGAAGGACCGAGTCAAAATGTTTCTGGTATATGGAAGGCCAAGGATCAGAGATCTCCTGTCGTGACATGGAAACCTGACCTCATTTTGTATTTTCTGTCACAAATCCCAATATATGCGAGCTGTAGTGGAGCAACAAGCGTATACACATCTTGTATAACTGATAGGGAGTGTATATGTGGAAAAATGTATGTTTTAGATTTGGATTCATCAAAAAGGGATGATAAGTCTACATAGGGAAATGGAAAAAGGCCCTCTGTGCAAGATAGAAATGGTGAGGAAAGTATTTCTATAACAAATTCCCTGTAATGTGTGAGATTAGAGGAGTATCTGCGATGGCCAAAATACATTATAAATAACCCAAAAGTTGAGTGGTAGAGAACTAGCTGGATGAACTCAATTTCTCATTACATTATGTACTAACTTTGCATGCATGGCTGCCAAGAATACAATGCAGATCCATGTAGAAAATATACCAAACAAGTGTTCATGGCCATGAATTAGAAAATACAAATGCAGTTAAATGCCAAAAGTTGTCATAGTCACGAACAAGGCCTAGTGAAACCAGTCTCAAAAATCAATCTAAAGATATCTGTGTACCATGGAGTACAATTTGATCTCCCATGATCACTGAAGTCAAATAGGTATTGGTCCAATGAAATGGAAGCAACATCTCAAGAAAACTGTAGCCGCATAGTGATGTCTTTAAGTCTTCTACACTATCCGCCAATGGTGCAAGTCTACATCATGTGAATAAATGAGTTGAGGTCGAACACAATGAGACATTGTTTGATCATCAGTCATTGAATTATACCATTAACAAATGCGAGACAACCTATCGATAATGAAAGTAGGTATCAAGGCATTGAGTACATCTCTACAAATGTAAATAAAGGAGTTGGTGTCAAACACTTGAGAGATCCATTGATTAGGAGACATTGATGTATTCCCATCTGTCAATGGTGAGAGAGCCTGCCACTAATGACTACAAGCCTCAAGGCACTCATAAAATGCTAGGTCCCATATCTAGAATAAATGAGTTGAAGTCGATGGAAAGAGACCCGCTGAAAGGAAAGAATTAAGGCATCTCTCATCAATCAGCATGAGGAACAAATTAGGAGCTTCATGATTTGGTGGAGATCGGATGAAGAACATGTTCATGAACCAACGACCTTGTGTGTCTTTTGCGTGTGCCAAATGCAAGCAGTACACGAAAAGGACCCTCTGAATAGCAACCAATGATGAAAAACTCCTGACAAAGGCGAGGAAACCACCAATAAGGCTAATGGCATCCAAGACACTGCATGAATCCCAAAGTGTGAATAGATGTCTTGACGTCGAACGCAAGGGAAACCACCCAGTCAACGACCAATGATGAAATATTGATTGTTGGGTTCAAGGTGACCTACCAATGATGAAAGTAGGGCCAGGGTGCATGATAAGACCAAAGTATCAGTTGATTCTGAGACAAACTGAGGGTATGGCCGACATGCAAAGTCAATATTTCTGAGGAGTGGTTGACACAGGTTGATAGACTTCCTTTGAACAAGAGCATGAGACATATGGTGGAATCCGACAACATGGAATCAATTATGTGACAATTAGATGCAAGAGGCATCAATAACATTCTCTATAGGGACTGGAAGAGTAACCAGTCGATAGACAAAACTCTGTAGCACGATTAACTTCCTAAGGCCATGCTAAACCCAAAATTATGATGACACAAGGACTCAATAAATTTTTTCTTTGTTCAAAGGCTACACGACTGCTGCCAATTACAATATAGTATTCCCTTCTCGCCCGTCTTTTTTTGTTTTTTCATAACAAATGAATGCTATGATATAAAGGAGGGAACGATTGTCGCAAGTAAGAAAAACTATTTCCAGCAATGGAACGTACCTATGCTCAATGCAAGGAAATGCATCCGGGAGATGGACACTCGAGGTGATGTTCCCTCCAGGGTATAGGCTATCAAATTGCGAAGGATAAAAACAAGGCTCTACTTGGTTGAGGATGCAAATTGCTTAGGCAATGGTTTATAACGCAAAGCGAGAACCGACTAAAGGCCCAATACAATAAGCAAGGGCATGAGATGCAATCACAGCTTAATGCCAAAAATGTCATGTTTTATATCTTTTAGTCTACTTGGTCTAAAAAAGGGGTAAACTTGTGCCAAATAGATGTTTTCAAATCCAATTTACGAGTGTGAAAAAGACAAGTTCACTTGACAATCTTTTCTATTTTTGATAGTGAGTTGGAAAATAGCTTAACTAGGACTCATGATATTTCAAATCCAATTTTAATGAGTGTGGAAGGGACAAATCACTTAGCAATCTTTTTAGCTTTTAGATGAGTCAGAAAAGAGATTAACTAAGACTCGTTATTGGGAGTTTGTGGGTAATAAGTTCGCGTGTTCATGAATGAGAAAGGAGGCTCATTGTAAAGTCACGTATTGAATTATAATGGACTCCCGATCCTAAGGAAAAAACTCGGCATGGGCACCAAATGAAAAAGAGGTTCTAACTAGGGTACCCATGTTTGGTAAGTCTCTTCCATTTATGAATGATGATATTAATAGCAGATGGAGGTTTATGCGTCGCAATAAATGGGTTCGTACATAAGGCGTAAAAAGTGGTAGTCGAAGGATAATGAAAAAAAAAAAATGCACGATGGAGTAGATAACTATCCTATATGCTAGGCTATGAATATACCTACCCGAGGAGACGAAAAACTAACCATGACGTTGAAATCCGCAAGATAATTAAGTCGAAACTACAAAAACCAGCTTAAAACCATTCTTGAATTAGTCCATTAGACAAAACAATAGCATAAAACTATATCAAGTGGGTAAAAAATGGCTTATAAATAGTAATAAAATCAAAATTTACTGTATCATTTTCATTTTTACCCAAATAGTGCAATTTGGACTAAACCACCTCCATAATTCAAACAACGATCATAGGAGGAATAGGCAATGGAATCATGCACCATCTAGACCAGGTAACTCTTCATCCCATCCTCTTCAAATTTAGTGGTTTACATTTTTGAGTTAGGTTCTATTTTGTTAGTTTTTAAGGGCACAAATTGGGTTTTTTGGTATATGCGGGTTTCTATGTGTTAACGCTCTGTAAATTCCTAGAGGTTGTCAGAGTAGAAGAAATTTATGAGAGGTAACTTTATCCAACCACTTCGAAACTGGAATCTATCCCTACCAGCTTTAGAGAGGGATCTCTCTGTATGATTTAGCTATATTTGAACTTTGAGATATTAGGCAAGTTAAACAAAATAAGATTGAAAAGGTTTGTTGTTGTTTTTGTTAAGTTGGCTGAAAAGGGTTTATGCCTCCATTGGGCTATGGGGTCTATATTATAAAGATAGAAATCTAAACATAAACTAAGAGATTCTTTTCACAGGGAAAGATAATGCATTCATTGGATTCTTTAGCAGTAAAGTGATGAATAGCAGAAAAGATGAGAATATCATGTTGGATTACTGAGAGGGGGGGTGAATCAGTAATAATGTAATTATAATCCTTTTTCTTCAAATTTTATATCAATGTAGAATTATTATCCAATAATAAGCAGTAATAAATAAACAATCACACACATACATGGTACACCAGTGTTTTACGTGGAAACCCAAATCGAGAGAAAACCACAGAATGCTTTTTCTTATATGTCTTAAAGAATTACATTCATTGGAAGCACCAACTTCCTTTGTTTTCCAGCTGCAACTTGAAGGAGGCTCCAACCCCCTAGTTTCTCAGGCTATAACCTGAGGGAAGCTCCAACTCCCCAAATATCTGGCTACAACTAGAAGGAGGCTACAACCCCCAATGTTCTCCGGCTACAACTGGAAGGTGGCTACAACCACCTATCCTTGCCCTGTCCTACCACCCTGAAGTAGAAGTAGAATGATGGAACCACTGTCACACTATCACTGTGAGATATACCACTGTAAACCTGTACCAATAAATCTGAACCATGCATCAACCTATACCTCAACCTGTAATCAACCTGTACCACAAAAAAAGTACATCAACCATGCACCTACCTGTAATCAACCTGTACCATAAACAAGTGCATCCAACCATGTGCCAAGTATGTACCAATCATGTGTCAACTACTCATCAACTATGACTCATCAATATGTACCA
>SNQJ01S0003423.1:35236-49912 GCA_010110895.2 Picea sitchensis | reverse complement strand
CATCCATTAAATTTGCTAGAACTTGACCTTTAATCAGTTTAGTAGGCTTAATCTCTATGTCATACTCTAGAATAATAGCGATCCATTTTCCTCTTCTACCATCTAGATTGTCCTGGATTAAAATTTCCTTTACTACTGTGTTTGGAACGTATGCAATGGTGTGGGAATGGAGAATATATACTCTAAAATCCTTTATGGATTTTACCAGGGAAAAAGCTTGTTTCTCCATTATTTTATAATTCAAAGAAACATCTCTTAAAGATTTACTGAAAAAGGCTATGGGTTGTTCATACCCTTCACTTTTTTTATGTAGTAATATTGTTGCAATGGTATGTTCAGAAGCTAAAGAAAAAAGGTAAAACTCCTTGGTGAAGTCAGGACTGATCAAGACTGGAGCCTGTGTGAGTGCATGTTTAACTTGTTCAAAATACTGCTTGGAATCAGAGTCCCATTTTATTTTTGTGTCCTTTTTTAACATGTTGGTGATGTTCCTGAGAAGCTCAGCTAGGTTGGATATGAATCTTCTCAGAAAGTTTATTTTTCCAATGAAAGATTGTAACTCTTTGATATTCCTTGGGTGTTCTAGTTTTTGAATGGCTTCTATTCTTCTAGGATCTATATTAATTCCATTCTTAGATATTATGTTCCCCAACAATTTACCTTCCTCTAATCTGAAAAGGCTTTTCTTAGGATTCAGAGAAATCCCAAATTTCTTACATTTCTCAAATACTCGTCTGAGATGTCGTAAGTGCTCGTCATCAGATTGGGAATAAACAGTTACGTTGTCTAGATAACTGACAATAAATATGCCAAGTTCTTCCACAAAAGTTATGTCCATTTCTCTTTGGAAAGTGGCCCTAGCATTCATCAACCCGAAAGGCATTTTCACTTACATGAAGGTACCCCAAGGTGTTGTGAAGGTTGTTTTCTCTTGGTCATCTGGGTGAACGAGGACCTAGTTATAGCCTGAGAAACCATCCAGTAAGGAGATTCGGATGGATCCAACTACCTTTTGTAATATGTGGTCCATTTTTGGCAATGGGTAGTTGTCTTTTAGGAAGACCTTGTTCAGATTTCAAAAATCAATGCAAAGCCTAATTTCCCCAGTTTTCTTTTAGGTTGCGACTAGATTTGAAACCCATTTGGAAAATCGTAAGGGAACAATGATTTTAGCATCATACATCTTTTTGATTTCTTTTTCTATCAAGGGAAGTAACTTGGGATTGATTCTCCTAAGTTTCTATCTGAAAGGTTTTTGATCTTCTTTTATCGGGATCCTATGTTGTATGATGCTCGTGTCGTAAGATTTTAAATCTTCATATCCCCAAGAAAACACATCTGCATATTCCTTGAAAAGTTCAATGTATTTAAGTTTCTGGTAAGGAGGTAAGGATTTGGAAAGTTTTACTATCCTGGGTTTCTCTTCTGTCCCTATGTTACAGTCTTCAACCTCTTTACCATTGGCTTCAATTTTAGGTTTTTTAGATACATCATTAAAATCAAATAAGTCTTCTAACGAAACTAAACCCATAGGTAGAACATTACTCTTTAAATGAAAAACATAAGATTCTATCTCATATTCACCTAACTCTCTTGAATCTATTTTATTTACACTATCATTTCCAAAAATAGATTTATTCACATTTTCATCATCATTTTCTAAGTCTATGTTTGTACACTTGAAATTTTTTTACATTGTAGAAAATCTTCAATTTGATGATCGTTCCCAAATACCTACCAGTATCTGATGTTGTCGGGGACAGTCGGTCTGAACTTCACCTCCACCGTGTATGGGCGAGTGGAACAAAAATGTATCTTGCATGTAGCTGCTGACGTAGCTAACCCATCTACTAAAATATTTTGTCCTTGGGGCATCACCTGCAAATCAACTTTAGTGAAACATTTAAGGGCATCCAAAACAACATTCCTATAAGCTCTAAGTCGGGGATGTTTTGCTGCGTACTCACCTTTAATTTGTTTTATAATTAATTCAGAATCGTCTCTTACCATGATTTGTTTCTCACCAACCTTCTTTAGTAGTTTCAGACCGAGCATCAAAGATTCGTACTCGACTATGTTGTTAGTGCATTGAAAATTCAGTTTGTAAGAATGGTTCTCCGAATACCTGGATTTGTGATTGTGCAACCAAACTCTTGCTCCAACTCCTTCTTTGCTTACAGCTCCATCAAAGTCCATGCTCTACAAATCTACTTGCAATTCTTCACTTATTACATTTTCCTTTCTTTCTGCCTCAGTGATTTCTTGGCCTTCTTTTGGATCAAATGTATCTTCTTCCAGCTGAGTGATTTGTTCTCCCGTATCATCGTCGTTATATAGGATGAAGGAATCTAGATCAGAGTGTGTAGAGTACAGAGGATAGTTATGTGGCTTTTCTTGGCTGCTGACCATATATTTCATCAACGTCTCTCTGTACAGTCTTCTCTGTTGCCAGAAAATTGGGATGGAGGCATACGACATATCCAACTACAAAGTACCTTTCAACTTGGCCCCCCAAGACCTGGACAACAACATACCATATTTCGGGTGAATGTCCACGACCAAAACATCCATAACCATGCTTTTTGCTGGAATATGAACTATAGTGATACATAAGTCTTTGATCAATCCGATAAATCTGACTTTGTTGGAGTCAAAAGAGTGTAAGTCCTTGTAAGGTCTGGTGACCTCGAGTCCTAGTTTTTCCATCACTGCTTTAGGCATCAGGTTATGGGAAGCACCTGAATCTAACATAGCATTTTGCAGAATCAGTTCATGTATATTAAGGCTGATGTAAAAAGGAGTGATAGCACCAGTGTCAGTCTGACCATCAACTTCAGGGCCCAACAGGAGTTCAGGTTGATCATCGGTAAGATTTATCGTGTCTGAATGATTTGTTGATCCAATGGTTAAGGCCTTCGTGCCTATATCAGGTTCAATGCTCAGTGCTTTGATCACTTGTGATCGGTAAGCATTCTTACTCATCAACTCGGAAAGGGGAATGGGAATTTTCACTTTGGCTAATTCCCCTTCGAGGCTGAAAGGAGTGGGTGCTTTGCTTTGGCTCAGCAATTCTGATTTGTCCACCATTGTTTTTAGGGCAGAAGTACTTGGTCAGTTGGTTGATGAAACCTTAGTCTGCATTGATCTTTGTAAAATGGTAGGGTTTCCTTTTGTTGGAGCTTCAACGTTACCTTTCTCAAGGATATTCTTGGTAGAAGGCTCAGGGGATTTCTTGGTTTCAACTGTTTTGTTCATTTCGGTTACCTTTTTTGGAGTATTTTCATTTGTCTTTTTACTTCGTAGATTGTACTGCCTGTGTACCTCCATAATGGAATTTTCAAATGCCTATTGTTCAGTCTCTTCGGCTTCCTCACTCAACTCTGTTTGAGAAAGAAGGAAAAGTTCTTGCTCTTCCTGAGTAAGTAAAATGGCTTCATTATCGTGAATGCCCATGAGGTTTATGTGTGTGTCTTTTAATTCTTCAATTACCTCTTCACCTTCATCGACATAATTTTCCTATAGGGGTGGTCTGATCTATTGATCAGGACCCCTCTATTCTCTTTGATCCCTAGGATCTCTTTGCCTGATTTGAGGAGGATTTCTTCTAAAGTTAGGATTCTGAATTTGTGGAGCAGGTTGGTTTTCTCTAGGGGGATTTCTTTCGGCTACAGTAAGTCTCTCCATCATCCTCTCCATTGCTCTAGATAAGGAATCTATTTTGGAATCAGAAGAATATGTGGAAGGTTCCTCTTTAATCATGACTCTCCTTTTCGTCCTCTGTTGTGCCCTTTTAGCCAAAAGGTTGGCCTCTACACTTATTGCACTTTTCTGCATGTCCTCCAGGGTGGTGGAGTTTCCTTCCCTTAATTGATACGACATATTAGAGTCAAAACTGTTAGAGGATTTTATCAATGCCAAACCTTCTAGGGGTTTAATATCGGTTGGAATCACATTGTATAGATTGTTTTAGTGGGTGCAATAGTCTTGTACTATCTCTCCTTGATTCCTTCTGATGTTTTCATATTTTGACAAGATTTGGAGAGGATTTTTCTTTACCTCCCATCTGTCCAAAAAACTTCTTTGAAACATTGTAAGGTCAACCACTGAAAAATCATGTAAGCCTTTGTACCATTTCTTAACATCCCCAGTCGGGCTCTGCGCAAAAAGTCTCATTTGAATGCCAGCTTCATCCACTTCCTGTAAGTCAAAATAGTCATTCATTTTATCAACGTGTTGTTGTGCGTTCAAGGGCCCTATACAATAGAACTATGGGAGTCTCATTTGATAATCCTGGGGCATGTCGTGTAGAGCTATGGCCAATGCCAAGGGAGCATATCTGGTTGCCATGATAGGTGGAGGAGGCGGGACAACAACCTGGATGATAGGTGGGGCGGTGGCAGAAGAAGAGGAGGATGAGGGAATAAATGCCACAGAATGAGTGGTTTGAGGGTTTTGCAGTGGGAGATAGTATTTTAGGGGTCCAGGGTTGCAGGATGGTTGGATCTAAAATGGTTTCAGTCACAAAGCTATCAGATTTTGTTCTAAACAGGCTTTGTTAAAAAATCGTGTCAAAGTCAAGATCTTGAAGGGCAACAAGTTCCTCTGGAAGAGAAGGCGACCTGTGAAGGGGACTATGACTCCCTGAACCTTCTACAGTGGTCTTTTTTTGAGTAACTATTCTGGATTATCCATTGCTATTGCAGGTTATGGATCTGGGTGAGATCGAGTGTAAACTCTTTCAGGAGCCAGATTTTTTTTTAATTTTTATATATTTTTATTTTTATAAATCCGAAATTACCATGTATAAGCATTTAACAACCTTTGAACATTATTTCTTTCTCAGATTTATAATTTGTTCAGAAACGAAGTTTTCTTCTAAGAAAAAAGAAACATGGGGTTGAATGTTTGTTCATTCCCCAGTATGGTCACCTCTATGTTAATGCTCTGTAAATTCCCAAAGGTTGTCAGAGTAGAAGAAATTTACGAGAGGTAACTTTATCCAACTACTTCGAAATTGGAATGTAGCCCTACCATCTTCAGAGAGGGATCTCTCTATATGATTTAGCTATATTTGAACTTTGAGATATTAGGCTAGTTAAACAAAATAAGATTGAAAAGGTTTGTTGTTGTTTTTGTTAAGTTGGCTGAAAAGGGTTTACGCCTCCATTGGGCTATGGGGTATATATTATAAAGATAGAAATCTAAACAGAAACTAAAATATTCTTTTCACAAAGCAAGATAATGCATTCATTGGATTCTTTAGCAGTAAAGTGATGAATAGCAGAAAAGATGAGAATATCAATTAAAGTAAAGACGCATTTAAGAATTTCTTCACTGTAATATTAGAAAGATAAAAATTTAGATCTTTCAAAGTTGGAAACAGGGTATACAAAGATAAATCCTGCAACATGCACTACTTTAAAAAGATTAGAATAGAAAACAAAGTGACAACTGAGGGATAAAAACATTTAACATAGAAAACAAAACATCACCAATGAATAACATGAAAGGATCCTCTAAAAAGTCTCTTTGTATTACTGGAAGATCTCTTGATAAAAATTACAGTCTTTCTGGCTTACAAGGCGTAAAGATCAACCCTCGGTACTTCAAAGTTTGAAGTATTTATAATAAAAAATTACGTACAATCCTGTCATTAAATATTAGGACGTGGCAGTTCTAAATTTAGCTAACTAACTCAACAAAATAAAAAAATTCAAGAACTGTTTGATGATGTGTTGAAACTTCATGCTGATTTCTGGGGTAAACCATTGGTGAGGCCTTTGCACGACCTCGTCTGAATGGATAGCTGACTGGGCTTGGACACCTAAGCTCTTACTCGATCAAATTGCATAGCTCTTCCTATCGAAGGTGACTGGGAACGACGACTTTGAGTAGTCTTCGATATACTTCATCCATCTCTGTATATTTGGAAAAAGTTGGCTTGATGATGAAAATGTACCAGATATCCTGCTGTATGCTAATGTCTGACTGTAAATCTTATAATAATTCCTTGCATTTGATACTACCTTGTATTCCTGAGAATTTCGAGCTATCTTTAGCCACAGTGGCTAATTTCTTTTTATAATCAGACAGTGTCATAAACTTGTCATTTATGACCCTTAAGCTAAGGAGGCCTTTGTTCTGTAGAGCTTCAATCTTGTTGAAAAATATTTGCACTCCTATGTCCATAGTCTGGACTTTTTCCTCCAACTGTAGCATCAGTCCTCTTTTGGTCAGGACCCTCTTGACCTCGAGGATAGTTTTTGTCCTATCTTCAATTTTCAAATCCTCCAACTCTTCTCTGGTTTTTGAATTCAGGAATTTAATGATCTTAGTGGCTTCTGTGGGCATTTCTCCTAGTTCTGCTCTTATTTTCTCAATAGCCTCCTTGCTTCTTTGCACTAGTTCATTTTTCTTGAACATGATTTGTACCATAGGCCAAATTTCATTCACGGACTTGGTGATATCCATCCAGACACTTTCCTTGACCTCAACAAGTGTTTTGCCTACCACTGTTTGCTTTTGAAGCTATTGCAATTCCTCTTTGAGCTTGTCTGATGTTTGTTTCTCCTTGGAGTAGTTGGTTTGGTAAGAAGACTTGAGTTCTTGAAGGTTCTCGACCTCCTTTTTAAGTCTGCTAATCTCTGTCTCTTGCAAATTCATCTCTTCCATGGATTTTGCCAGTTTTATTGTCTTCTCCAGAGATGTTAGTGGAGTTGTTGATGAAATTTCTACTGCATATGTTGTTCTTACTCCTGTGAGTGGAACTGCACTCAATGGAATGACTTCCATAGCCTTTGATTGTTCCTTCTCTTTCAATAACATTTTTAGTTCTGCTTCCATCTCTTTCAACTATGCATTTTGTTCCATAATCAGCCTGAGCATCTCATCCTTTTCCCCTTCTGTCTCAGCTATCTATTTTTCCTATTCATATTTCGTTGGTGGCAGTTTCAACTGTTTCCTCAGAGATGCTATATCGACATTTTTCTTTTTAAACATCTCCTCAACTACTTTCACATTCAAGGGATCATACCTGATCTTGAGGACCAATTCTTCCAATGTCTTAATTCTATTGTCTTTTACAAAGGATGATATCTTTTCTAATTTCAGCTGTGTCTGAACATTGCTCAGAAATACCTATAATTTAGCAGCTACAGTAGAAGCATTTGCCAATGTGGAGAAAAATATTTCTCCAGTTTTCCTGTGCAGAACCATCTGATCAGCGGGATGCACATCTCTAGTATGAAACTCGAATGTTTCTCTTTTGTAATCAGTGATTACCTTCAGGTCTAGCACCTGTGCCTACAGAAAAACCATGTGCATTCTACCCTTATCTGTATTGAATGCAGACAACAATATGTGTTGTGTTGTTGATGTTTGTTTCCAAAACTGAGCATAAGTAGTGCTGGTCAGCGTTTGATTTTTCTTTTTGATCAGGTCATATTTCTCAAAAACACTCAACTTGATCCTACTTTGCTCGGCTGGTTGATTGGTGGAGTATGCATGGGCTTCTTGGAAAAAACTGTAGACATGATCTGCTTGCTGGTTGTTCTAAGAAGCGACCGATCATCCTTCATAGTTGCAGTGGATTGGATTCCCTTTTCACCAGCTGTGTCAGGTGCATGACTGGTTTTTGGCCTTTTGGTGTGTAATTGGAAATATTCAGTTGAGACTTCGGATATGGAAGGTGAACTATCCTTACTGGGTCTTTTCTCCTTGGTAACTTGTGGTGTAGTAGTCTATGAGATGATGATCGAAGGGTCCTTTTGTTCTATCTCAACCAGAGTGTTCGACTCCCATTCTATTTGATTGGCGAACTTTTCTATCTCTAGCTTGGGTGTATGAATATATGGAACGTTCTTATTATTAACCCTCATCTCAGAAATTATCCTGCATGGATCACAGTACCATATGAAACTAACCTGAAACTCCATTTCCTTCAAAAGTCTGTTTACTTTCTCCCCGACACTTCGGCTATTACAAATGAAAGACTCTATTTTCCCTTTAATTCTAAACTACTATTTCATTTTCATAGACACAAAATGTATTTCATCTGAGTTAATCATTTGCCTTATGTATTCCAGGGAAAATATCCTCACGGGTAGATACTTGGGCAATTTGTATGGAGCCAACTCGCATCCATATTCTCTGATCTCAGTGTGGTTTTGGTAAATATATCAGTCTCCAGTTTTTTCCAAATCTAAGAGGTGTAAGATCTTTTGAACCTCCTCATTTATTCTCGGCCCAGGTCTACCACTAAGCATGCTCACCACTGGATGGTAAAACTGCTCGATAAACTGTTTGAAGCTTAATTCTGTAGAATTTTGTCTGAGTAGCGAAGTCCAAGCTGTTACCGCCTATGGCCTCCCGTCCTTGTCCATCTTCTACATTGAAAAGGAGAATTTGTCCACCTGAAAGAAAGTGAACATGTAGGCCAGTATTGACGAATATTAGAACATGCCCTCTATGGACAAATTTGAAAACTGTTCATGAATACTGTTCACCAAGAAAGTGTTGTAATCAAACTGAGTGGTAGGTCTTTCTTTCGTGGAGAAAATTGACAAGAAACCCAATATGGGTTCGTCCATCCATTGGTCGGAAAAATACCCAAGCAGAGCACAGAGCGATGAGATGACTTGGTTTCCTTTCACTGAAAATAGGGAGGAAGGGTACGGGGGATTTTTCTTGGGGAACTGAGCAGCTTGTGGGAGAAAAAGCTTGAAAATCTGGGCTCTCTGAGGGAAAGATAGCTTCTGGTAAAGCTCTGTGATGACTTCAAGATTGAAAGGGGAGGTAGATTCAGCTCTGGGTATATGCATCATCTGATCAATGGCCTCAGGTGTGATGAAGAAAAGAGTTTCTCCTGATGAAGATACTATGACTCTCTAGTCGGGGATGTAATGAGACTGGAATTTGAGGGTGAATTAAGGGAAATGGTGAACCTGGGGGAAAATATACAGAGGAATGTTAGATTCCCAGAGCTCAATTTCATCACTCTGATCTAAGAAAGTCTCTTTGAGACATGACTGCATATATGCAAAGTCGAATTCACACCTGGTGTCTGTGATTAAATGATATTTTTCATCTAAATGGATCCTGTCGAGGTCGACAGGAGGCGGGAGGAAAGGATTTTCCTCAGCTTCTTCTTTCTTTGATTTTGGCGCCATCACTATGAAAATACCTGCAAGTAAAAAAAAACGTTAGTGGGGATGACTGTGGTTTTGGATGGCTGACTGGAACAGAGGTAAGACATGGATAATATCTCTGGTGTGAGGATAAAGTAAGAAATGGGAGAATTAACGAAAAGAATAGTTTTGAGAAAACGGATATCCATTGGGTGCGAGGGACAGATCAGGAAGCTAACGGATAAGTTAGCCAGTAATAAATGGCCAATGGGTCCTTTAGAGCGTTAGATGGCAAGTAACAATGAATGACGAATACGAATGGGTGACATAGAGGGTGTTTATTTGGAACTGACTATGATGAAGGGACTCATAATGTGTGAACAGGGGGGATGTACTTACAGAGTTATGAGATATGATCTTTAGGGGAAAAAGTGGAAAATGATGTCATGGGGTGACGGGGGTATGTCAGAAGATGGTAAGTGGTGGGAGTCTAGACCAATGGATTCCTGCCACGTAGAGAAAGGGGCCCTCCAGAAAAGCACTCCATTCCAGACCCCCCCCCCCNGGGGGGGGGGTCCCAAAAATACCATCAGCCGTCCATCGGTGTGCTTACCACTAGACCGTAGATATGAGCACAATGTTTAATCGATATTTCGGACCCCCCCCACCATTAAAGGAAGAACGGTTGGGGGGGTTTAGAATTCAATCTCAAATGTGGATCTAAGCACTAATGCCTCAGTTGTTCATATGCGTTCCTTTGTTATACATGATTCCAGACCCCCCCTACCATTAAAGGTAGAATAGTCGGGGGGGTCCGAAAAAAATTGTCAATCGTAGATCTAGGCGCCAACACTTCAACCGTTCATCTATGCGTTGTATTTACTCTTTGAGTGCAAATTCATATTTTCTCTGAAACTTAGGATAAGTGCATTATGTGGATTCGCTCAAGCTTTCTCTATATTTATCACCATGGGGGTTAGACATCAAACCTCTAAAACATCACAGATATGGTTCAATATTGATCATCATGCCTGTTTTATTAAGATAAAGAAAACTACCCTATGTTCTAACCTAATTACCTATGACGTTTAGCCCAGATTAAACTTTTGGACTAAGAAAATCCTCTATCCTGGGGTTATTTGACCAAGATCAGGCAGTTTGGTCAAAATTATTCACTAGCTAAACTAATTTGCTTGGCTAAGATTAAACAGTTTAGCCAAGCTTATTCACTACTCCTATCAACATCAATTTAAAAGGACTTGGCCATGTTTAAACTGTATGAACCAATTCACTGTTATTGCATGGGGCTCTATCCAATTTCTTTTATGCCCTCTTTTATTCTTTTTCTTTCTTTTCTTTTCCTTTTTCTTTTTCTTTCTTTTTCTTTTTTTCTCAAATTATTTGCAGAATGAAAAATCATTTGACAACCAAAACAAATAAAGGATAAAAAATTCCAGTCACCAGTTGATCCTATAAATTATAGGGTTATAACACTATGAATATGTCACGTATATGACTAGATATATGCCCCTGTGTGAACCACAGGGGGTGTATATCAGGCCCTACCTGCGACTGATTGTAAATAAACTGCGTATATGTGTGCAAATGAAAAAAAAAAGATGTTTCTAACAAAAAAATGATTTGGTTTTTTGTAGGATGGTGTTGGAATGGAGAGAGCGAGAGCATGAGGAGGTAGATGTAGTAGTGGATTGAGATCTGGTGGCTCAAGCGGCTTTAAAAAGCTGTGGTTTATACAAGTTTTGGGCTCTCAAAGGAATGGGGGTCCAAGTGAGGTTGTTGGAAATGTTGGTGGGATATTGGGATCTCGATAGCGAGAGCTTTATCCTTGATGGACAACCATTAAGGATCGAAGTAGAGGAAATCTACTTCTTGAATGGACTTTCACATCGAGGAGAGGTTGTGGACC
Organism: Picea sitchensis; assembly: GCA_010110895.2. NCBI lineage: Eukaryota > Viridiplantae > Streptophyta > Pinopsida > Pinales > Pinaceae > Picea > Picea sitchensis. Next base: position 38,860 of record SNQJ01S0003423.1, on the reverse strand, counting down.
TCAATTCATGTGGGGTAGGGAGTGGGATGAAGGTCGAAGAATACATCGAGGGCCATTGTGTTGTAGGGATTCCCATGGTGGGAAGTCAAATCCCTATCTGGGCTATAGGTAATCTCAGTATGAAGATTATTGTGCTCATTGTTAGCACAAATTCTTGCAAGAGGGTGTTTTCTTCTGGTTTCGGGCCCCTGGTGTAAATGTATAGAAGTGGGGTTTGAAAACCGATCGAGTGTGTTTTATTCAAAGGCTGCAACCATGAGCGCTGAGTGCAACCCACAGAACGAGCCTATTTCCGACTTAAAATCAAGCGAGTGGGAACTTTGTCTTTCAACGGTGAGAATCCACAGAGGGTCTCCTCCTTCCACTACATTTCAGATCCTTGAAGCTTGAAACTCTGAAAAGAACCAGGACTGTTGATCAAGAGATGATCTAGGCTGTCCATCCAATGGGACACGTGGTGTGTGATCAAGCCATTTCGGCTATCGGGACTTTGGGAGAGAAAAGGGTCTCCTCCTTCCACTACATTTTAGATCCCCGAAGCCTGAAATGCCAAAAAGAACCAGGACCATTGATCAAGAGATGATCTAGGCCGTCCATCCAATGGGACACATGTTGTGCGATCAAGCCATTTTGGCTATCGAGACCTCGGGAGAACAGAGGGTCTCCTCCTTCCACTACATTTCAGATCCCCGAAGCCTGTAACACCAAAAAGAACTAGGACCATTGATCAAGAGATGATCTAGGTCGTCCATCCAATGGGACATGTGGTGTGTGATCAAGACATTTCATCTATCAGGACCTCGGGAGAATAGAGGGTCTCCTCCTTCCACTGCATTTCAGATCCCCGAAGCCCGAAACTCCGAAAATAACTAGGACCATTGATCAAGAGATGATCTAGGCCTTCCATCCAATGGGATACATGTTACGCGATCAATCCATTTTGACTATCGAGACTTTGGGAGAACAGAGGGTCTCCTCCTTCCACTGCATTTCAGATCCCCGAAGACCAAAACACCGAAATCCCAAAAGCGCCTTTGAAGATAGGCACAGGGTCACAGCCCGTGCTCACTTGAGGTGATAGAAAGAGTTGTGCAAATGGCCAAAGTCCCACGTTTAGTGGCAGAAAGGATCACTGTGTTCTCCAGGTACCAGGTCAACTCGGCCTCGATCTTGGTCCCTGCTAAAAGTAAATGAAGGTGGGGGAAGGTAGTTGAAACCTCGACTCACTCATTAAATGTAAAGCATGAAGGTCTCGGTAAGAAGTCTGCCCGAGATAGTCTTGTATGCCGGTTTTCTTCAAAGAAGCCATGCCGAGTCCTCATCTAACCAGAGGAGTCTACACATGTTATTTTAGCCTTTAATTTTTTAGCTACCCCCCCTACAAAGGCCATGCAAATTTAAGGTGACGTCTGATGAAGGAGTTCAGGCTATATTTGACTGAAGAGACGCCACACCCTAGGAGTTCTGAAGACGTCTCTGTTGGGTGAATGTTTAGGAGTATATTTACTCAGTTTTTATATTTTGGGGAGGTATCGATGGTCGATCTAGGCTCCCGACAGTAATTTTTTTATGAAGAACTGGTTGCTCTGGTTATGTATTGGCACTTGAGACTTCTTGCCTTATGAATGTTAGTTTCTTTCCATCTCTCTGTTTACACCGTGTTAGAACCGCTCGGAATTGGAGGATCCAGTCGAGTTGCGCCATTATAGGATGATGTATGTTGGATCACTGTAATAGTTGCATGGTTTCTAATCAGCTCTTGTATTTTCTCAACGCTGAATGACTTGGAATTGGAATATCCAGTCAAATCACCTTTCAGTTCCCCGAAACTCTGAACCAAGAGGATTTTGTGTTATGAGTTTTTCCTCTTCAAGCCGTTGAAGGGCCTGATGCCCAAGGTAGTGTTGCTCCCTCCTCTTACCAAGTCTTCCATCTGCTCATTTTACAATCTACTCACTGACTGAAGTTAGATCAAGACCTCTTCTATTGTTACATACCAAGTCCAGTTTTCTGAGTTAGGGTGATATCTTCCTGGGCCTCTATCCATCCGATCACCCCATTAAATTATTCGTGACATAAACTGATGGGAGTTGGGCTCTTCTCCTTCCACAATCTAGGAGTGACTTACGATTCTAACATTTATGGCGTCGTTGCTCTAGGACGAAGTTGAAAATTTTCCTCGAGATTGAACAACATCGAGCCTCTGATTCTGAAGGTGCATTAGGCATCATATCCTTTGAAGATTAGTACTGTGCACCTGGAGACTCCATTGTGATGACTCCATTGTGGAAAACCTACCATTTTAATTGTGGCTTTCAAAGGTAGACACACACGGTCCCATCCACAGCTGCCTCTAGCTACGCCTAAAGTTGAGCTGCAGGTGAATTTCAGAAGAGGAAATGATCCGAAATCGGATCCAGAAGCCTGATAGGGCTTGAAAAATGCTCAAAAATGAAAGTGCTCAGAATGCGACAAAACCTATGCCATTGCGTCTGTCTCGTCTTCCTAATTCCGGCGGTATATTTACTTCGTCAAACGGAGTCCGTATGAAGGAGATATCGCGTTCTGTTCGAAAAGACAAACAGGCAAAAAAAAAGGGGATGACTGTACAGTCCGTACAGTCCACGTGTCATGTCCGTACAGATGACGTGGTAGACCGTATGAAGGACACGTGGCATCACCAGGACGCGACACGTGTCATGCGGATTTGACATTTTCGGAGCACGGTTGGACCAGTATGGAAGTGACACGTGTCACCACTGACAGGGTGACACGTGGCAGGCTGACGTCATCCAATGACGTGGCAGGCTGACGCGGCAAATGACTGGGCAGTACGGTAGCTGACAGGTGGCAGTACGGTCGAGGACGTGGTAGCACGACAGAGTGACAGGTGTCAGTACGGCAGTATCACGTGGGCCAACCACAGGTTGATACGTGGCATGTTTTAATTGGTTTTTAAAGCGCCACGTGGCCCAGTCATGGGCTGCCACGTGGCGCTGCATCATTGGATCATTGGTTGTATGTTAAAATTTTGGTTGGCGTCGCCGGGGGTCGAACTCGTGACCTCCGGTGGGTGAACGGACTATGGACATTGGGCTAACCGGGCCGCCGGCGGGTGGTTCTTGTAATTGAATCGGGGCAAATTTTATTTAAAATGGAACAAGGACATGGACGGGAGCGGAAAGGGCTGGGGTCTAGCCCCAGCCCGTGGACATATTATACCGGCCATACCACCGGGAGCGCGGAGTAATACATGCGGCGGGGTTGTTAACCGATTGGCCCGGGTCGTATGTACATGCCACGAGACCCGGGGCTAATGCCATTGTTTGCGCGTGCCAACATAATAACAAGCCCGTGATTCCATGCCATGCGCCAACGACCGGGGGCTGGAGCCAATAGGGAAGGGCCAGCGCGTGGGCACTCGGCCACATGTCGTCCCATGTGACCAAAAATAGGGGTGCGCACCCAAGGCTCGGGGGCCGCGCCCAATTTTTGACCATTGAACTATACAAAAGTGGGTTTTTCAACAGAATTGGTTTATTTTGGTTTATTAATGCCTATTTTTAATTGATTTCTTCTATTTTTGGGGGATATTGGGCATTTTTGGAGGCCAGATTCTTGGAG
>SNQJ01S0003423.1:0-34817 GCA_010110895.2 Picea sitchensis | reverse complement strand
TTGCTGAGATGTAATTTTGAGCACTTGAGAAGAAATAAAGAAGCCTCCCCCACAGGAAAAAGGCCTGGAGACGTAGGCAAACATTGTGCCGAACTCCGTTATCAACCTGCGTTCTTATGGTTTGCTGTTTATTATTCTTTTCATATCGGCATATGTGTATTTGACTAATATAATCTTCTTCCTTCCTCATTCTTTCAATAATTTCTCAAAATGGTTAATTAATTCATGCAAGTAAAACTCAACCATAATCATTTAAAAGATCCTACGGATCAGGAAAGGCCCCCCAAGTAGAAACTTCCACCACCAAACCAGGTATTTTTCCATCTCCTTCTATAGAAAATCCTTTATCTTCCCCTCAGCTTTGCAACAAACCTTTTTCTTAAACCTCCCGTTTCCTAAATTTTGGAGGTGTTCCTGTCGAGTTGTCTCCTCTTGGTTTTGGACTAGAGGGAGAAACCCTTGTCACTTCCCTTACCCCTATAAGCCTATTTCCAGTATCCCCGGTTTAGTCTCCTTCCCCTCCAAGTTCTCCTCCACCTAATATCCCTATGGCAAGAGAAAATCCCCCCATGACCAGAATGGAGGCTATTATAGCTGCCAGGTATGCTCCCCTTTTGCTACCCCAGCCTCTCAATGCCCTTCCAGTAGATGGCTACCTCAAGCAACTTCCCAAGTTTACAGGCAAGAGCGACATAAATACAAAATAAAACCTTGAAGCCTTTTATAGTTTTACAGATGACCATGTCATCATGCATGCAGATGTGTGGATGAGGATTTTCGTCCATAGCCTTGAGGGTGAGGCTAGAAAATGGTTTAGGGCCTTGCCTCCTGGATCTATTAATGGGATTGAGGCTTTGGATAATGCCTTTTTGAGATAGTGGGGAGACAAAAAGGACTTCATGTATTACATGACATAGTTTGGATCTTTGAAGAGAAAGGAAGGAGAGTCTGTTTCTGACTTCTCCAAAAGATTTAACGAAATGTACAATAAAATCCGCACTGAGATTAAGCCCTCAGAAGCCTCTGCGAAGATCACTTATGCTAGCACTTTTGATCTTGATTTCTGCCTTCTGTTGAGGGAAAGGAGAGCCACCACTCTGGCACACATATAGGACGTGGTCGTAGAAGTAGAGTCTAATATATTGGTTGTTGACCGACTCAGGAGTAAGGCTGACAGAGACATACCCAGGAGGAGAGTTGAAGCCTCCTCATCCTATTCCTCTCCCCTTCCTCCTCAAATGGATGAGGTAACTAAAGTGATGAAATCTCTCTCGGCTAGGATGGAAAAGTGGGAGTTAGAGGGGAAGCATGTGTACAGAAATCCCCAGAATACTGATAACAAAGGTTTCAGGAGGCCTGGTAACAATGTGCCACAGGCTTCCCCAAGGGAATAAAGGAGCAAAGATAGAGATGATAATAGGATTTAGATCCCTCTCCAAAACAACATAGTTGCTCATGAGGAAGGAGAGGAGATAGAATAACTCGACCCTAAAATTCACTGCATTGAAGACACCTCCCCTTTTCCCCATTTGACTCAATATGCACATGAAGAATCCCTTATGAGCATCCAAATCAATGAGTTGGGTAAAGAAGAGAAGGCCAATAATTCCCCTAACAGATACCATCTCTGGTAAAAGAACAAAGATGATACTTTTGACTGCCAGGATCAACCCCTTATAGCAGAAAGGCCCGCTAAAGCTGTTGCCACAACTACTAAAGAAAAGAACTCTCAGAATACTTTGTCAGCAGCCAAAGAGTCTATTTCTGAGGTAAGGGAACCTCCTAAGCCCCTCTCCTCTTTTATTTTTGAGCATGAGATTCAGAAGATCAAAATTCCCGTACCCCTCTCAGAACTAGTTAAAAATGAAGATTTCAAAAGGTCCCTCTCTAAGCTGTTACAATCCAAGCCCCCCCAGCCTTCCATAGACTCAATAAATATTCAAGATGAAAATCCAGCAGTTTTCTTAGGTCCCATGGTAGAATATAGAGATGATTCATCCCCTCCCTTCTACACATCCCTGAACATACATGATAAGGTGTTGCATAATTGCCTCATGGATTCAGGGGATTCCTACAACCTTATGCCCAAAATATTCATGGAAGAATTGGGACGGGAGGTGACGAAGGATTAACATGATTTATACTCTTTCAATTCAAGAAGGGTGCAATGCCTCAGAGTCATCAAATACTTGGTCATCTCTTTGTTTCAGCTGCCAATGAAAAGCGTGGTCATGGACATTGTAGTAGTCGATGTTCCTCCCAAGTTTGGCATGTTGTTGTCAAGATCTTGGATTAAAAAGCTTGGAGGAACATTACAAATGGATCTCACATATGCTACCATTCCAGTCTTTGGAGGGGAACATGGGAGGTTGTACAGAGAGGCCCAACTGGCCTACATTGTTAGTGATGAGGCAAACCCCACCAATCACCCTATTTTTGCACTAGGCATTGATTTGGGATCTAGTTTGTTGTAGCTGACTGATGCTCCTGAAGCCCCTTTTCAAGTCAGAAGGCATCCCTCTTTTAATCACGAGATGCCTCCTCCAACCACCTCTGTTTGGAATATGCTTTTCGATGGGGCTTCTTCTAGTGAAGGTGCTAGCACTGGAGTGGTGTTGGTGTCAACTTGTCCGGAAACCATGTCCCTGTCATACAAGCTAGAATTTGAAGCCACCAATAATGTGGCGGAATACGAAGCTCTGGTTCTGGGTTTAAGGGCTGCAAAGGAGATGGGGATAGAGGAGATAGCAGTGTTTGGAGATGCTAAGGTGATTATTCAACAAGTCAGAAACGCTCATCGGGCCAAGCATCCTCGACTCAGGAGTTATAGAAATGAGGTGTGGGACTTGATCGAAAACTGCTTCTTAGCTTTCAACATCTCTTTTATTCCAAGGGAGAAAAATTCTTTGGCCGATTCCTTAGCCATTTCAGCGAGTCTGTTCAGGATCCCTCTGTCGCCTAAGAGAAAATATGATGTTGAGATAAAATATAGGCCAGTTGTACCAGACAATGTCAGACACTGGAAGGTATTCGAAGACGATCTTGAAATCAATAATTTTTTGCAGGTTGTCGACGAATTTTCTGCATTGCACATTGATCAGGACCATGACCTTGAAGGTCACCCCTGCCCTAAGGTATATTTAAATAAAATTGCTAATCACCAGATTATTCAACTGCCTAGCAATCATATTCCGAAGGGACTAGTCCCTTTAGGAAGATTGTTTGATGGTAATGATATGGCAGTAAAGGGTGAAGTTTCGAATGGAGATGCCGATTCGGCTGAGTGCAACATTGGCACACAGGAGGAGCCCAAGTTTGTCAAGTTGTCGAGCAGTTTGACCAGAGAATAGAGGGCCAAATATACTAAGCTATTAAGAGAATTTGTTGATGTGTTCGCATGGACTTATGAAGACCTCAAGACATATGACACGTCTGTCATTGAACACAAGATCCCACTGAAGGAGGAGGCTAAACCATTTAGGAAGAAGTTAAGATAGATAAATCCCATGTTGCTACCTGTCATGGAGAGAGAAGTGAAGAAACTGTTAGATGCCCAAATCATTTTTCCCTTGAGATATTCTGAGTGGGTGGCCAATTTGGTCACGGTGAGGAAGAAAAGTGGGGAAATCAGGCTCTGTGTTGACTTCAGAAACCTCAACAAGAGCTCAAAGAAAGACAATTATCCCTTGCCCAACATGGAAAACATATTGCAGAGGGTAACTGGTGCATCCAGGATATCCATGGTTGATGGATTCTCTGTGTATAATCAGATATCAGTCATGCCCAAGGATAGAGAGAAGACAACCTTCACCACTCCCTGGGGTACATTCATGTATGCCAAGATGTCGTTTGGACTTATGAATGTAAGATAAACTTTTCAATGAGCTACAGATATGGCCTTCATAGGAGAGAAAGACCAGTTTGTGGTGATCTATCAAGACGACATCACAGTCTTTTCTAGGTTTGATATGGAGCACTATTGTCACCTAAGGAAGGTTTTCCTGAAATGTTGGAAGTTTGGCCTTTCTTTGAACCCCAAGAAGTCTATTTTTTCTATAAAGGAGGGTAGGGATGATTTTAAGGATGGAAATTTATTTTAAAATGTAGAAACTTGGCGAATCTTACTAATCATTCATATGCCAACTATAATGATTGGCTATATTTTTGTAAAAATATTCAAATTTATAAGGATTTTATATAGTTTTAATAAAATTTTGGCGATTTTTAAGGTAAAATAATTTTATCCTATAGAATTTGGGTGATTAAGTTTTAAAATAACAAATTTCGTTTTTGGCAAAACCATGGAAAATTAGCCCATGAGCGAAATTTAGCCCCTAAAATCATCCCTAAAGGAGGGGAAGTTGTTAGGCTATATAGTATTAGCATAGGGAGTGAGGATTGATCCCAACAAGGTAGAGGCAATTCAGACCCTGTCACTTCCCAGATCTAGAAAAGAAGTTCAGGCCTTTTTGGGGAAGATTAATTTTCTGAGGAGATTCGTCTCAAATTTTACTGAGATGGTGAAACACATCACAACCATGTTCAAGAAAGGAAATGAAGTAAAATGGACTGCTGAGCTCAGGCAATATTTCGTCCAAATAAAAAGGGTGTTGATTGAGGCACCTGTGCTGATCAGTCCTAACTATTCCAAGGATTTTCTAATTTTTTCGTTTTCTTCTTTTGATACAGTAGCAATGATCTTATTGCAGAAAAATGAGGAAGGTCGAGAGCAACCCATTTCCTTCTTCAACAAGGCATTAAGAGATGCAAATATCAGGTATGAAATCATGGAGAAATAGGTTTATGCCTTAGTGAAGGCTCTCAAAGATTTCAGAGTCTATGTCTTTCACTCAAAAGTGACCACGTACGTGCCTTCAACATCTGTGAAAGATATCCTTATACAACCCGACGTAGATGGAAGAAGGGGTAAATGGATCACCAAGATTTTGGAGTTTAACCTAGAGATAAATCCCACCAAGTTGGTTAAAGGGTAGGGTTTAGCCAAGCTGTTGGCTGAATCCAATTGCAGGGCCTTGAGGGTTAGCTTCATAAATACTTGCTCAAAAAATCAGCGAGTTGAGTCGTCCAACAAAATCTCTCACGACGGTTCATCACTAGCAGAATGCACCTGGTATTGAGACATTTTGTACTTTTTGCAAGAGTTGAAGCCTCCTGATGGAATGGGTAAGAGTAAGGAAAGAGATTTAAAGATCAAAATGATAAGGTATTTCCTCATTGACCAAGTCTTGTACTGGAGAGACCCCCTAGGGGTGTTTCTAAGGTGTCTAAGCCCATAGGAAGCCCAGAAAGTTATGTTTGAGTTCCATGGCGGCCTTTGTGGAGGGCATCATTTTTGGAAGACTGCAGCTCACAAAATTATTAGGGTTGGGTACTATTGGCCCACCTTGTTCACTGATGTCTGTAGAGAAGTTAGAGCTTGTATCAAATGCCAAAGGTTCTCAAGAAAGCAACAACTCAACTCACTGCCACTAAATCCTATGGTAGCTTCAGCACCTTTTCAACAATGGGGGTTGGTCTTCATTGGGGAGATTCATCCTCCTTTATGTGGCCAGCACAGACGGATCCCGACTGTGATAGACTATTTCACTAAGTGGATAGAAGTGGCCCTCACCAGGAGTGCTTCTCACAAGGTTATTATCAACTTCCTGGAGGATATCATATCTAGATTTGGCTGTCCCAGTAGAATTTTCACTGATAATGCTGCTTCATTCAAGTCTGAGCCTCTGATTAAGTTCTGTGAGCATTTCAAAATTTCCCTGATTCACTCCACCCCCTATTATCCTCAAGGAAATGGACTGGAAAAATCTTCCAATAAAAGCCTAATCAAGCTCATCAAAAGATTGTTGGAAGAAAATAAGAGGGCCTGGGATTCAAAGCTCAAATTCGCTCTATGGGCTGATCGAGTGACAATGAAAAAGTCCCTAGGCACCTCACCTTTTCAACTGGTTTATGGGATGGAGGCTATTTTTCCCACTCAACTTGCGTTACCTGCAACAAAATTCTTCCAGGATCTTGAAGGAGAGCCAGATCATATGGTCAGAAAGATTCATCAAACAGTGGAGGTGCAATAGATCAGGGAACAGGTGATGGATGTGGTCCATAGTCGTTAGCAGAAGGTCAAGCCGGATTTTGATAGGAAGGTCACAAAGAAGGAGTTTGAGCTCGGAGATTTGGTCCTTAAGTGGGATGCACCCAGGAAGGATAGGGGAAAACACAACAAATTTGATGCCCTCTAGATCGGGCCCTTCAAGATCACTGAAGTATTCTCAAATAACACTTATATGTTGCAGGATTTGGAGAGTGAGGAAGTCTTTAATGGCCGAGTAAATGGGCATTTCCTGAAAAGATGTTTTGTTTGAGCCATAGGCGGATCCTCATTTTGTAAATATTTTCCTTTTAGTTGTTTACTTATTTATTTTCAACTTAATATATGACTCCATAGCCCAACAGCAAGGCACTGAAGCTACAAATGAGTTCTTAGAGCATCGCAGGGACGACTCTATCCCCCATGGAGCCTAATGTTAGCGTAAATTCTTGAAAGAGGGTGTTTTCTTCTAGTTTCGGGCCCCTGGTGTAAATGTATAGAAGTGGGGTTTGAAAACTGGTCGAGTGTGTTTTATTCAAAGGCCACAACCATGAGCACCGAGTGCAACCCACAGAACGAGCCCATTTCTAGCTTAAAATCAAGCAAGTGGGCACTTTGTCTTTCAACGGTGAGAATCCATAGAGGGTATCCTCCTTCCACTGCATTTCAGATCCCTGAAGCCCAAAACACTGAAAAGAACCAGAACCATTGATCAAGAGATGATCTAGGCCATCCATCCAATGGGACACATGGTGCACGATCAAGCCAGTTTGGTTATCGGGACTTCGGGAGAATAGAGGGTCTCCTCCTTCCACTACATTTCAGATCCCTGAAGCCTGAAACGCCGAAAATAACTAGGACCATTGATCAAGAGATGATCTAGGCCGTCCATCCAATGGGACATGTGGTGCGCAATCAAGCCATTTCGGCTATCGGGACTTCGGGAGAATAGAGGGTCTCCTCCTTCCACTGCATTTTAGATCCCCAAATCCTGAAACACTGAAAATAACAAGGATCATTGATCAAGAGATGATCTACGTCATCCATCCAATGGGACACATGGTGCATGATCAAGCCATTTTGGCTATCGGGACTTCGGGAGAACAAAGGGTCTCCTTCTTCCACTGCATTTTAGATCCCCGAAGCCTGAAACGTCGAAAAGAACCAGGACCATTGATCAAGAGATGAAATAGGCCATCCATCCAATGGGAAATGTGTTGCGTGATCAAGCCATTTCAGCTATCGGGACTTCGAGAGAACATAGGGTCTCCTCCTTCCACTACATTTCATATCCCCAAAGCCCGAAACGTCAAAATCTCGAAAGCGCCTTTGAATATAGGCACAGGGTCACAGCCCGTGGTCACTTGGGGTGATAGAAAGAGTTGTGAAAATGGCCAAAGTGATGGGTTTAGCGGCATAAGGGATTGCTGCATTCTCCATGCACCAATTCAACTCAGCCTCGATCTTGGTCCCTGCTAAAAGTAAATGAAGGTGGGGGAAGGTAGTTGAAACCTTGGCTCACTCATTAAATGTAAAGCATGAAGGTCTCGGCAGGAAGTCTGCCCGAGATAGTCTTGTATGTTGGTTTTCTTCAAAGAAGCCATGTCAAGTCCTTGTCTGACCAAAGGAGTCTGCACACACTATTTTTGCCTTTAATGTTTCAACTACCCCCCTACAAAGGCCATGCAAAGTTAAGGTGACGTCTGATGAAGGAGTTCAGGCCATATTTGACTGTAGAGATGCCACACACTAGGAGTTCTGAAGACTCCTCTGTTGGGCGAATGTTTAGGAGTATATTTACTCAGTTTTTATATTTTGGGGAGGTATCGATGGTTGAGCTAGGCTCCCGACTATAAAGTTTTTGTGAAGCACTGGTTTCTCTGGTTATGTATTGGCACTTGAGACTTCTTGCCTTATGAATGTTAGTTTCTTTCCATCTCTCTGTTTACACCGTGTTAGAACCGCTTAGAATTGGAGGATCCAGACGATTTTTTCCGTTATAGGATGATGTATGTTGGATCACTATAATAGTTTCATGGTTTCTAATCAGCTCTTGTATTTTCTCAATGTTGAATGACTTGGAATTGGAAGATCCAGTTAAGTCACCTTTCAGTTCCCTGAAACTCTAAACCAAGAGGATTTTATGTTTTGAGTTTTTCCTCCTCAAGCTATCGAAGGGCCTGATGCCCAAGGCAGTCTTTCTCCCTCCTCTTACCAAGTCTTCCATCTACTCATTTTACAATCTACTTATTGACTAAAGTTAGATCAAGACCTCTTCTGTTGTTACATACCAGGTCTGGTTTTATGAGTTAGGGTGATATCTTCCTGGGCCTCTATCCATCCGATCACCCCATTAAATTATTTGTGACATAAACTGATGGGCGTTGGGCTCTCCTCCTGCCGCAATCCAGGAGTGACTTCCAACGCTAACACTCATGCTTACCAGGATCATAGGATCAACATAGTTTCATCAAGCATCGAGACCACTTATGTTTTACGCACTGGAGTGTGAGAGACCCACCGTCTATGATTGGTGTACCTCACTGTTGACCGACATGAAAGGTCAGTTGTTAGAGTGCAAGCAGGGGGGAAGTGAAACTTTAGGTTTGCCTCTATCCTTTGCATATTATTTTTCAAGCGAGTCCTAGGTCTGGGACCTAGAGTGGAGATCATTCCTAGAGGACCACGTGATCTGTTTATGACGTGATGGATCAAGTTCATCAGATGACAGGGGGGAGGTAGGGTGGTGACACCCTACAATGATGATTTTTTCTTCTGGTGGCGGAGACAAATCATAGATCTGGATGACTATCCCTATGCGAGAATTGATTTCAGAGGAGATCTTGATATACTGCTTCCACCAGGAGCCGCCTACGGTGCCATAGGTAAAAAGTTTTTATATATTTCATTTTTTTCTATTTTTGTAGTGAGGAGAACAAAAATATTTTTGGATCGTGTTTTAAATATTAACTCGATACTTGTGTGATTGTAGATGTGGATCTGCAATGACCAGAGGGATTCCTATGACATAGGTGGAGGCACTAGGGAGATGAGGTGGTGGGAGGAGAAGCGGAGAGTGTCCTATAGAATGTGTAGGGTAACCTATCTCGTTTGACACAGAGGATTCCTATGGTTCAGGTGGAGGATCTACCTGAAGCCATGCAGCGACAGGTTGTTGATATACCTAGAGCATGGGTATGACTCTTCCGACATATCGCAAATGTCGTGGTTTTCTATCATGATACACATCCAATTCCATAGGCGTAGATATCATGGGACATGTATATCGGTTGTATACGTATTTTGAGGGTTTTAGCCCCAATTTTGTAATATAAACACCATATTTTTTGGAAATATATAAAGAAGGATATTCGGCTTTACTCATATATTACAATGTGTACATTGATTTAATGGTCTTCTTTGATTTATTAATTTGACAAATGCTAATCTAAAACATAATTAGCGTAGGCATCGGATACATGATTAGAACCTGTAGGAATGTGAAAGTATGTAATAAAATCAAATTGTCGTTCTAAAAGATGTACCCGTAGGAATCGACGGAGTAACATTGGATCACGCACATGGTAACGATTGTTCAACTGACATATGACTAACTGAGAATCCAGGTGAACCTCTATGGAGGAAGCCAAGTTCCATGTATGATGACTGGCTCCATATACGAATCCTAGGTAGACCGAAGACTCCATTGACATTTGCCAACCAAAAGGTAAAACTCGATAAGCAAGCCGAAGAAAAAAAAAATATGTATATAAACTAAATTTACATTAGTATACAAAGGGTTTTGATGCAGCACCCCCCCTACCTCAGCAGGTTCTGTGCGACCTCTCGGTCTAGGGATCATTTTGATTTCTCCTCGAGCTGAAGAGGCTCCTTTAGTTCCCTGCTGGAACCTTCAATGAATCAGATCCACGGGTCCTTCGTGAAAACCCACTCCGCACAACATGCACTCAGAATGAGTCTTCAACTGTTCACGGCCCCCAGATATGATTGTGACCTTTTTCCAAAAGAAAGGAAATTTCAGGTTTTGTGACTTCGTGAATCCTACTATTGCAAGTCTCTAACTCTTCGATCCCTCGAACTCCGAAATGCCAAAATGCCGAAATGGAATCAATTGGTGATTATCCCCTGGCCCACATCTCGGTCCATGTGACCATTTCCTCCATGGTCATAGCCTAACTCCAAAGGTATGTCACGTTTCATGACTTTGGGACTTTCAATGTCAAGTGCCCAACTTCGTGTCCCTAAGATTGCCGAAATGTCGAATCCTGAACTTCCGAAACGTGTGACCGTAGCTTCACTCCAAAGATATGTCACGTTTTGTGACTTTGGGGATTTCCAGCGCAAAGCGCCCCCGACCTCTTGTCCTTAGGATTTCTAAAAAGAAGAATCCCGAAATGCCAAAATATGTGACCCTATTTCGTGACCCCACTACTCCTCTATCTTATTTCAGGTTTTCACATTTCGGGACTTTGCGATGCCAGCTACAACAAATCCCTACCCTTCGAACTCCCGGTATCCGAAATACCAAAGTACCAAACCCCAAAACAATGATCTTCTGCTCCAAACTAGGATCAACGGCTCATAGCCTCTCCTGATCCAATGGCTTGTGTCTTTTTAGGATTTCATGGGTCAAGGGTTCCAAACTCTTACCCTTTGCATTCCCGGTAGCCGAAATGTCGAAATCCTCCTTTCGGGAATTTCCTCGAAACCTTGACCGCTCACCACGTGTCCTCATGTTGGACAGTCATGATCCTTTTGGGAATTCATGGGTCAAGAGTCCCAACTCTTTCCCTTTGTATCTCCCAGTAGCCGAAATGTCGAAATAGGCCTTTTGTTTCCCTCTTCACATATAAGGGTTAAACCTCATGCAACTTCTCCTGGATCTGATGGACCATATCTCTTTCTACTGTGCACTCTCCTCCTACTTTCCTGGATGTAGATTCAATGGTCTAGATCTCGTCCTCTCTAGTTGATCTAATGGTAGCTATGCTCCCTCCTGAGCTTGCACTTCTTCCTGAACTTGGAAGACTTCAAGCGCTTCAAAGGTCTCAGCCTTTGCTCCTGCTGTGAAGCCTGTATCCTCGGCACCCGCCTACGTTCTAAATATGTTGTCCCTCCTAATCATTTCAAACTCTTACCCACCAAAGGGTGTCTTGACTTCTGTGATTCCTTGCAGCTATGGCTTTGTGCACAAAGGCACTTTTCGTCCTGAGCTTAGTCCTCTCTGAAACCTTTAAAGGTTTCTTGACTTCTGCACTCTTTGCAGAGTCTTTGCACACAAAGACGCTCTCTGTCCTGAGCTTTGGGACTTTAGAATAAGTCCTCTCTTTCATCTCCCACTCCTGCGCTTGACCTCCCGAGATTCAAACTTGAAACAAAGTCTTCCTGCGCTCACTCGTACTTGACAAGTCTTCAGATGACTGTCTATCAACACTTCACTCGAGTGTCAACCTGGTGCACTCCTTGCATAGGTTTTTGTCCTCCTTGAGCTTCAACTTCTTAGAGCTTAATGGTCTCTGTCCCTTTCTCTCCTTGAAGGGATGGAAATTCCCTCTGGAAACTTCCTACTCAAGCACTCCTTGTTGAGCCTACAGGGTGTTTAGTAACCCTATGAAGGTCTTCCTCCTGACACTTCTTCTCCTTTCTGAACTCAAACAAGAGTTCTCTCTTTGCACACCTGCAACAACTCAATGTCCTCTTGGCATCATTTTCTAGAATCCTTAGTGATTCTATCTTCTTTCATAACTTGAAATAGAGTTCTTCTCCTAATGGATCATGTGCATTTTCTCAATGTCCTCTTGGCAGAGCCTTACATAATTCTCAGAATTTTTTTCTTTTTTGTGCCTTCTATGCACCTTCTTAATGCCCTCCTGGAAGAGCTGCTATAGAATCCCTCAATGATTCTGGTCTATCCTGTTCTCTCTTCTGCACAGTCTTACCTCCAAGGTATTCAACAAACTTGAGGAATCTCCTTGAGTCAGTGACTTCAGCTGGTGCACCTTCCTGGCACATCTTTGTCTGAATCCGCAGAATTCAAAAGTGCACTCCTTGCATTGGCTTATAGAACCTACAATGTTCGTTCATGCAACCTCTTGCATGAGGCCTCAAAGAACCCAAACCTGGAATCAAAGAACTTATATAGTAAATTTTGTCTATCCCTACAAATGCATACCTAACATACATCTACAACATATCATCGACACATAAATACTTTCATTCATGAACTCATAAACACATAAAGAATCATGTGTAGGAAAAACTTCTCTGTTTGTATTAATCAAGAATGCCTGATTACAATGTGTTCGAGCTCGGATTGCAATAGATTATTGGTTCTCTTCCCCCTTCTAAAAAATAACTATTAGATACAAAGAAGATCTTTTTACAAAGAGGGGCTCCTTGAGCTCTTCCCTCCATCCTCACCAACTCTCATTAATTTACATTCAATTATATTGAATGGTTGTCTAGTCCAAATCATATCTAGATCTCAGCCTTACAACCTATTTAAAGAAACCTTTACTAAAGCCTACACATATGCATGGATTTTTGGCTCTACCGGCCTTACAACATTTAATTACATTTTCAAAATTTGAAAATCGAGAATGCTCTACCTCTCTCTCCCATCGAATGCACGCTTTGATGGGCTAGATGGTTGGCGCGTAGCTGTCTTGGAGCGATGCTCCTGCATCATACTCCTCTTCTGTAAAAAATTCATGAGCGCCTGCTCATGAGCTTCCCAACACATTGTTGAAATCCACCTAGATCCCAAATAGTTCTTTGGAGTTGTCCATCCGCTCCATCGCTTCGTTGTTGCTACTGCATCTATTGCCCTACTACTATGGAAGGTTCTCCTTTGCTCAACTTCCCTTTGTTGACTGCTTCTGCTGATCGGATCATCAACCTTCTGATCTCCTCAATTATCATGTCTAGCTGATCCAGAGTTTGGCTCTCCTTATGCAGTCTTCTTGGCTGCACTTCCTCCTTATCGGTGGGTAGATCATCATGATCCCCCATGTTGTTTTACTCTTCTATGGCACTAGATGACCACTCTACTGCAGACTCTTCTTCTGCAATTTCATCACTGAGTCTCTTCTCAGCTTCCTCTTCTGACAACTTGACTATCATCTCTCCTACTGGCATATCTCTAGCTTCCTCCAACTGCTCCATAGACTAGAATTCTCCTTCACCTGTTGTTGCATGCCTCAACACTGTACTCATCATCTGTTAAGCTCCTTGGCTGAAATTTCTGAAAAATTCCTCGGAATGCTCCTCTGCCAACATCTGCGTGACTGTCTACTCATGGCAGTCATCTACTGGCTCTGGATGGTTCAACCAATCCTCCAACATCTCCAACTCCTTCTCCCATGGAGTGAGCATATTATCTACATGCCCTTCTTCTTCCCTTGCTGTCAGCTTCAGTGCTGCAACTGTCTCTCCTTCAGCTTCCTGGCTAAAAAATTTCAGCCATTCTTCCGAATGATCCTTTTCCTCTGCTTGGGAAACCTCTGATATCTGATCCATCTCTTTCTCCATGACAGTCTCTGCTGATTGTCTGTCTTATGTTGTTGCCTCAACAACACACACGCTGGCCTCAACTGGGCTATATGGCAGGAATAACTTTATCCCTCCAATCATCAGAATGCTCTTATGATCTTCCTTTATCAGCTCCTCTCACTGATCTGAACTCACCTCCAAGTTCATGAGACTTTCAGTCAGTCTCATATACTCTCCCTTGCCCACCTAACAACATGGGATTTTTCTGCTTCCCACCTGGAATTCTATGAGATCAATCGATCCCATCTCTATCAGCACTCCTTGCTGACATGAACTCACTTCTGAGCTCCTGATACTTTCAGACAGTCTCACTTCTTATCCCCAGCCCACCTAGAAATTTGGGATTTCCTCTCTGCCCTCCAGGCAATCTCGGAGATCTTCCAACGATCTCATCTCATTGCCCTCCTGGCAACCTAAATTTTCTGTTCTGCCCTCCTCGTAGTCTTTGAGATCATTCTGTGACCTCTTCTTATTTCCCTCCTGGCAAATTGAAAATTCCTAATTGTCTGCCTGGCAGTCTCTAATATCTTCCAGTGATCTCTTCTCTTCATCATCACTGAGATTTCTCCCAGCTTTTGGTTCACACACATGAACCACTTCTTCTTCAACCCTGAGGTCTTCCACATACCTCATCCATTCCTTCAACAACTTCCGCTACCTTCGAGCCAATAACTCTTTGACTGGCCATTTCACTTTCATTTTCATGGGCCATTCATATACCCATTGTGATTTTTCATCCTGCTACATTTGCAGTGCAAGCTCTTCCATCCTCACCCTTATCTCAACGAGTTCCTTATCCATCTCATATTTTCTCTACTACTGGCAGTTCTTCTTTCCACCATGTCCATGGCCTTCAGTAGCCATTTTCCTGTTCCTGTCTGCCCTCCTGGAAAACTTGTTGTTGTCACTCTGCAACCATGAGTGCTTCCAGCCTTTCCTTACTGTTTACCTAACTGTCTATTTGTTGTTGCGTCCTGCAACAATCTCTTCAATCCTCTTCATATGAAATATACAGATGAAGTCCTGCTCTGATAGCACACTGATGTGTATCAAACCACTCCTTTTCCTTTAGTTCCCTCTGCCTGAAATATACAGACAAAATCAAGCTCTAATACCAACACTGATGCAACAACCCCCTGCCTTAGCAGGATCTGCACAACCTCCCAGTCTTAGGATCATTCTGATTTCTCCTCGATCCAAAGCAACTCCTTTAGTTCCCTGTTGGAACCTTCAATGAATCAGATCCATGGGTCCTTCATGAAAACCCACTCCTCACAAAATGTACTCAATGTGAGTCTTCACCTGCTCACGGCCTCCAAATATGACTGCGACCTTTTTCCCAAAAAAAGGAAATTTTAGGTTTTACGAATCCTGGTGTCACGAGTCTCTGACTCTTTGATCCCCCAAACTCCGAAATGCCAAAATGCCAAAATGGACTCAATCGGAAATTATCCCCTGGCCCACATCTTGGTCCATGTGACCATTTCCTCCGTGACCACAGCCTAACTCTGAAGGTACATCGCGTTTCGCGACTTTGACACTTTCAATGTCAAGTGCTCGACTTCTTGTCCTCGGGATTGCCGAAATGTTGAATATCAAACTTTCGAAATGTGTGACCGCAGCCTCACTCCAAAGATATGTCGTGTTTTGTGACTTCAGGGATTTCCAGTGCAAAGCGCCCCCAACCTCTTGTCCTCGGGATTTCTGAAAATCTAAATCTCGAAATGCCAAAATATGTGACCCTGTTCCATGACCACGCTACTCCTCCATCTTATTTTGGTTTTTCATGTTTCGGGACCTCACGATCCTAGCTGCAACAACTCCATGCCCTTCGAACTCTCGGTATCTGAAATACCGAAGTACTCAACCCCGAAACACCAGTCTTCCGCTCCAAACTGGGATCAACGGCTCATAGCCTCTCCTGATCCGATGGCTTCTGTATTTTTGGGATTTCACGGGTCAAGGGTTCTGAACTCTTACCCTTTGCATTCCTGGTAGCCGAAATGTCAAAATCCTCCTTTCGGGAATTTCCTTGAAACCTTGACCGCTCACCACGTGTCCTCCTGTTGGACGATCACGATCCTTTCTGGATTTCATGGGTCAAGAGTCTCGACTCTTTCCCTTTGTATCTCCCGGTAGTTGAAATGTCA
The DNA here is from genome assembly GCA_010110895.2 of Picea sitchensis. Taxonomy (NCBI): domain Eukaryota; kingdom Viridiplantae; phylum Streptophyta; class Pinopsida; order Pinales; family Pinaceae; genus Picea; species Picea sitchensis. The sequence goes on along the minus strand of SNQJ01S0003423.1, from coordinate 18,989 downwards.
AAATAGGCCTTTCATTCCCCTCTTCACATGCAAAGGTTAAACCTCGTGCAACTTCTCCTGGATCCAATGGCTATCGATCCATGTGCCCAGATCTGAAGGCCTAGATATATTTCTCCTGTGCTCTCTCCTCCTACTTGCCTGGATGTAGATTCAATGGTTCAGATCTCATCCTCTCCAGCTGATCTAATGACGGCTATGCTCCCTCTTGAGCTTGCGCTTCTTCTTGAACTTGGAAGACTTCAAATTCTTCAAAGGTCTCAGCCTTTTCTCCTGCTGTGAAGCCTGTATCCTCGGATCCCGCCTGCATTCTAAAGACATTGTCCCTCCTAATCTATTAAAACTCTTACCCACCAAAGGGTGTCTCGACTTCTACGATTCCTTGCAGCTATGGCTCTATGCGTAAAGGCACTTTTCCTCTTGAGCTTAGTCCTCTCTGAAACCTTGAAAGGTTTCTCAACTTCTGCACTCTTTGCAGAGTCTTTGCACACAAATATGTTCTCTATCCTGAGCTTTGGGACTTTAGAATAAGTCCTCTCTCTCGTCTCCCACTCCTGTGCTTGACCTCTTGAGCTTCATACTTCAAACAAAGTCTTCATGTGCTCACTCCTTGTACTTGATGAGCCTTCAGATGGTTGTCTATCAACACTTCACTCAAGTGTTGGCCTGGTGCACTCCTTGCATAGGTCTTTGTACTCCTTGAGCTTCAACTATTCAGACCTTAATGGTCTCTGTCCCTTTCTCTCCTTGAAGGGATGGAAATTCCCTCTAGAAACTTCCTTCTCAAGCACTCCTTCCTGAGCCTGCAGGGTGTTCAGTAACCCTATGAAGGTCTTCCTCTTGAAACTTCTTTTCCTTTCTGAACTCAAACAAGAGTTCTTTCTGTGCACACCTGCACCAACTCAATTTCCTCCTGGCAGATTTTTCTAGAATCCTCAGTGATTTTGTCTTCTTACCGAACTCATAATAGAGTTATTCTCCTAATGCATCCTGTGCATTCGCTCAATGCCCTCTTGGTAGAGCCTTACATAATTCTCAAAAATTTTGTCTTCTTTATGCCTTCTATGCACCTGCTCAATGCCCTCCTAGCAGAGCTTCTACATAATCCCTCAATGATTTTGGTGTATCCCGTGCTCTCTTCTGCATAGTCTTACCTCCAAGGTATTTAGAAACCTTGAGGATTCTCCTTGAGTCAGTGACTTCAGCTGGTGCACCCTCTTGGCACATCTTTGTTTGAATCCAAAGAATTCAGAAGTGCACTCCTTGCACTGGCTTACAGAACCCGTAGTATTTTGTTATGCAACTTGTTAGCGTTAGAAGTCACCCCTGGATTGCTTGCAGGAGAAGAGCCCAACACCCATTAGTTCTATGTCATGATTTAATAAATGGGGATGATCAAATGGGTAAAGACTCAAGAAGATAAAACTTTGATTCAGGAGACCGGGCCTGGTATGTATGTAGCAAGGGAGGTCTTGATCCAACTTCCGTCAGTGAATTGATTAAAGGGTGGTATATGGAAGACTTGTGAGAAGTGTGAGAAAGACAGCCTCAGGAAATAGGCCTTCGGAAGCTTGAAGAAGAAAAACTCAGAAGCCAATATCCTCTTGGTCCATAGTTTCAAAGAGATGAGGGGTGGCTCAACTGGATCCTCCAATTCCGAGCCGTTCCAGCACTGGGAAAACACAAGAACTGATTAGAAATGCTGAGACTGTTGTAGTGATCCAACCTACATCATCCTACAACAACGCAACTCGACTGGATCCTCCAATTCTGAGATGTTCTAACACAGTAAACAAAGAAATGGAAAAGAAGCTGACATCAATAAGGTAAGAAGTCTCAAATGCTTTCTATATTTACCAGAGCGACCAACGCTTCATCAAAAATTTACAATCGAGAGATTTTCTGAACCATTGATGCTTACAAAATACCAAGACTGAGTCTATATACTTAGGAAAATTCACCTCACAGAGGCATGCCCAGTCACCCAAAGCTTGGTGTCCCTTCGGTCAAACTCGTACCAATATCTTTCTTTAAGTGCCACCTTAACTACGCATGGCTCCTGTAAGGAGGGTAGCTGAGCCATTAAGTGTTCGGCTAGTGTGTGCAGACTTCTCTATTGAGATGAGGACTTCGACATAGATTCTTTGAGAAAATCGATACACAGGACCTCTGTGAGCAGGCGGCTCGCCAGACCCTCCATTCCCCTCACTTAATGAATGAAAGGAGGTTTCAACCACCTGCTCTTGCCTTCATTTAATTCAATGCTAGAAACAGTATTGAGATCGGGTTCTATGGCACCTGGAGATCGTGATGATCCCCTCTGTAACTGAACTCGGTGCCTTTTGATTTCTTTACGTAGCTCCTTCCTCTCCCCAAGTGACCATGGGTTGTGACCATGTGCTTATTCCCAATGCGCTTTCGGCGTTCATGAATGGGAAGGAGATATTCCTGTGATTTGAAATCACGATGGGAAAAACGCTAAGATGGCTCAGTTTGCCGCCAGGTGTCCCCTTTGGATGGATCGCTAAAAATGCCTTGTGATACCGGAGGCCCCACTTTCTACGCTTTCAGCGCTATCGGGGTTCAGGGTTTCAAGATGTTGAACAACATGAAACTCTCACCCCACGATCTTCCAAATGCTGAAATGCCAACGCGGCTATATCTTGTGCCATGCGTCCTTAGGATGAATGGACGAGGGGGCATTCGATATTTAAAAGGGAGCCACCCTCATTTACAGGCTCTCTTGAAGTGACATAGTGCTAGGACCATGGGCTCAGCTTCGAAGGAACTTTCGGCATTTCACCGATCGGCGATCTCAACTACAACGAATGGGAGGCTCCTTGTTTACCAAAACTCTGATCCCCGATACACCGACTGGAAGCCACCTGTCTCAATTGGGTCGGACGACCCAGATTTGTCTTGAATTATAGGAGCTATCTCTCACATTAACCCCGGGGAAACTTGGCAGTCCTGAAATCTCGACGACCATTGATCAACTTTATAGGTGGATCTTGGTGGTCGTCAACAAAACTTTGCCCATTCGCTTGAATTGTAACTAAAAGAGGTTCCTCCATGCTGCGCTTGGGCGCTTCCCAAGGGATCCTGCAAACCTGTGTACCTTTGTGCCCCGATACCAAAATTGTTGCTAACATCAGGCTCCATGGGGGATAGAGTCATCCCCGCGATGCTCTAAGGACTCATTTTGCAGTTCCAGTGCCTTGCTATTGGGATATGGAGTCATTATTAAGCCGAAAAATAAAAACGAAAACGAACAAAGAAACAAAAAGAACAATATTTACAAACAAAGGAGTCATCTGAGACTCAAACAAAATATTTATTCAGAAAATGCCCATTCACTGGGCTGCTGAAAACTTCTTCACCTTCCAAACCTCGCAACCTATACGTGTTATTGGATAAAGTTTCATAGATTTTGAAAGGGCCAATCCACAGGGCTTCGAATTTGTTGTGTTTTCCCTTATCTTGTTTAGAAGCATCCCATTTCAGCACCAGGTGTCCTATCTGGAACCGCTCCTTCTTGGACTTCTTATCGAAAACCTACTTGATCTTTTGTTGATGGTCTTGAATTCTGTCCACTGTCTGCTCCCTGGCCTGCTGGACCTCCACTAGCTGATGAATCCTTCTGATCATGTCATCAGGCTCCTCTTGATGGTCCTAGAGGAATTTTTCTACAGGAATGGCTAAATGAGAAGGGAAAACAACCTTCGCCCCATAGAATAATTGGAAAGGAGAGACGCCGATAGATCTCTTTGTGGTCACTCGGTCGGCCCATAGAGAAAATTTTAATCTAGAATACCAGGCCTTCTTATTGTCTTCCAACATCCTTTTGATTATCCTTATCAGGATTTTGTTGGAGGATTCTACCAAACCATTGCCCTGTGGATAATATGGGGTGGAGTGAATCAACTTGATTCTGAACTGCTCACAGAACTTTGCTAAGGGCTCGGACCCAAAAGCGGTTGCATTGTCAGTGACAATTTTACTCGGGCAACCGAATCTCATGATGAGGTCCTCCAGGAATCCAATGATTACCTTGTGGGAAGCACTCCTAGTAGGGATATCTTCAATCCACTTGGTAAAGAAATCTGTAGCAGTCAGGATCCACCTATGTTGCCCACTGGAAGCAGGGTGAATCTCTCTAATGAAATCTAGGGCCCACTGCTGGAAAGGTCCTGAAACCACCACCGGATTTAACGACAGAGACTTGGGTTGCTTCTTTCCTTCAAATTTTTGACATTTGATGCAGGCTTTGACCCCTTTGCAGACGTTAGTGAACACAGTAGGCCAGTAGTATCCAGCCCTGAGGATTTTGTGGGCTGTGGATTTCCAGAAATGGTGCCCTCCACACATGCCGCTATGAAATTCAGCCACGATCATTTGGGCCTCTTGTGGACTCATGCATTTTAAAAGCACCCGTAGGGGGTCTTTCCAATACAACACTTGATCAATCAAGTAGTATCTGACTGCCTTGAGATTTAGAGCTCTTGCTTTGTTCCTTTGCAGGCCGTCTGGGGGCCGTAACTCTTGCAGAAAGTATATGACATCCTTATACCAAGGATATCGAGCTAATGGGGGCTCTCTTCGAGGGTCCATTTTAGACAACCGACTTTGTGGAATTCCTGAGCATTCATTTATGAAACTTATCGCCAGAGCTTGGTAGTTTGCTTCAACCAACAGCTTGGCTAAACCTTGACCTTTGAACAATTTGGTGGGCCTTATTTCCAGGTCGAATTCCAGGATTTTGGCTATCCATTTGCTCCTCCTCCCGTCTATGTCAGGCTAAATAAGAATGTCTTTAACAGCAGCTAAGGGGACATAGGCGATGATCTTTGACTGCATGATGTAGGTTCTAAAAGCTTTGAGAGATTTTACTAGAGCATAGGCCTGCTTATCCATAGTGTCATACCTAACTTCGGCATCTCTCAATGCTCGGCTGAAATAAGCAATAGGCTACTCTAATTCAATGTCGTTTGTCTGTAATAGAACAACAACCACCGTGTCAGGTGAGGCAAAGGAGAAAATAAGGAAATCCTTTGAGTAGTCGGGACTAATAAGCACAGGAGCTTCAGTCAGGGCCTTCTTGATTTTCTCAAAGGAATGTCGCGATTGAGGGGTCCACCTTACTTCATTTTCTTTCTTCATCATGGCTGTTATAAGCTTTACCTCCTCAGCAAAGTTAGGCACAAACCTCCTCAGAAAATTAATTTTATCGAGGAAAGATTGGACCTCCTTCTTGGACCTCGGGACCGATAAGGCTTGTATCGCCTCAACTCTGTTGGGGTCAATTTTGACTCCTTCCACTGATACTATGTGGCCTAGTAACTTTCCCTCCTTCATGGCGAATAGAGATTTCTTGGGGTTTAATGAGATGCCAAAATTTTTGCATTTCAGGAAAACCTTCTTGAGATGACGACGATGTTCTTTATCATTTTTTTAGAACACTGTGATGGCATCCAAATAAATGACCACAAATTTATCCTTTTCCCCGACGAAAGCTATGTCCATGGCACGCTGGAACGTTGCCCCTGCATTCATTAATCCAAACGACATCTTGGCATACATGAATGTGCCCCATGGAGTGGTGAATGTTGTCTTTTCCCTATCCTCAGGCAGAACAGAGACTTGATTGTAGCCAGAGAAACCATCAATCATGGACATCCTGGAGGCTCATGTTACCTTCTGCAGTATATGTTCCATCTTTGGTAAGGGGTAGTTATCCTTTCGTGAGCTCCTGTTCAGGTTTCTGAAGTCTACACAGAGTCGTATTTCTCCATTATTTTTCCTTACTGGCACCAAGTTGGCCACCCACTCTGAATATCTTAGTGGTACAATAATCTGAGCTTGAAGCAACTTCTTCACTTCCCTCTCCATGATAGGCAGCAGCATAGGATTGATCTGTCTCAGCTTCTTCCTAAATGGATTTGCCTCCTCTTTTAATGGGATTTTATGCTCGATGACAGAGGTGTCATAGGTTTTGAGGTCTTCATAGGTCCAGGCGAAAACATCAGAAAATTCCCTCAAAAGTCCAATGTATTCAGACTTCTGCTCCTTTGTCAGATTTCTTGACAAATTGACAAACTTGGGCTCACTCTCAGTTCCAATGTTGCACTGAATCGTACAAGTGTCATCCTCCAAGGTTTCTCCTTTTAACGACACATCATTTCTATCAAAAATCCTTTCCAAAGGAACCAGTCCCCTTGGAATATGATTACTGGGCAGTTGCACAATGTTACGCTCTGCAATCTTATTTAGAAAATTACCCCCACCAAGCTTTTCTTCAGAGACAGAGTCTTGGTCGATGTGCATCTCTGAAAATTCTTCCTCTTGAGATCATCCTCAAATACCTTCCAATGTTTGATGTTGTTGGGTATCGAGGGCCTGTATTTCACTTCTACATCATATTTGTATTTAGGCGGCAAGGGTACTTTGAAATTACTTGCTGATGTAGCCAAGGAATCTGCCATCATGTTCTCCTCTCTTGGGATGAAAGAAATGTTAAATGATGAGAAGAAACTGTCAACTAGGTCCCACACCTCATTTCTGTAGCTTCTGAGTCAAGGATGCTTAGCCTGATAGGCGTTTCTGATCTGTTGGACCACCAACTCTGCATCTCCGAACACTTCTACCTCCTGAATTCCCATTTCCCTTGCGACCCTTAACCCCAAGACAAGAGCTTCATACTCTGCCACATTATTGGTAGCTTCAAATTCTAATTTATATGATAGAGATATGATTTCCTGAGAAGGTGACACAAAGACCACCCCAGCTCCAACGCCTTCCCTGGAAGAGGCTCCATCAAAGAACATTCTCCAGATGGGGGTGATGGAGGGAGGAAATTTAGGGGAAATGGTGGGCTTCTTTCTGAGTTCAAGAGGAGGTTCAGGAGCATGAGTGAGTTGAATTACACTAGAACCTAGGTCAGTATCTAAGGAGAAAATGGGATGGTTGGTAGGGTTGGCCTCATCACTGATTATATATGCCAATTGGGCTTCCCTGTATATTCTTCTATGATCTCCTCCAAACATTGGGATAGTAGTGTATGTGAGGTCCATATACAAGGTTCCCCCCAGTATTTTTATCTAAGATCTTGATAACAACATACTGAAATTGGGGGGGACATCGACCACTACAATATCCATGACCACACTTTTCATGGGCAGCTGAAACAAGGTCACGACCAGGTCTTTGATAACTCCTAGACATTGAACCTTTCTGGAGTCAAAGGAATAGAGGTCATGATAGGTTCGGGTGAGTTCTAGTCCTAACTCTTCCATGAAAGTTTTGGGCATGAGGTTATGAGAAGCCCCTGAATCCATCAAGCAATTGTGTAGTACCTTGTCATGTATGTTCAAGGAAGTGTAGAAGGGAGGGGATGAGTCATTCCTATCTTCTACCATAGGACCTAGAATAACTGCAGGATTTTCATCTTGTAAATTGATGGAGTCTGTGGGAAGGCATGAGACCTCAGACTGTAAAATCTCATAGAAGCGTTTCTTGAAATCTTCATGTTTAATCAATTCTGTCAGGGGCACAGGGATTCTGATTTTTTGAATTTCATGCTCAAAATTAAAAGAAGATGAGAGCTTTGGAATTTCTCTTATTTCGGGAGCATGACTCTGGATAATGGGAGAGAGGGGTTGGGTATTCTTACCTCTGTGACTGTCTACTGCTTCATTAGTAGGATTCTCTGTTCTAGTGGACCACTCAGGAACGTCAGGCACTGTAGTCTTTTTCTTGGACCGCAGATCATACCTGCCTTGGCCGCCACTAGTTTTGTCTCCCTTACTCAGTTCATTTAGCTGACTATCCATGAGAGAATCCTCATATTATGATTGAGTGAGATGAGGAAAAGGAGGAGTGTCCCCAAAGCAATGGATTTCAGGATCCAACTCATTTGTTTCCCCTTCTTCTCCTTTGGCCACAAAATTATTTTGAAAAGGGGTCTGAATCTTCTGGTCTTCTTTGTCTATTCCCTTCTCCCTTTGCATAGATGGGGAAGAAATATTGTTCGGCCTTCTGAAACCTCCTCCCTTTTCGGTGTTTTGGGGGCCTTTGTATGATTTCCTCCCTTCCACCCTCATTCTTTCCATCTCTATAGACAGAGATTTCACCATCCTGGTCAGTTCATCCACTTGAGGGTGGGGAACCGATGGGTCAGAAGCCGAGGCTTCCAACCTTCCCTTTCTCCTATCTGTATCGGCATTGTTTCTCATTCTGTTAGCTACTAATACATTAGATTCCACTTCTATGGCCGCATATTTCATTTGAGCCAAGGAGGTGGCTCTTCTTTCTCTCAATAACAGGCAAAAATCGAGGCCAAACGCACTAGCATAAGAAATTTTGGCTGAGGCTTCTGAAGGCTTTATTTCGGAAGGGATTTAATTATACATTTTATTGAATATTTTGGAGAAGTCAGAGACAGACTCTCCATCCATCTTCTTCAAAGACCCGAACCTTGTCATGTAATACATGAAATCCTTCCTATCTCCCCACTGCCTCAGGAAAGCACTATCTAGAAATTCAATCCCAGCAATAGATCCTGGAGCCAATCCTCTAAACCACTTCCTCACCTCGCCATCTAGGCTCTGAACGAAGACTCTCATCCAGACATCTTCATTTTCTATGTTGAGGTTGTCTGCGTAATTGTAGAAACCATCTAGGTACTCCTCCTCAGTTACGTCCCCTTCCCCGGTGAACTTGGGCATGTATTTCAAGTAATCTCCACCAGGGAGAAGATTCATAGGATGGGGTAGAACTAAGGGAGCATATCTGGCAGTGACTATGGAATCCATTCTATTCAGAGGGGGATTAACACCAGCCATAGGGATATTAGGTTGGAGGGAACTGGGAGGAGAAGGAGTTCGTGAAGGGGCTACTGGGAATGAGTCCCGAAGTGGAGTGGGAAACAAGAGGGGATTCAAGGAGAAGGCTAACGATCTCAAGTCAGCAGGTGCTCCTCTTTGCGCAGGAGTGGGGAAATATTTTGTGGTTCTGGGTCTATGCCAAGGTACAACTTCGGAGGATAAGGGAGTGACAAGGGTTTCTCCCTCCAATCCTAGATCAAGAGAGGAAAACTCAGCAGGAACACTCCCAAAATTTAGGAAAAGGGAAACCTTTGAAGGAGGCCTATTGAGAAACTGAGGAGGAGAAAATGGAGTTCCTACAGAAGGAGATGGCGGACTACCTGGTTCGGCGATGGAAGCTCCTTCTGCAGAGTTCTTTCCTTTTCTGAGAACCACCTCCAGATCAGTTTCAGGTGTAGCTAGAGGCAGTTGTGGATGAGACCGTGTGTGCCTGCCTTTGAAAGCCACAATCAATATGTTAGTTTCTCCCCAGTGGGCTCATCACAATGGAGTCACCAGGTGCACAACAACAATCTTGATAATTCTGATATCTGATGCACCTTCAAAATCAGTTAATCGTTGTCGTTCAATCCCGGGGAAATGTTAGCATTAGAAGTCACCATTGGATTGCTTGTAGGAGCAGAGCCCAACACCCATCAGTTTTATGTCATGATTTAATAAATGGGGGTGATCAAATGGGTAAATACTCAAGAATATAAAACTTTGACTCAAGAGACCGGGTCTAGTATGTATGCATCAAGGGAGGTCTTTATCCAACTTCTGTCAGTGAATTGATTAAAGGATGGTAGATGGAAGACTTGTGAGAAGGGTGAGCAAGACAGCCTCGGGCAATAGGCCTTCGGAAGCTTGAAGAAGAAAAAATCAGAAGCCAAGATCCTCTTGGTCCATAGTTTCAAAGAGCTGAGGGGTGGCTCAACTGGATCCTCCAATTCTGAGCCGTTCCAACGCTGGGAAAACACAAGAACTGATTAGAAACACTGAGACTGTTGCAGTGATCCAACCTACATCATCCTACAATAGCGCAACTCAACTGGATCCTCCAATTCCGAGCTGTTCTAACACAGTAAACAAAGAAATGGAAAAGAAGCTGACATCCATAAGGTAAGAAGTCTCAAATGCTTTCTATATTTACCAGAGCGACCAACGCTTCATCAAAAATTTACAATCGGGAGCTTTGCTCAACCATTGATGCTTACAAAATACCAAGAATGAGTCTATATACTCAGGAAAATTCACCTCACAGAGGCATGCCCAGTCACCCAAAGCTTGGTGTCCCTTCAGTCAAACTCGTACCAATATCTTTCTTTAAGTGCCACCTTAACTACGCATGGCTCCTGTAAGGAGGGTAGCTGAGCCATTAAGTGCTCGACTAGCATGTGCAGACTTCTCTTTCGAGCTGAGGACTTCGGCATGGCTTCTTTGAGAAAATCGATACATAGGACCTCTGTGAGTAGGCGGCTCGCCAGACCTTCCATTCCCCTCACTTAATGAATGAAAGAAGGTTTCAACCACCCGCTCTTGCCTTCATTTACTTCAATGCTAGAAATAGTATTGAGATCGGGTTCAATGGTGCCTGGAGATCGCGATGATCCCCTCTATAACTGAACTCGGCGCCTTTGGCTTTCTTTACGCAGCTCCTTCCTCTCCCCAAGTGACCATGGGCTGTGACCATGTGCTTATTTCCAATGTGCTTTCGATGTTCACGAATGGGAAGGAGATATTCCTGCGATTTGAAATTGCGATGGGAAAAACGCCGAGATGGATTAGTTTGCCGCCAGGTGTCCCCTTTAGATGGACAGCTAAAAATGCCTCGTGATACCATGGGCCCCACTTTCTATGCTTTCGGCGCTATCGGGGTTCGGGGTTTCGAGATGTTGAACAACATGAAACTCTCACCCCACGATATTTCGAATGTCGAAATGCTAACGTGGCCAGATCATGTGCCACGCGTCCTTAGGATGAATGGACGAGGGGGCATTCGATATTTAAAAGGGAGCCGCCCTCATTTACAGGCTCGATTGAAGTGACTTAGTGCTAGGACCATGGGCCTGGATTCGAAGGCGCTTTTGGCATTTCACCGATCGACGATCTCAACTGCAACAAATGGGAGGATCCTTGTTTACCGAAACTCCGATCCTCGATACACCGACTGGAAGCCACCTGTCTCAATTGGGTCGGACGACCCAGATTTGTCTTGAATTGTAGGAGCTATCTCTCGCATTAACTCCGGGGAAAATTGGCAGTCCCGAAATCCCGACGACCATTGATCAACTTTATAGGTGGATCTCGGTGGTTGTCAGCAAAACTTCGCCCATTCACTCGAATTTTAACTGAAAGAGGTTCCTCCATGCTGCGCTTGGGCGCTTCCCGGGAAATCCTGCAGACCTGTGTACCTTTGTGCCCTGATACCAAAATTGTTGCTAACACAACCTCTTGCATGAAGCCTCAAATAACCCAAACTAGAATCAAAGAACTCACAGATAGTAAATTATGTCTATCCCTTAAATGCATACCTAACATACATCTACAACATATCATCAACACAAAGAAATTCATTCATGAACTCATAAACACATAAAGACTCATGTGTAGGAAAAACTGCTCTGTTTGTATTAATCAAGAATGTCTAATTACAATGTGTTCGAGCTCAGACTGCAATGGAGTCTCGACTCTCTTCTCCCCTTCTAAAAACTAACTACTAGATACAAAGAAGATCTTTTTACAAAGAGGGGCTCCTCGAGCTCTTCCCTCGATCCTCACCAACTCTCATTAATTTACATTCAATTATATTGAACGGATGTCTAGTCCGAATTGGATCTAGATCTCAGCCTTACAACCTATTTAAGGCAACCTTTACTAAAGCCTGTGCATTTGCATGGCTTTTTGGCTCTACTAGCCTTACAACATTTAATTACATTTTCAAAATTTGAAAATCGAGAAGGTTGCGCCTCTCTCTCCCATCGAATGTGCGCTTTGATGTGCTGGTTGGCTGGCACATAGCTGGCTTGGAACGATGCTCCTGCATCAGGTTTCACCCAAGCCTAGGGCTCAAGCATAACACCTTTTCAAGTAGAGCCCATTTTTTGGCTCAACCAATTTCTTCCCTTCATAATCTTCCAATTTGTAGGCTCATTTCTCTAGAACACGTTGCACAATATAAGGACCATGCCACATGGGTTTAAACTTGCCTGCCCCTAGCATTTCTTTGGCTTGGTCATACAAGAGGACCAAGTCACCCTCGATATACAACTAGGGATAGACATACTTTTCGTACTGAACCTTGACATGTTTTTTGTTTTCCTCGATAGCCGTAAATGTGTTTCGACGTTTCTCATCAATACTCTCTAGGTGCATTAGGCATCACTCTAAATCTGAAGTGTCAGGTAGGAGCTCGACTGCCAATTTGAGAGAAGGGATTTTGTAGTCAACAGGAAGTATCGACTCCACACTATGCACTAACTGAAAAGGGGAAAAATTGTTGGCAGTCTTAACCGAGGTTTGGTATTCCCAAAGCACGGGATACAACATGATGTGCCAATTGGAATTACTTCGACTGACAGTTTTTTGCAAGATGGTCTTGAGAGACTTGTTGACGACCTCTACTTTCCCATTTGTTGGGGGGTAATAAGGAGATGAGTGACCATGTTTAAACCCCAACTTAGACTCTAGTTCTACCATCATTTCATTCTGAAAGTGACTCCCATGATCAGTGACAATGTCACTCGGGATACCGAACCGGGTGATAATTTGGTTGAACACGAAGAAGGCTGCAGTCTTTATCGTGGGTGGGAAATATCCTACGGACTAGCACTAACGGTTTTATCATGCATGCAGAAGTGACCTAAATATTCTTACTTTTTACCATCATCCCATGCCTAAATCCCATTACTCATATGTAAATACAAGTCTCAAGAGATTAAGTTGACATACCTTATTTTTCTTGTTTGATGTCGATCCCTTTTCACGCTTGGTCATTCTTTGACTGCAACTCTCCTCCCAATGTTGAACTGCATTCACTAAAGACAAACAAATAAATCCACATGCATTTGATCTATGAACTAATGGGTTAGAGATTTAATCAATCATACAATCAATATTCCAATAATGACAATCTCATATGGCGGGACGAGAAAAACAATTTTTCTATTAACTTCACAATGATACCTTACAATGATAAAGTCGACTACTGCTCCTCGATCCTGGTCCTAGGCTCCTCTTTCACTATCTTCCAACTAATTTTCTCTATACTTCTCTTTTCACAAGGATGGCTAAATGTTGGGACAAAGGGAATGCTTAATCGGATATAGTTTCTTTACTATGATTCTCCTCTTTTCAAATGGGACCCCTAACCCTTATTTTATAGGATAGAAGAAGCTAGGTATTTGGTTGAGTGACTGGCCATGCATGGCCGAAAGGTTTAGTTAACTTACCCAAAGCTGTGTGTTCCATCAACAACTTTCCTTTTTCTGTGCTTTTGTAGGTACACGCGGGTTGTGTTGGGTCAACTAGCATGTACACGTGTGCAGTAATGGAGCAGGGCACATGGGTCTTTATAAAAGGGTTTTTTTAAGAAGAGTTGTTCAACAATGTTTTGGAAAAGAAGGAATCCGAGATGGCCTAATGCCAGGTAAGTATGTCTGGTGAAAATTAGGGTTATAACAGATGCCCCCTAATGTGTGAGGTCAGAAGAGAATCTGATGGCCGAAATACATTAACAATCTTCACCGATGTTCCGAACAAGTGAGCCCAGGGACTAGAAATTAGGAGGTGCCATTTGCAAAATAATAATTGTCTCACCGAGGCGGGCATACCCGTGCTCAGGATAAAATAAAATCATGGCTACCAATCAAATACACTGTAGATCCATGTAATATAAATATATAAAGTGTAGCTGCGAGAAATACACAATGGAGCTACATCGCGAAATCAAAAAAATATACATGTAGAGTATCCATCTTCTAGAAGATGATAAGGCCTGGTGGCTGGAGATGAGGTCTTCAGAGCTCAAGAAACAACCTCAAAATATTCAAAACTTAGGTAGGAGTGTAATATGAGTGTACAACTTCATTACCCAGAGGTCTTCGACAACTTGTCGGTCGTGGACTAGAGAATCTTGATTATCAGACTGAAGGCTTCATTGATTTCGAGCAAAGACTCGATTGGACTTTTGGGATGGCCAGGCATGAGCACAAGAGACAAACTGTAGAGGGGAAAACTTAGGTTTGGTAAGAATTTCCTTGGACAATCGCACGAAAAATGATGAGACTCAGGCAACATGGCATTAACATAAGTTTATGAGGTAGGAGGCAACACAAACTCTCCATATGTTTGGAAGAATAACCAAACGGAGGATGACACAACTCAATGTAGCGGGAATAGCTTCCTAAGGTCATATTAAATTCCAGATTTTTATGAACAAAATAAAAGATGTGATTTATCCAAGGGCGACTCATTATGCTGCCAATACAAAGAAAATACTTTTACCTTCCTCTTTTTGGGGTATATTTGATTTTTTTGTCTTTTTCAATAATTTTGGAAAAAGAATAAAAGAATGTTACGTTATAAAGGAGGAATGAGTGTCATGAACATACAAGTTTGAGGCGCATGGACAAGACTGATGTTCAAAGAAAGGACACTTGGGAAAAATCCCTCCTGGAACCAAAGGTGTCAAGACACAGAGACAAAGTGCTACAGGGCTTGCATCTAAGGCATGCTTCATATGTTTCAGTTGAGAGAAACATGGATCCGACATTAGACCAAAAACACAGGTATGCAAACATGGTTAACAAAACACACAATGGTAATGTCCTTCGATGTAAGTTTAACGAGCCTAGAGAAGGTAAGCTCAACGGTTTTTCATATTTAGAGAGTCTGAAAAATGTAAAAGGACACTCAAAGAAGGTAAGCTCAACGGTTTTTCATATTTAGAGAGTCTGAAAAACATAAAAGGAGACTCCAATGGGGTACCTTTTTCGAAAGTAGTCCAGTCGGTTCGAAAAAGGGGTAAATTAGCATCGAAAAAACGTCTATTCAAAACCATTTTAATGAGTGTGATAAAGACAAGATCACTCGACCATTTTTTCATTTTTAAGGAGTTTGAAAAAATCTTAACTATGGACTCCGTCAGGAATGTTCTTCTGGACCATTTTAACGAGTGTGAAAGAATAAGGTCACTCGACGATCTTTTCAATTTTAGGGAGTCTAAAAAGAGCTTAACTATGGACTCCGTGGGGGTTCCTTTTTCATACATTTAGTCCCTCAGGACCAAAAAAGGGTTAAAATGATACCTAAGGATACTCTTCTAGAGATCTGGAGTTCCTTAGAGTATACCTTTTCTCGTATAGTTGAACGTCTAGACCGAAAAAGGGGTAAACTACCGCCAGACAGACGTGACTTTAAATTTCAGTTTAACGAGCGTGAAAGGCCACAAGATCGCTCGACAATATTTTCATGTTTAGAGGGTTTGAAAAGGGATTAAAAGAAGACCCGTTATGTTTTTTGGGAGTCCCGAGGGTGAGGTCAAGAGTGAAAAGGAATCATGCAAATGAGACTCAAGCTCGTAATGAGGAAAAACTATGGAGGACTCCCGAGCCTATAGTCGTTAGTGACAGCATGGACATTGTCATGCAACCAGGATCTACCTAGGGCATCCATGTTCTAGTAGGCTCTACCACCAAATTATGACACTTCTAAAGCAGTAATGAGGGTTCTGTGTTGCAACTCGGTGGGATCGATCCTATGGCAAAGAGTACAATACAACGAGATGCAGAAAGTGGGGGTGGAATCCTGACTTAAATGCAACGAGCTGGGAAAATATGAATTTTTACCAAAGGACCATCCAAATGCCAAAATATCAAAAATTTTCCAAATACCCAAAGGAATACCTCCCTTGATCATCTAAAGAAAACTCCCGAACCATCTTAAATGATTTTTAGTTTAGAAAAAATGACAAAAGGGTCAAAAAATTGACAAAAATGGGCCAAAAAATTCTATAAATAGAAGCTGGCAACTCATTATCACCATTGTTAATTCAGAAATTGACTAAATTCCAAAACTTCCCCTTTGTGAAAAGAATTGATTCTGGGAGCTTCGGTGGATGAAACAACCATCTGCTTGGACCAAGTAAGTATAAAATCTCTCCTCTTGCAATTTAAATCTTTATTTATGCTTTTAGTTTCAAGTTTTGGGGGGGTTTCGACCCTCAAAAGGTCGACCCTAGGTCCACGCAGGTTGTCTTATGACAGGTCTCCTGTACACTCGAGTAGAGGAAAAAATGCACGCATGTACACGTGACTGTCATCATTACAACCCACGTGGACCCTTTATTTAATGGAAAAAAATTTAAAAAGCAAGGGTTAACCCTCCTGAACTTGGTTTTTGCAGGATGTATGTTCACTGGAGGGAAAGAGAGCATGAGGAGATTAGTGAGTTGGTCGGGGAAGACCCCAATGTTGTTGCTGCCTTAATGCAATGTGAGCTGCTAAAATTCTTCCTATTTCCTTTTATGTGAGCACAACCTAGGCTACTGAATAACTTGGTTGATTATTGGCATCCCGATGCAAAGGCCTTTATGTTAGAGGGACAGTTCCTTCTACAAAGGATATATACTTTTTAACTGGCCTCTGCAGGAGAGGGGAACCAGTCAATTTTCGGACATTTCCTTCAGGGCCTCATAACATATCGGAGTTGATAGGAATTTATTGTGAGGCTGGTACAGACTGATTGAGCTCTCAGGTGCCAATAAGAAAGATCATTGATTTATCACTGCAGGCGATTGTGTTGCTTATTGGGTGGATGAATCGTTCTATGGCTCTACATCAAGCATCCCGTGCATAGATGAGTTGTGCAGTCTAGTGCTTAAATGAACAGATATTTGACTGGAGCACTACATTGCTAGATTGTATGAAGAGGTAGCTAACAGATTGTTAGTTGCAGATGCAGAGGAACTTTGGGTTCAGGACGATTCTATGCTCTTTCTTCTTTGAAAGAGTTCCTAGTTTCAGTCCTTGAGTAGTGGTACGAGGACATCAGGCCTCTCTTCCTGCGGTTTGTAGATGGGTAGTGTTACTTCCACGACAAGGTGGTGGAAGGACCAATGAGTCCTTTGATGATGAATTATTTGCTTAGTTGTCATGATAGATCCCAGTCATAGAGGATTAACCTTATGTTGGGATTGATTTCAAGAGAGACCTTGAGATACCAGTACCTCCTGGCGAGGAGCGAGGAGAGATGGGTAAGCTTGTATCAATTTTTTTTTGTGAAACATATGTAATTTTTATGTTGTTTTTTAAATACATCATTTTTTTTATACCAAAGTATTTGACATATATGTGTCTATTATGTGCATATGTGGGACCAGTGTGACCTACGGATTATGCAAGGAACAAACGTCTTCCTCGGCCAGGGGCCACACTTGCCACCATAGGGGGACCAACAGCAGCAAGAGAGCTTCCAGCTGGTGAGGCTGAGAGGGTTTTGAGATGAGTTGAGTGAAACTTTACCTCGCTCACCCACACAGTCCCTATGGAAGATATTGAGGATCTTCCACCATCTCTGCAGCCTCATGTAGTGGGGGAACTACGGATGTGGGTCCGACTATTTCGGCGTTTGGAAAACGTTGTTGATCATTACAACAGGGCCCATAGGCCCTGACCTTAGTTAGTCTAGAATTTTCACGTGCCAAGAGCACTACTTGTATATATTGTTTGAGGGCATAAGCCCCATGACTTGTTACTGGTCATATTTTTGAGGTTCTTGCGTCCACCTATGTACTCTGGTGCTTATGATATTATATATGAATTTTTATGTCTTTTTGTGTCTTATGGATCATATTTTCCTTTTAAAATGTATTTACATGTTTATGTGTATGTCTTTTTATATGTGTGTGAGATGCTAGTCTAAAATTTGATTAGCTAGAGTATCTGTAACTTGGTTTAATCTCCTAGGAACATGAAAATATGTAATATAATCAAAGATTCATTCTAAGAGACATACCCTAAGGAATTGTTGGTGTAAAGTTGGATCATGAACATGGTAGAATCTATTTAACTGAGACACAATCAGCTGAGTGTCTAAATAGACCCGAAGATGAGAGATACCAAATGACAGGGTGTCACGAAGAAACTCAATAACTGCACTGTACTCGGTGACATTGTTTGTGGTGTCTCCTAATCATATACCTTCAGAAGATAATAACTAGCCTTGAGGTGTAAAAATTTCCCAAGCTATGGAGGCAAGCCTCCGAGTGTGTTGGCTAGCACCGTCTGCGTACCCAATGAACACCTCTGATTCAATTGACATTTTCCATAGTGAAAAAAGATAACATCAAAACGATATGTCCATAATACTAAAAGAAACCAGAAAGTAATAGTACAAAGACTATATGTATGTTACAAAAAGTTACCCAAGGTGACCTACCTATGAGTAATACTTCTTGAGGTAGAGCCCATTTCTAGGCTCCGCCAAATAATTTCCCTCTAAGCCGACCAGATGATAAGCACCATTTTTTAGAACCTCTTTTATGATGAAAGGTCTGAACCACATGGGTTTGAATTTTCCTGCCCCCAAGGGGTCCTTATCTTGGTCATAGACCAGGACAAGGTCGCCGTCAGAGAAAATTTGAGGACGAACAAACCGATCATACTGAAACTTGAATTTATGTTTGTGAGCCTCGTTGGCTAGGGCTGCATCACGACGCTACTCATTGAGTCGCTCAAGGTATAATAATCGTTCTTCAAGTGGAGAAGTGTCTGTCAATAACTATACTACCAGTTTTAGGGATGGGATCTGACATTTGATAGGCAAGACTGCTTCCATCCCGTAAATGAGTTGAAAAGGTGAGAAACTGGTTGCAGTCTTAACAAACATTTTGTAAGCCCATAATGCCGAGTATAACATCAAATGAAAATTTGACTTGGCCGAGTTGATCGTTCGCTGTAGGATGGTCTTAAGATATTTATTTATAGCTTATGTTAACTCCCAAAGTAAAACCGTTCTTTCGGTTGAACTTTGTAGAGGATATCTTAGCTATTGGTCGCATGCTTAAGCTAGTTTTGTGTTTTCATAGTTCAAAAAATCTTTGGTATTTGGTTTTGTCAAGAGATTGGAAAA